>JAXDDW010000019.1:150000-257500 GCA_034670385.1 Hoplostethus mediterraneus | reverse complement strand
GTTCTTCTTCCAATCGTAGAGGACGTGACGTCATGTTGAGATATTTCCAGTCTGACATCAGAAAATGTTTCATGATCTAAACCATCAACGGTCACCATCTGGTTTTAGTGTCAGCCAATCAGAATCAAAGAGCAAGGGCTTCTTTCTAGACCGACGATCAACAATCATACAGGAGAAATCCATCAGAGGAGAGAGAGAGACCGACAGGAGATAGAC
The DNA here is from genome assembly GCA_034670385.1 of Hoplostethus mediterraneus. Taxonomy (NCBI): domain Eukaryota; kingdom Metazoa; phylum Chordata; class Actinopteri; order Trachichthyiformes; family Trachichthyidae; genus Hoplostethus; species Hoplostethus mediterraneus. The sequence continues at coordinate 257,284 of JAXDDW010000019.1, read as the reverse complement.
CAGAATGCAATGCAGTAGCCAAGATAGACCTTGTTCTTCCCACGTTGTCCGTGTGCTTCCACTGAGTATCAGTTAAGATGCACAGATGTTCATTTGACCATCTGGACTCTAGACCTTGGTACTCTTCGATGCATCGTTCTCACAATGAATCTCGGGTCAAAAGAGAGACAGAATCCCAAGTAACTTCTGTTTTTCTTATGGATCCACGTTTGTCATGGCAGGATTTACACCGCAGAAACGAGCGGCCAGGGAATACAACCCCAAACTCTCCTTCTCCCCAGAATAGAAAAATGGCCCTTATGAATTAAAATGCTTCTCAATTTGATTTAGTATATTTTTGAATTTCATCAAAATAACAAACAGGCTTTTCTCTGGAGTGCTGAGGCCATACCCCAGTCAGACGCAGATCGCTGAGGGTAAATCATGGTAAATCATTTTGGAGCAGAACTGACTTGGAAACTGACTCATGTGTTGAGTGCATTCACTCAACACATGAATGAAATGTCTGGTGAGTGGGTACCGGGGTTACGAGGGGCGCGCCGCCATGCTGGAGGAATAACAACCACAATCAGGCCTTCTCTTTGTTTTGTCAGGGAGGAAGAGGCGATGACATCACAATCCTTTTGCTGTTACTCCTCCAACATTTCAGCAATAGTCGTTTTTCCACCAAAGGAACTCTCCAGGAACTCTTCAGGAACCATCCAGGAACCATCCAGGAACTATCCAGGAACTCTCCAGGGACTATCCAGAGACTATCCAGGAACTCGCCAGGAACTTTCCAGGAACTTTCCAGGGACTATCCAGGAACTATCCATGAACTCTCCATGAACTCCAGGAATTAGTAATATTGGTACTTGGACCTTCAAGTTGCTCCAATCCAAAAAGTCCTCGATTTCAATCGTCCTCCTTGAAACTTTGTCTTCCTGTTTCAGTCTTTTTCTCGTGTGTGTTCATGTTGAAACATACTGAAACTCTTCCCAGGGCTGAGAGGCGAGCAGGATATTAACGTCTGGCATCAAATGTTAATATAAACTTCAACTCTGATCTGGTTTTAATGGTTGTGTAGCGGCAGCATGATCACCGCTAGCCTGACGGGGCTTGGAGCTCTGAGTTCAGTATTGATTTTCATTGTATTACTATCTAATCACTTAACTCTTATTTTAGCCTTTATACTCTATTTGTATTTATTATGACCTGCTGGTGAGGTTTATTATATAGTGCATCAAATTACACTAAGAAGACCAAGTTGTTTTTCTCAGTGAAGCATTTTAAAAAGTTCTGTTTTTTATCAGACCATTCAATATAAATCCCCCTGGAGACCCTTTAATAAGTACTTTTGCACATCCTTTATATATGCTGTACATATATGCACGTCCTGTTAATGCTTGAATTTGCACATTTTCATCTAACATTTCTACTTATTAGGCTATGTCTGATTGTTGGAACTGCCGTTTCCTTCTGTTGACATAAAACTCCATTTGCTCTATTTTTATTTCTATCCTAATTTTCTTTGGCGTGTCGTCTTACCATCTGCTGCTGCAACGGCCTGGTTTCCCCAAAGTTTCATCCAATCATCGAGAGTATTTGATTACCAAATTAATCAATAGGAGCAGCTCTAGTGAGAGGAGAGGAGGATGATGGAAAGAGAGGGAAAGGGGGAAAAAGAGATCGAGTGAGAAGAGGGACGAGGGAAAGGAGGAAGAGAAAGTAGTTTAAATCTGGACTAGTTCCAAATCCGTACAGGAACTAAAGCAACTTTCAGCAGCTCAGAGAAAACCTTCCAAAACAATCCAAATACTACAGTATATGTGTCAATATTGCTTTACTATTTCAAATGTACAACTGATTCTATCACTTACGGTCTTTATTTAGTAATTTGAAATAAGGAGTATCTCATTTTGGACTGAAACTCTTCCACTGTTCCTCACATCGTTTTGATCCATGGTCTTGGTTACAACACCCTCCTGTACCAGATTCATGATAGAGATATGTTATAATTGTATTTTTACTTGTAATTTATTTTAATCTTGATTTATTAGGTAAAAAGGGACAGTTACTACTAGTCAAAATTACATTATGGATATGTTGGCTCGGAATTCAAACTAGTCAGAAAGCAATTGTTGATATGTACAATTGCTTTTACCGCTACTGGTTAAGTGTTAAAACGTCTCGCCATACAGATCCACACATTCACAACCTTCAGCAGCTGCAGCTACATTTAATGCATGTTTATTATGGGCTGACATGTGATCTGTTTCCCTCCTTGCAGCGGGACGGAGGCTACCGCTTCACTCGGCCTCAGTCCTTCTCTGTCCTACTTTGATATCGGGTCCAGGTGATTCTGGGCTGAATCTGGGTCAGTCTGGGTTCAGCCCTGCTCGTTCTTTTATCACTGTTTTACAGGCAGACACTTCTAAAAATACAAGCCAGCAGCTGCTTCTGTCACCTGCAGCAGGATTTAGATCAGGCAGGGCGGTCTACTAAAACTTTCTGAGGAATCTAAAGACAGATGATCCACCGACATCAGGCCAGGGATTCGAACCAGCAACCTTCCAGTTACAGGCCTGCTTCTCTAACCTGTTGGATACTGCCTTAGCCACCACTTAATGATTTATTCAGTGATAGATGGAGAGAGAAAGGGATGGAGAGCGAGAGAGAGAAGGAGAAAGAGAAGGAGAGGGAGAGAATGAAAGAGGAGGAGAAAGAGGAGGAGATGGTTATCGACCTTCTGAAATTGCTCTAATGCTGGCCACAGGTGTTGCTGTCTCCAGACTGGAGACATCTCTCAGATGAAGTGTGTGTGTGTGTGTGTGTGTGTGTGTGTATGTGTGTGTGTGTGTGTGTGTGTGTGTGTGTGTGTGTGTGTGTGTGTGTGTGTCTCTAACAGGGCTGATGGTGTTTACAGGCAGACATCGATGACCTCATCACACCCTGGGTGCATTGAGACACGCCGTCAGACTGTCAGCACGCACACACACACCCATCAGTCAGAGAGTGATCATCGAGGTGGGTAGACTTACTCTGTGGTGGAGTCAGACAGACAGACAGACACCGACATGGTCTGGGAGCATCTCAGCCAACTCACACATCACAGACTGATGGTATACACCGATCAGCCTCAACATTAAAACCACCTGCCTAGCATTGTGCCGGTCCCCCTCTGACCCTCGAGGCCTGGACTCCACCAGACCTCTGAAGGTGTCCTGTGGTCTCCGGCACCAAGACGTTAGCAGCAGATCCTTTAAGTCCTGTAAGTTGCGAGGTGGGGCCTCCGTGGATCGGACTTGTTTTTCCACCACATCCCACAGATGCTCCATCGGATTGAGATCTGGGGGATTTGGAGGCCAAGTCAACACCTTGAACTCAAACCATTCCTGAACAATGTCTGCAGTGTGGCAGGGCACATTATCCTGCTGAAAGAGGCCACTGCCATCAGGGAGTACCGTTGCCATGAGGGGGTGTACTTGGTCTGCAACAATGTTTAGGTTGGTGGTACGTGTCAAAGTAACATCCACATGAATGCCAGGACCCAAGGTTTCCCAGCAGAACATCGCCCAGAGCATCACACTGCCTCCGCCGGCTTGCCTTCTTCCCATAGTGCATCCTGGTTCCATCTCTTCCCCAGGTAAACGACACACGTGCACCCGGCCGTCCACATGATGTAAAAGAAAACGTGATTCATCAGACCAGGCCAACTTCTTCCATCGCTCCATGGTCCAGTTCTGATGCTCTGGTCATTGTAGGACCCGGAACACCCCACAAGACCTGACCCAGTCGTCTAGCCATCACAATACGGCCCTTGTCAAAGTCACTCAGATCCTTACGCTTCCAACACGTCAACTTCAAGAACTGACTGTTCACTTGATTCCCAATACATCCCACCCCTTGACAGGTGCCATTGTAACAAGATAATCAATGTTATTCACCTGTCAGTGGTTTTAATGTTATGGCTGATCGGTGTAGTATAAAGGGATTTTTGTTACTTTTTTTACTTTCTTTACTTTTTCGCTAACAATACAGACTCAGACCTTCAGTTTGGGCTCAGGGCAGAATGACTGAGATATAATCCATTTCACCGATGAGCTCAAACGAGCTTCTACGAGCTTCTACAAGTGTAAAAATCAGGAAATTAAATTGTTTAGCTTTGATTTGTGACATTGACACACCGCCTGACACCTGACCTGAACCTGACACCTGAAACCTGACACCTGAAACCTGACACCTGAAACCTGACACCTGAAACCTGACACCTGACACCTGACACCTGACACCTGAAACCTGACACCTGAAACCTGACTGACCTGAAACCTGACACCTGAAACCTGACACCTGAAACAGTCTTTCTGCTAATTCATATTAATGCTCTTTACTGCTTTTCTACTGGGATGAATCAGAAACAGGCCAACTTAATGAAGTCTCTGATGTCACAGCAACACTGGAACTACCAACCAACAGTAGAATAAAGTAGAACAGAGTACGTGCACAGTAGAATAAAGTAGAACAGAGTATGTGCACAGTAGAATAAAGTAGAGCAGAGTAAGTAGAACAGAGTACCTATGCAAGAATAAAGTAGACCAGAGTACTTACACAGTAGAATAAACTGAATGATTACAGAATTCCATCCATTCTATTCTGGCAATAGAATATAATAGAACAGAATAGAATAGAGATCAACAGTAGAATAGAGAACAGAGTAAAAAGTGAAACAAGAAGGTTTACAGTGTTTGTACTGCGGGGTGAAAAAACTGGCCGAGGACATTTGGGTAAACAAATACTTGTCTTATTGCCATGACAACAAATGAGCAGGAGGTTGGCAGGGGGCGTCGCCACCAATGCTAATGAGGTCTTAACAGGGAAAACAGAAGCTGAATCGCCCACGACGGGCTCTTTTCAAAGACCTTGACGTGTGTGTGTGTGTGTGTGTGTGTGTGTTTCTCTGAGAGGGTGCGAACCAAACCACCGTTACCCTCGACTGCTATGACTCATCACACCAATTAGAGACCAGAACCATGACACCTCTCAGTATCTCTAGAACAATTATCCAATTAGACGAGTCGAGCAGGCTGATGTTTCCCAGCCTCGCTATTGGACGAAACCTGATCCACCTGTCCACCAATTAGGGTCTTCACCTTCACCTGTGTGTGGCTGACAGATTTTAAAAAGTTTTGGGGGGATTTGCTTGTTGTTCAACTTATGCGTTAAGTGATGAAAAAAATAGACACTGAACTCATCCATGTGTCCCCGGTAGATCATTGGCTCCAGTGCTCCATGCTAACACTATTTCAGATGAGCAACCATGTATTCATCCGCTGCGTAGTGATACTTAGCTGCACACAGTCTCCCATCACCCACTACCTTCACCTCCTATGTTAACAGAGCGCGTCTTTCCTGCCAGTTCAAAAAAACATTTTGTATCATATTTCCTTCATACATGTTCTCATTTTCTCACTGATGCTAGTTGCCCACTATCACTCAACATAGTGCAGGCTAAAGTGTTAGCATGGAGCACTGGAGTGAATGATCTACCGGGGACACATGGATGATTTTGGGGTCTTATGGCCGATCTCCCAAAAACTTTAAGTTTCTCATACACAGTAAAGTGATGCGTTCAGGGCCTCTCCTAACAGTCATTCTCACTGTCTCACAGAAAAACATGTTATGTTATGTCATGTCATGTTATGTTATGCTATGTCATGTCATGTCATGTTATGTTATGTTAGGTTATGTCATGTTATGTTATGTCATGTCATGTCATGTTATGTTGTGTCATGTTATGGCGTGTCATGTTATGTAATGTCACGGATGTCATGTCATGTCAGGTCAGGTATGTCATGTCATGTCATGTCATGTCATGTCATGGCGTGTGGCCGTGCAGGGCCGTGCTGCTGCAGGGACGAGTCTCTAATCACAGTGATTACTTGAACCAGCAAGACTCCTAAGTGCTTATCAAAGCTCCTGGAGAGCAATTACACTCTCAGAGATAAGACCTGAGCAACACCTCCCCTCCGTCCCTCAGACCTGTCCTCTTATTTCTCCATCAATCAACTCCTCCCTGAGTTCTTCACTTCCTCTCCTCTCCTTTCCTTTCCCGTCTTTTCCTCTCCTTCCCTCTCCTCCAATCTCTCCTCTCATCTCCCCTCCTATCCTCTCCTTCAGCTAATTGACTCTGATTACAGCAGACCAACAGACAGAAACACAGGAAAATAAAACATCTGAACCCTGACCATGCCTGCTACGCCTGCCTGTGTGTGTGTGTGTGTGTGTGTGTCCATAATGTGCTATGATAGGATGGAGGTGTTCATCCAGCACCGTAACCAGTAACATTAACTGGAATATGAGAGAGAAATTCAGAGCTGAAGAATAAAGAAATTATTGATTAATAATTTACTACAGACAGTGAAATAAATCAAGACCGGCTCCAACCAGCAGGTCGATACTGATCTACTCTGCCAGTAAACTGAGATAACCAAACCAAACTCACATCTCGATCCTCAACCAAACACACTTGAGGTCAGTAAAACCAGTAAAACCAGTAAAACCAAAACCAGTAAAACCACCATTCGTTTTGTCAGCCATGACAAGTAGCGATGTACAGGACGTGTTAAGTTACTAGTTACCACAAAAAGTAATCTGAGTATTCTAATGCATTGTAAAGTAATGCATTAGAAAAGTTGAATTGTTGCAACACAACTTGTTCTATGTGTGATAACATCATGTGCTGTGCTGATCATGAAATCATTGCACACTTTTGCTTCTGTGAACGTTGTGTACATGACAATAAAAACCTTGAACCTTGAACCTTGAAACACCAGAATAACAGGCTTTTTACGGCTGTACCAGTCTGCCGGGGATCGGTGGACGAGAAGAGAGAGGAGAGTGATCCATCTGGGGGTGGATGGGGGCTGATGGGGGGTAATGGGGGGGTAAAAGGAGCCGGTGGGTAAATAAAGCTGGGGCTCTTAGCTAACCACACTCATCCTTCTGCCTTCAAGGTCGGAGCTAAAACTGCACAGATTACCTTTCCTATGAGGTCGGAAATACTGCAATACAATGGAGAGCTGGGGGGGTGGGGAGAGAGGAGAGATGGGACTGAGAGAGAGAAAGAAAGAGAAAGGGGGAGAGAGGAGAGGATGGGTTTACTTGTATTACTAATATTATGACCATCTATGCCAGGGATCAGCAACTGGCGGCCCGTGGGCCAGTAGTGGCCCAGGGAAAACAAATTCTGGCCCGGCAGTAGTTTCCACACAATCTATCTACATATTAAAAAAGTTATTTCTCCAAAAATATACAGTAGATGACTGTATATCTACTCTAAAGTATTCTCTAAACAGAATTCTGGTAATCAACTCCCCCTTCTTCCCGATTGGTTCATTCCTGTCGTTCACAAGCCGGGCCGAGTCGGTGCTGAGCACTGGAACCAGCTGACCCACCAATCTAGAGCCCAGCCTTATGGGCGTCACTCCAATCACAAATATTTTCAATATCACATAAATTATATATTAAATGTAGGGGGGGGTGATGGAAAATAATAATGTTTTAATGTGTTTGTATCAGTGTGGTCACAGTCAGTGTAAAACTACTGAGATCAGAGGAATGTGTGTGTGTTCTTTACTTGGGTAATCTCAAGATGAGCAGGTCTTGGTGTCAGGATGATTGGACTGGTCATGATTGTTTAACTAACCTTCAGACCAGATAGGAAAGAGAGCGAGAAGAGAAGGAGAAGAAAAGAGAGGAGAGTGACAGAAGAAGAGAGAGGAGGGAAGGATATCACCCATGAGACTACAACCATCTATACGAAGGATACAGAAGGTGAGAAGGAAAGAGAGAAGAGAGAGAGAGGAGAGATGCAGCAAACAGAGAGAGGGAGGGAGAGAGTGCAGAAGAGAAAGAGATTTGACTCATTTTAATATCACGACTGTCGGCGTTGAAAGGAAGAATCCTGTAGGAAGAACAGAGGATCTGATTGTGAGAGACCATGGAGATCACACACAACTCAAAGCACTGACTCAAAGAAGTTCCTTGAATGCTGCTGTGTTGGAGCATATCGTAACGGTTCTGTGTAGAACCATCTGAGAATGGTTCGATCCAGAATAAACCACTTTCTGAACGGTTCCTCTATAGCACCTACAGCTTTATAACACTGCTGAGGAGTTCTGCACCAAAGGACTTCACTCTCTTTACCTGTGTAAACTGACGTGACAATAGAAAGCTGAAACTTGAAACTAGCAGGGAGAATGGTTCTGCCCCGTCTGAAGCCTGAAGAACCGTCTGGTCCTGAGAGCGAAGCCCGGGGACGCTCGGTGACAAGTGGCTGATTTTGTTGTTTGACCTCATGATTTATTAACAGTGTGCAGGCGAAGCCCCGACACGCCGCGCCGCCAGTCCACCAGGTCACACGGTCTTCCATTTCCATACACATTTGACTCGATTTGACTTGGTAACACGCTGCCCAGTCACCCTGCTGTGTGTGCTGGACACATTAGACCCCTCTGACTCTTTATTACGCAATACGGATGTGATGACATCACAATGCTAAGATGTGTTGAAGCCGGAGTACAAATAGACAGAAGAACATACATCGGAGTTAATAGCTTTCTTGTGAGTCTCATAACAGAACATGTCTGGCTGATCATTATGGGATGTGAACAGGCTAACACACTGACCTAATGCTGCTGTGACAAACAGCCTTCTGCCAGGACGGATCTGACTAGCAAACAGGTTCAAGAAAATAGACAGAGAGATAGATAGACAGACAGACAGACAGACAGACAGACAGACAGGTAGGTAGGTAGGTAGGTAGATAGATAGATAGATACAGATGATAGATAGATACAGATGATAGATAGATAGATAGATAGACAGATACTACAAAATCACTATAACATTTCTATAATATTCCTATAGTATATTCCTATATTCCTATAGTACTATGTCTATAGTACTCAATCGCAAGTTTATAGTACCATATCATGATCTAGGGTATTTTAATCTCCGATTATTTAAGATTTTTTAGATTTTTTTATAGTATCCCCTGTCCCCTATCGCTATACTATTCCTATAAGAGCTTCCTATAGGAACTTGTCGTTTTGCCGTGATATTTGTATAGTATCCTTCTCTATACTATAGGATAACTAGTTATTTTTCCTAAAGGTACACAGACAACAGGGTGTAAAGTACATGATGTAAACTGAAGTATAAAGTACATATTCAGTGCCACTCTCTCTCTCTCATCCATAAAAGCTACAGTACAGCAGGTGACAGTTTCACTTCTGTGAATAAGAGGATAAACAGAGAACACCAAACGAAACGCTGAGAGGTTGCATCACTTACATTCAGCGTCCCGGCTCCCTGTCACCTTCACAAACATCGTCCATTAGAAATAATCAGAAAGAAACCTTAAACAGTCTGGAGACCGCAGACGCGTCGACTAGACCAACGGCAGCCGGTACACTGAGAGAGAGCGAGAGAGAGAGAGAGAAAGACAGAGAGACAGACAGAGAGAGAGAGAGAGAGAGACAGAGAGACAGACAGAGAGAGAGAGAGAGAGAGAGAGAGGAGGAACCGGGCGTGCAAGTCAGCAAGTCAAGCAGTGTCGCCTCACACACACACACACACACACACACTCTCTCGCGCGCGCGCGCGCGCGCGCTCTCTCACTCTCTCGCTCTCTCGCTCTCTCTCTCAGTTCAGTTCAATTCAGTTGAAAGAGAACCCATATTGCCAAATGGTTTCAGTACCCTATTATAAAACTTGAACTTTTACAAATTGTCGAAATGAAACTGCTCGACTGAGGTAACGGACACTGAGTTGCTGTTAAAATGTTGGAATCTTAAAACAATCTTTTCACTTTCAGCAGGCAGAGAGAGGGAGAGAGGAAGTGAGAGAGAAAGAGAGTGTGTCTGTGTGTGTGTGTGTGTGTGTGTGTGTGTGTGTGTGTGTGTGTGTGTGTGTGTGTTTTCTAGAAGTGTGTGTGTTGCAGAGATGTTAAACTAGATGTTTAATTTAAGATGTTAAACTAAGATGATAAACTAAGAGATGTTAAACTAAAATGTTAAACTAAGATGTTAAACTAAGATGTTAAACTAAGATGATAAACTAAGAGATGTTAAACTAAAATGTTAAACTAAGATGATAAACTAAGATGTTGAACTAAGAGATGTTAAACTAAGATGATAAACTAAGATGTTGAACTAAGAGATGTTAAACTAAAATGATAAACTAAGAAGTTGAACTAAGATGTGAAACTCAGAGATGATAAACTAAGATGTTAAACTCAGAGATGTTAAACTAAGTGTTCAACTCAGAGATGTTAAACTAAGTGTTAAACTAAGATGTTAAACTCAGAGATGTTAAACTAAGATGTTAAACTCAGAGATGTTAAACTAAGATGTGAAACTCAGAGATGGTAAACTAAGATGTTAAACTAAGATGTGAAACTCAGGATATATCATGCTTATTTTATTTTATTATTTTAAAGTCTTGAATATCTTTTCATCTCTCTTTCAACAAGAAGTGGGATTCTGTCTCTCTCTCTCTCCCGGTTGTTGCCATGGTTACAGAGGGCCGGAGGATAAATATTATCATCACTGTCTAATAACTGTGGGAATCACAAATGCCACCAATAACTGGCTATTGAAATATTCTCTCTCCAGAAAAACAGAAACATTTAGGACATTCCTAACTGTGGAGTGGATGTGTGCTCCGGGTCGTTGTCCTGCTGGAGGACCCAGGACTTTGAAGCCTCTGGATGTCATGCGAGGTGTTTTCACAGTGGCTTCCACGACATCTGGCATTAGTTTTCCTCTTACCACCACGTCCTGGGAGGTTCTTAACAAGTCCCTGAGCTGCTAACTTGTGACCTGTGGAAACCGGACTACCAAGGTCTCTTGTGAACGCTTCTGTTGGGCGACAATAGTTTTCCTCTTTCCTCTTCACTGGTTTCACAGGCGACCAGGGAGGCAGAGCAGACTATTATTGGTTCATCTATACCATGTGGGCACCTGCAACCTGCCACAGGGGCGTTGAATTACGCTGCAAAGGAGAATCTATTTCCTCCAACAACATTTAAATGAATTGTTCTGAAGGGCCAATAATCATGTCCATGGCCACTTTTCAATTTTGAATTTTTTTTTTTTTATTCATATTTTTGATCATGTGCTTTTGTAAATCAATATCAATATCAATATATATGACGTGTGAAGACCAAAAGTTGTTTCAATTTCCAATTATTTCAGAAGATATTATTATCATGCCAATAATTTTAACCAGAACTGTTTATGTATGTGTGTGTGTGTGTGTGTGTGTGTGTGTGTGTGTGTGTGTGTGTGTGTGTGTGTGTGTGTGTGTGTGTGTGTGTGAGCGGGGCTAGGTGAGCTCCCTGCAGCCTCCTGGTGGAAAACGTCTCCCAGCAGCCGTCTCATTACGTCCCATTAAAACACATTAAAAGCCCATCCAGCCCGGTGAGCGCCGGCCTCCGCTCCGTTCCATGGAGACGGAGGAGTTTATGCAGCCGGACAGATGCTGGGGAGGAAAACCCACCAGTGATTTACTCAGAGTGCGCACCATTTGAGTTTAAGACATTAACCGTTTTATTTATGGAGCCTTCGTAAATGTTTCGGCATCCCCTCAACCTTTAAATGGTCTGGTTTTATAGACTTTAGAGTCGACATTTATCAATCCACAGTGGCATAATTATAGGCTAGCTACTCTACAAACATCACAGGAGTATTATGGGAGTATGATAGTGATACCATAGACCATAAACAATACCATAAAGTACATTAATGTCACTTTATACAACAAGTCCCTGTAGGAATATTATAGTGATACTGATGACATGTTAAACTCTCTTCACGAACATTACGTGGTAAAAAATACCATAAAGAAGGATACAGTCACTATTGAGTATCACAGACACTATAAGACCCTTTACAAATATTATGGGGATAATATAGTGAAACCAAAAAACAGGCCTGATGAAGGGAAGGTTTAGGTTGTTTTGTTTTTGTGATTCATAAACCAAACGCCCCTTTTTGTACTTCCAAAAATCTCCAGCCTCGTGTTGGGATGTGATAACCGTCCCCTTTCTGAATGTGATATTCTGTTCTCATTACTGAGTACCATTAAAAACTGTTGTCAGTTTGCATCAGTGGCACCCAGACTGATCCCTGGTCAGTTACTGTACTTGGCAATCGAAGTGATTCTGACCTCTCTAAAGATCTCAACAGTGCCAGGGTGAGAAAGACGGTAAGATCGGCTTCAGAAAACGTTTTTGTCACCAATAAATGAAGCTTTTATTTTGAAGATATTTGTTGGATTTTTCAATACAACTATGTCACGGAGTATTAGTCCAACACACTGTTGACATTCAGCATTCACACCTCCTCTACTTGCTGTATTCCCATGTCGTCTGAAAGCTTGACTGAGTGTTTGTAGTGATATGTATAGCTTCCTGTCTGCCCCATGTGTGTCCCCCCCCCCCCCCCCCGCCCTGTTAATCTCTTGTTGGTTATTGAGTGTGTGTGTGTGTGTGTGTGTGTGTCTGTGCAGAAACACCACCAAGACAAATTTCTGTACATTCATTGTACTTGGCAAATATAATAAATCTGATTCTGTTCTCTAACGCAGCACATTCCTCTCTCTCTCTTTCACACACACACACACACACACACACACACACACACACACACACACAGTGCAGCTGGTTTCCAAGGTGTGTTTCCCGGCTAATGTTTGAAGTGAAAATAGCTCCGATTCCCTTCACGGTCAGCCGATCCAGAGCCGCGTGTCTGGTACCAGAGCAGCACCTCCACAATGAGCTCTTCAAATAAACCAGCCTCTGGTGCTTATGTAATGAGGTGGACAGGATACAGGGGTGAAGGGAGGTGTGTGTGTGTGTGTGTGTGTGTGTGTGTGTGTGTGTGTGTGTGTGTGTGTGTGTGTGTGTGTGTGTGTGTGTGTGTGTGTGAGAGAGAGAGAGAGAGATAGTGGGAGAAAGTGAGAATAAAAGGACTACAATGAGTTTTTGGGATTTGTCCCATTGGTCACCTTACCTGGTATCCTCTCTGTGTCTCCGGTAGAGAGCTCTGTCTGGTAGCATGCTAACACCTTAGCATACAGCATGCTAAGTAACTACTGCATTGCATTCTGGTCTATCTTGGCTACTGCATTGCATTCTGGTCTATCTCCTGTCGGTGTAGAAATTGGTCTCTCCTCCGATGCATTTCTCCTGTATGATTGTTGATCGTCTTGGTCTTTGATTCTGATTGGCTGACACCAAAATCCATGAAACATTTTCTGATATCAGACTGGAAATATCTCAACGTGACGTCACGTCGTCTACGATTGGCCGGTTATCCAGTTGTTGTTTTCCTTCTTTGTTTCTCTTTCTTTCTGTAACCAAAATATGTAACAAATACTAAATAAAATCAATAACAGGAAGTCAGTGGAGCCGCTCGATAAGCCAGCGCTACAAATTTGATCATATTTGTACATATTTGCCTGATGTGCCAAACAAAAGGGACCAAGTAAAAGAAACTATACTGACTGAGTACACAAAAAGGTACTCCGTTACCAGTAACGAGAGTAACTGCAATCTGTTACTTCCACCCTTGGAGATACAGCAGGTGTGTGTTGTGTGTGTGTGTCTGTGTGTGTCTGTCTGTGTGTGTGTGTGTGTGTGTGTGTGTGTGAGAAAGAGAGAGAAAGTGGGCGATATAGAGAAGTGGCTGTGTAATGTATGTGTGTGTGTGTCAATGTGTACACTGTACATGTGTACGTGTGTGTGTGTGTGTGTGTGTGTGTGTGTGTGTGTGTGTGTGTGTGAGAAAGAGAGAGAAAGTGGGCGATATAGAGAAGTGGCTGTGTAATGTATGTGTGTGTGTGTTTATGTGTACACTGTACATGTGTACGTGTGTGTGTGTGTGTGTGTATGTGTGTGTGTGTGTGTGTGTGTGTGTGTGTGTGTGTGTGTGTGTGTGAGTCCACGTTGCATGTGCGTCTCCAGTCTCTACCCCCGGTCACCTGGTCCTGCTGGGCCGGTGGACCCGGGCCAACCTGCAGCAGAGTCAGCGCCACACCGAGATGAGAGGCTCCGGCTCCACCGCCTCACACCGGGCAGAGCATCAAACAGAACCAAGTGTTGCGTAACACGTGGGTGTGATCCTGCGCAGCGGATCGGCAGGGTTAGCGGCTCCCCTCCCGGTGTAGCTCGGTGCATAGAGCAAGCCGCTACCTGCCGCTACCCGGGTTGGGCTCTCCATCTGAAGGCTTATAAGGTGCTGACGTGTCCACAGCATCCTGAACTACAGTCATGTAACTAGATATGTAGCATGACGTGTTTCTACCTAGCGTCTAGCTGTGTGTTCCTGCTGGTCCCTGCCTGACTCGGCCTGATAACCTGGCCTCTCCCGTCCAATTTCAAGGTGCAAATGGGATTTGAACGTCAGTTGAATGCAACCCTGGTTTGCATTTTTGTTTCCATCAGTGTCAAAGCCAGAAGTCTAACCCAGTATGACACTTTATGGGTCCGAAAAGTTTAGAGGAAGAGTTAGTTTGGGTCACACTCCCTAACAGCAATGAACCTGGGCTTGGAGAGAAATGTCACATGGATTCAGTAGTGTTTGGAGGTGATAATAATAACAATAATAATAATAATAATAATAATAATAATACATTTTATTTGTATAGGTACTCAAAGATGCTTTACATTAAAATCACAGGATAAAAATATAACCGAGATTACAATAAAGCAGAGAGAAAAACAAACCGGTTGCAGTCCCTGAAACTCTCGAGGTTTTCTCATGACATTTTAAAACAAGAAAACCAAGACAGAAGCACGAGTAGCCGAGCCTTATGGGAATGATCAGCACAGTTATGGATCTCTCTTTCTGTTTGTTTATTTATTTACTCATTGATCTATTCATTTTTCTGACTGTCTGTTTCTTTGTTTCTCCTAACGAATATCATCAATAATTCAAAGCATACCATACAAATATTTTACATCAACACTCACTCATCACACATCCACCACACCTCCTAACATCACACCCACCACTACTTCTTAATTCTTATTCTTAATATAATAATAATAATGATAATAATAATAATAATAATAATAATAACAATTAATAAAAAAAATAAAAGGAATGATCAGCACAGTAGGAAGTAGCAGGTCGTCTACATCGCCGTACGTCACATTTACTATATTGCAAATATTACAACTGAGATCAGCTTCCATTCATCTCTAGGCTGTAAAGATGTAAAGATGTAAAGATGTAAAGCATGGATCACAAATCTTTACTTACTTTCAGAATTTTCCAGAATTGTGGACATTTTTAAAAAATGCATCTTGATTATTTGCAAGTCATTTAGAATGAATATTTAATCAATTTTATTTTTTGAGATAAATCAAAATGTTTGGTAATATTTCTTTGTGAAAGACACAAAATTGATCATATCAGTTCCATATTACTTGACTGATTGAAGCACATGTATACCTAGTTAGATTTTACTTCAGTGTATCAGTGTTGTGGTGGTTTTGGGTTCATGCTCTGCAGGACAGCCAGCGACCTTCAGCCCCGCCGTACATCAACACCCCAGGACCCCTTCAGCCCCGGCGTACATCAACACCCCAGGACCCCTTCAGCCCCGCCGTACATCAACACCCCAGGACCCCTTCAGCCCCGCCGTACATCAACACCCCCGTACATCAACACCCCAGGACCCCTTCAGCCCCGCCGTACATCAACACCCCAGGACCCCTTCAGCCCCGCCGTACATCAACACCCCAGGACCCCTTCAGCCCCGCCGTACATCAACACCCCAGGACCCCTTCAGCCCCGCCGTACATCAACACCCCCGTACATCAACACCCCAGGACCCCTTCAGCCCCGCCGTACATCAACACCCCAGGTCCCCTGCTGGGACGGAGAATAGACCCTCACACATTCTGCATTCCTAACCTTCTGCCTCTTCTCTCCTCTGACTCTCTCTCTCTTTCTGTCTCTCTAGATTCACCTCCCTTTATGTCCATGTCTCTCTCTCTCTTCCACTCTTATTCCCTCTCTCTCTCTTTCTTTCTCTTTCTCTCTCTGTCTTGCTTTCTCTCAGTTTCCATCTCTGTCTTTATCTCTCCATCTCATGCTCTTAATTTCTCTGTCTTTGACTCTTTCTCTCCCTTTCTCCATCTCTCTCTCTCTCTCTCTCTGTCTCTCTCTCTCTCTCTCTCTCTCTCTCATAGTTGATGGCTGATATTGTTATGAGACTGTGTGTGTCATTATTAATTGATGTGTCTGGTACCAGGAAGCCCAGAGCAGCACCTCTACAATGGGCTCTTCAAATAAAGCAGCGTCTGGTTCTTATGTAATGAGGTGGAAAGGCTGCGGGCAAAGGCGTCGTTCGGCCGGGGCGTCCGAGCATGTTTTATGAATAGCTGGATGAAAAATAAATAAATAATAAATAAATAATCTTACATTAACACATTAAAACCCTCGAAAATAATATAATGTTGATCTAAAACGCAAGTAGGGTCCTCAGTGTGTCATTCAAGCAGCAGATCTACTTCACACTACGGGCGAGAGAGAGAGAGAGAGAGAGAGAGAGAGAGAGTTGTTAAATATTTTATTGTAGTTACTTTTTATTTTATTGTTGTTTTTTGCACAATTGGCAGCATTGCCATTTCTCATTTCACTGTTCATCCTGCATGTGACTAATAAAGTTCTTGAATCTTGACAGGAGAGGAGAAGAAGAGGGGGGTAGTCGGGGTGGTAGTGTGAGGCGGGGCTAATTGGGCCCAGCTGTAGCCATCTTGTTAATCAGGAGAGCAG
This sequence comes from Hoplostethus mediterraneus, assembly GCA_034670385.1. Lineage (NCBI taxonomy): Eukaryota > Metazoa > Chordata > Actinopteri > Trachichthyiformes > Trachichthyidae > Hoplostethus > Hoplostethus mediterraneus. Next base: position 240,455 of record JAXDDW010000019.1, on the reverse strand, counting down.
CAGTGATTGGCTGAGGCCCTGTGTTGAGTGTTGTCTGGGTGTGTGACACCACTCTGGCGCCGGTCCCCCAGTCTGGGTCCAGTTGCATTGGATCTCGTGTCCAGGGGCCTCATTTATAAAACTTTGCGTAGAACATTGCGTCCGCCCAAACCTCAGAATCCACTAACGCAAGAAAAAATTCAGATTTATAAAACCGTGCGGTACACACCTGTACGCAGTTTTCTCTTTATAAATACCCACCTGCGGTGAATTGTGCGGCCGTGTACTCCTCCCAGTGTCCGCCCACTACTCCTCATAGTGTCGTCCCACAATCATCCATAAATGGGCAATGCTAAATAGGTCATGAATATGCCGACGTTGTTAAGGAGCCTTTGTTGACTATCAATGAGGGAAAGACTGAGAGACGCCAGCTGCAAGAAAGCCGAAATTTGCGGAGTGCGAGATCGAGGCTCATCAGTGAGGTTGAGGCTCATCAGTGAGGTTGAGGCTCATCAGTGAGGTTGAGGCTCATCAGTGAGGTTGAGCACCGTAAAGGTGTAGCTACTGTCTGTGGGTCAGTAGAGGATCTGGGCCACATTGTGGAGAACCGCACAAGCTCTAATAATCCGGCAACCTTAATAATAATATAAATAAACTTTTGTTATATAGCACTTTTCAAAACAAAGTTACAAAGTGCTTTAGAGGACAAAAAGAAAAATGGGAGACAAACTGATGATGAACAAAATGATAAAAACAATTTAAAAACAGTTTAAAAGTTACACAACATTGAGCATTAGGAGCTACATATGAAAGAGTAAAATATGCTTAGCCCCTTAGTTGTATTTTTGTCCCCTCTGTTTAAGCTTTATGTATCTATAGACAAATATTTCCATTGGTGTATGTCGGGGCGTCCATAGTAGCTCACTGAAACGGAGCGGAGTTCGGTTTCTCAGCCTGCTTGCTTTTCATGGTGGTAAATACAATTTACAGCCCTAATTCCATTTCCCCCGTTGGGGAGAGAGAGAGAGAGAGAGAGAGAGAGAGAGAGAGAGAGAGAGAGAGAGAGAGAGAGAGAGAGAGAGAGAGAGAGAGAGAGAGACTGACTCCTCCGCCTGCTGATTTTGACAGAATCGGTATCGTTCATAAATTCTCTGCAGTGCTTCGTTCTTATGTGAGTCTGATTAATAAATGTATTCTTTGATTTTGAACAGTAGCATTATGTTGTTGTTATTTAGCCTTTCTGAGGCTATTGCATGGTTAGATCAATAAGTTTTATTTCACTTCATCCTGGCGCCGCCCGGTAAAATAATGAATAAAATAAGAGTTAAGAGAATGCCTTTTATAAAAATAGGTTTTAAGTAATGACTTAACAGATACAACAGACCACAAACCCTGTGAAAGCACACTTATAAAACTATGTTTTTAAGAGGACTGAGCTTTATTTTGTGATCTTTCTATCGGGCGTCGCTGATTCCCGTGTCTGAAAAACTTTGCGGTAAACTCTACGCATGGGTGAAAGGATGCGTAGATGTGCGCACATTTTACCGCATAGAATTTTTCTATAAATCCGGACGTTTGCGGTAAAATATGCGTACGCACATTTCACGCCCCTTAACGCCACTTTTTTGTGCGCAGCAACCTTTATAAATGAGGCCCCTGGTGTTGGTGTTGCTGATGGCTGGTACTTCCATCAGAGGAAGAGAGGCCCGGCATCTCACTGTCCGTAGTGATGGGAAGACCAACTCGTTAACTAACTCGATTAGTGAATCGACTCACTATGATTCACCATTACAAATTGACAGTGAGGTGATAACTAATACTATATAAGGTTTGAACCTACAACCCTCAGCAAGTCTGATGTTCTACTAACTGAGGTAAACATGCAAGCCGCTCACTTGGCTCAGCAGTTCATGTGATCCGATGAACGAGAGACTAGACCGGCGTACCCTCCGGATCAAGGAGCCATATTGGATTGTGAACACCAATGTAATAATGTAGCGATGTATTCTGGACATTCAACAACAGATTTTGTTGTTTAATAAATTAACTGGTGATTTATTTTTCTGGCGCTGCTATAACCGCTGCTGAATCGATTCAGTTGCATGCGCAAGTCGAATCAACTCACTTTTGAACTCTCCTGTCTTCAGGTGTTCCTGCTTGTGTTGCTTTGTTCTCCTGTTGTTCTGTTGGAAGCCACCGTGGTTTCCTGCCGTCTTGCCGTGGGAGGTGGACCGTCTACCAGCCACTGTCACTAAGGGTGTGCCTACCCGTGGTTCCCCAGGACAAGCGGTGGACAGTTCTTTTTATTGTAAGGAAGTGGTAGGGCTGGGGTGTGGGGGCGGGGCCTAGCGTTCTGTGTGGGATGGGGTGCTGACAGAAGTACAATACTGTAGGGTGGAGCTGTAGGTCACCGCTCAACCGTGACATTAACACAGTACGTCACCGTTTAAAAAGAGTCCTGGTCACACAATAGAAGTAGAGGCTGTGAGACCAGGGTTGGTCACTTTTCAAAACTGAACAAAGAATTGGAAACATACAATCTAGCATATGACGGCTTCAGCAACGTCAAGGGGTTTTACTCCTGCTGCTGAAAAAGGTAACCAAGTTGAGAACTCAGATTGTTCTCATTTTGTTTATTTTGATTTCATGTTGTGAAAGCCAGACGTCTCCTGACTGAACCTTCCGGTAGAACACCGTGTCTCACATCTTACATTCATTTTACTCTGAAATAACTAGAAAATGGTTCTAGATTTCTGGGCTAAGCTCCCAATGTTTCAAGATCCTAACATGCTAAGTAACTGTAGGTGGTTAGCATCACCCCAGTATGAAGGCAGACCTGTTAGCAAAGGTTTTATTCTACGGCCTGTAGGTTAGTAAAGTCACATCTCACTCTTCATCATTAGTGAAGTCCATTATAAATCAACAGCACAACGTTAGCTGTTAGCTGTTAGCTAACTTCACTCACTTCCTGTGAACAAAACAAGTTACACTTGAAGTCTCACAGGAAGAGAAATCTTCTGCTATTAAAGTTCATTCTTCTGTTGAACTTTGTGTCTATTTTATGTAGTTTTTACACTCAATTTGAACCAGAGCAACACAACACATTTCTCTTCCACTCTTTCTCCTTCTCTCTGTCTTGCTTTCTTCCATCTCTGTCTTTATCTTCATCTCTCCATCATATGCTCTTGATTTCTCTCTCTCTCTCTCTCTCTCTCTCTCTCTCTCTCTCTCTCTCTCTCTCTGTCTCTCCCTCTCTCTCTCTCTCTCTCTCTCTCTGATATTGTTATGAAACTGTGTCTGCCATTATTAATTGATGTTTGCGTTATCCCAAACACATCTTGGCAGAGTCTGCGGTGTATTAACTGGAGAGCAACACATTTCCAGACTGTTTCATGACTGTCAGTCACTAATGGTTCCCAACATAGTGATATTCTCCTCAACAAATCATTACAGTGAGACAGCTGATTGTCAGAATCAGGCTACAAAGATTCTGCCTGATTTTCTGTAATTTATCAGAATATTTTGTCTTGAATAGTTTATATTTTTATTGAAGTTATTTTTGGATGGAATCCATGATGATTAATTTGCATGTTTTAGGCTACAGTGTTAACATGGAGCCTACTATCACTCAACACAGTGTAGGCTAACGTGTTAGCATGGAGCACCAGAGTCAACAATCTACCGGGGACACGTGCATGATGTTGGTGTCTACGTTCTCATCACTTAACAGGTAAATTGACCAACGGGCCGATCTCCCAAAAAGTTGGTATTTTTAAAAATAAAATACTTACTGTAAATACTTACTTACTTACAGCTGGAGACACTGAGAGGCTCAGAGACGTGAGTTATTACATGATACATCAGAGCATCCTGGTGTATGTGTGTGTATGTGTGTGCGTGTTTGTGCGTGTGTTATATGTGTATATTGCGTGTATCTGAGTGCATCTGTGCATTTGTGTGTATGTATTTACCTGTGTGGGTGCATGTATCTGTAGTGTATGTTGCCGTAGCTCATGCAAGTGAATGTGTCTGTGTATTTTTGTGTGTGTGTGTGTGTGTGTGTGTGTGTGTGTGTGTGTGGTCAGCATCAGTAACAGTGAGATGAGTCTTGTGAAAGCCTGTTGACATCATGGTAACAAAAAGTCTCAGCATGTTTCCATTCTACGTCTATCAGTCCCAGGATCGTAAAGTGTGTGTGTGTGTGTGTATGTGTGTGTGTGTGTGTGTGTGTGTGTGTGTGTGTGTGTGTGTGTGTGTGTGTGTGTGTGTGTGTGTGTGTCTCAGCCTCAGGGTTGTACATTCTGTGGCCCCGGACTGTCAGAATCTTCTGTTCCATTTTGTCGTGTTGAGTGTGTCTGGTTTCTGTTCTCACGGCTCTGAGCGGTAAACACCAACCTGACGTCCTTTTGTCTCAACGCTTTGAACAAGTTTCTGTTTATTTTTAGCAGCTATGGTGGGCGGTTGAATCCACTTCAGCTCTGGTCTCTTTCCATGCAGGCTAGATAATATTTTGACTACCCGCAAAATTCACTCAACGTCTCAGTGTCTTGGTGCTTGAACATCCATCTTCCCCCCGTCTGCGTCTCCCTTCACGATCCAAGTAGATTTAAAGTGGTAATCTGCAAGATTCTTGTTTTTTAACCTAGTCTCCATCTTCGTCTCTCAGCCTCACTGTGGTGTCCCTCACCATGGTGTTCTTCACTGTGGTGTTCCTCACTGCTCTTCCCAGAGATCACCTGTCAATCAAACAGTGTGTCCAGTACTGTGACGTCTTTCTCCTTGGATTTCCTGTTGATGGAGTTTGAGTTCCTGTAGGTGGCGCTCTTCTCTTTGTCTGTTCAGCCACGGTGGCTATCGCTGCTCACGCTAACTACCCAGTTCTTCTTCTGTTGAAACGTAAAACGTCACATCACTTCCTGTCTCCAGAGGGTTTCTCCTGGTAAAGACTTACCTGACACCGGGTGTTGAGAGCAGCAGATGGAGAAGAGATTGATCACTGTTGAGTTTTATCAGTAGAGTGCAAACTGACTTTTATTTCAATGAAAATGTGACAGATTATTACTTTAATAGGAGAAATCAGACAGAGATCTTATGTCTCCCCCACTTTGTCTCCCCAAACGTCCACTGGGCTGATTCATGTCTGATATATTGTGCTGCTCTGCTGATCCGAGCTGAGACAAAATATGACCACATTAATCTCCTCTGACCTGAAGCCCTCTCAATGAAGGAAGAAAAGGGGAGTGGACTGCTCACTTTCCATGAAAAACAATAAATCACAGCTCCACTCCTGGACTGATTTGCATCAAATCAAACACCAGAGACAAGAAAAGACTTAAAAGCGAGGCGAGACAGTCGGAGGTGTGGCTGCGATGGAAGGTGATGAAGCAGATTCCGTCGTCTTCGGTTTCAAAAAGCATCTAAGCATCTTACTCTCCTTTGAAGCGGCTAATTCTGTTTTTCTCTGTGGAATTTTCCGGGTGGATAAAAGACAGCATCAGATCATAAATTCCGATAAGGCCTCTTGAGTATCATTTCTGAGGGAAAAACTCCCCGAAAACCATGAACTCTGGTACATGTGATAGTCTGAGAAGTGCCGAGCGCCTGGCCGCGGGCCGAGGGTCCGGCCCGAGGGTCCGGCCTGACCCACGGGTTTGTGTCCAGTAGCTTGTTTGGTAGCGGAGGGGAGAGCAGATAAACATTTGCTTGTAATAAATCTCCTGTAGATTTCATCCCAAGTCGTGTTGGTCTTCCATGGCTGTTTGTGTGAAGGCGGAGGAGAAACATGACACTGTGGAATGTGTTGCTGTATGAGCTGGTTGTGCTCCGGCAGATGAAGGGGTGTCGGTTCGCTTTAATGATGCCTGCTGGGAAATGGGAGCGTAGCTGGTGGTAGAGCTACAGTGCAAGAAACACTGCCGGAGTGCCTTTGAGCAAGGCACTGAGCCCCAAACTGCTCCACGCTTAAACTACAGGAGGGATGTGCAGAAGGCTTCATTAAAGGTGCCATTTTTTGGTTTAATGACTGTTAACCAATGAGACCATGGTGTTGACGACTGGTAGCCTCTACACCAGTGGTGTTGTTACTAGTGTTTCTCTAAATTAAGACTACATTTCCCATAAGCCCCATTGCTTCCTGTCCCCCCCCAACCCCCCGGCGTCTTTGTCTTTCCTGAAGAGGATCAACATGTTGAAGTGATTTCTCCATCTTCCTTTCTCTCCTTCCTCCATCTGCCGTCTCCAGAAACTCTTTATCTTTATCTCCGTTAGCGCTGGAAGAACAGAACCTCTTCCTGTTTGGTGCCGTAAAGCAATCCAGCAGATTTCCCTCCAAATCGACCCGGTGGACACAAAGTAGAATGAGAGTAGAGGCTGGTAGAGGTTAGTAGAGGCTGGTAGAGGCTGGTAGAGGTTAGTAGAGGCTGGTAGAGGCTGGTAGAGGTTAGTAGAGGCTGACAGGTAGAGGCTGGTAGAGGCTGGTAGAGGTTAGTAGAGGCTGGTAGAGGCTGGTAGAGGTTAGTAGAGGCTGACAGGTAGAGGCTGGTAGAGGCTGGTAGAGGCTGGTAGAGGCTGGTAGAGGCTGGTAGAGGCTGACAGGCTGGTGGTGGTGGTCTGGTTTGTTTACGGTAGTTAAACTAAGGTCTCTAAATGAATGTGGTAAATATCTATTGATGTTAAAATGCTACACAGAGCTCAAGTGTAATGAAGTGTTTTCTGTTCTCCAGTCACATGATGTAATGGCAGATTAACTGAGTATATGGATTCAAATACCTAAAAGTTTAAAACAAAGCTTTTAGGATTTTCACCTAATTTAGCCACAACATTGTTTCTCAGTCCTGCATTACGTAATTATAAGAAATTATAATTGTAAGTATAAATGCTAGAACTATAACTAACTAACTAACTAACTAACTAACTATAACATTTGGAAAATTAGACTTTCAGCTGAGAGGACAATAAATACTTTCTCTTTCTCTGTGTGTCTCTTGACAGTATCTACCAAGGTTATTATGTGATGACCATTTAAACAACCTTCCTGCTAGAGACACGAGGTGGGGGGGGTGGGGGGGGTGGGGGGGTGGAAGAAGGTTCAGGAAGGAGGACAAAACAGGTTGTGATTGTTTTGGGAGATGAAGCATCAGGAAACTGGGTCACCACCATGGCAATAGGATCTGGATAATAATAGAACGTGGAGAACATGCTGATAGATATTATTAAACATAATCACACTAATGGCAAAGTGAAGTCTGTGTCACTTCACAACTATTGTCTCTGGAGGCTGGTTAGCACAGAGCTAGTGCTAAGGTACTGACGGGGGGGGGGGGGGGTTGTGTCTACGATGTTAGATCACACAGAGCTACACCCTTTTATTAATATCTGTTCATTTTACTGTCATATCTGACTTTTATTATTTTGTGAAGCACTTTGTAACTGTGTTTTGAGAAGTACTATACAAATAAAGTGTATTATTATATTATTATATTATTACTGACTGCCCAGGGCCCCAAGCTGATGGAGGGTCCGTAAAGCGTCTGGACTAAAATGCCTTTTGCGGTATATTTATATACATTATATAGTGTATATTTATACAGATTTTATACTTTCATTCCTGGTAAAAGTGGGAAAAGGTAATGAGGGGAGGAAGAGCCAGAGGTAAAGAGTTCCACCGTTTTCTAACAGGAAGAAAACGTTATTTCCTATGCACACTAAAACCAACTTGTTTTGACCAGAGGACTACGAGTGGAAGTGAGTCTGATAATTGATCAGTCCATGAATGTGTGGAGGTGTGTTATATAGATGTGTGTTACAGTATAATGGTGGTGTGAGGATGAGAGGAAGGTGGAGGGGCCCCAGAGTCAACAGGACCCATAATTCCTAGCTACACCCCTGAACGTTCCCAGAACTACACCAGCTGCAGGGTGCTGACCCGGCTCTCTGGAGGGATACACAGAAATCCATATTTACCTTACAAATGAGTGAAAAACACAATAATCTTCCCTCCTCTTGAGGGTCAGGATCCTCCTCCCCGTCACCCTCGTCCTAAAGGTTTATGTTTACGGTGTTAAAGTTCAGGGTATCCCATGTTTTGCAGCGTTCAGCCATGGTGGGGATCGCTGCTCACGCCATGTATGTGAGGTCCTGCTGACCTTGTACCACGTGTCACTATGCGTACTACGACTATATACTACATACTTGAAGTAAATGGAATCACTTGGATGCAATTTTGAGAGAAATCTAAGAAATGTCGTCAGGTTTCCTCGAGGAGTGTTCGGGTTGCACCATCACGAGTCTCAAAGGATTAGTGTCCTCATAAACATCCTGCCTCTGTACTCCTGGTCACGCTTGTCCCTACGGTTATTTATTTTGTGTAGCTTTCGGGACCTCCCTTCTCCTCCCCACGTCCCTCCTGACCTGAGAGGTGTTGACAGACAACACAACACTAACCTGCTCACCCGTTAGTGTTCATGTGATAAATACCTTGGCCCTGACCTCTCTCTCTTCATCCTCTCCTCCTCCTCCCCCTCCTCCCTTATTTAACCCAGCCAACCAAGGAGGGGGTTTTATTTATAGCAACAGCAGGAGGGTCACATTCATCCATCCTCACCTGGGAGTCTGCTGCTGCTCCACTGGAGGAACCTCAAGGGCGTTCTCAAGGACGAACCTCCAGGCGTGTTGGCGAGGGAGGAAGAGCGGGTCTCGTTCACACCCACACCCCGCCAGGGATTCGAACCAGCAACCTGCCCTTCACATTCTTGCTTCACCGTCACATACTGTGCTCAAGTATCGTTCTCTCCCTGTAGTTTTTACTCTGATATACTACTACTACACAACTCTGTTCACTGCACCTTAGATTTTATTTTGCACTACAATAATAATGCTTATTTATACATTTTTATATTGCATTTTAATATGTCTAGGTTGTTCTTTTTTTTATTCATTGTGTTGTTGTTATTGTCTCTGTGTGTAATGCTGCTGCTGCACTGCAATTTCCCAGCTTGGGATTAATAAAGTACATCTATCTACCTACCTACCTACCTACCTACCTACCTACCTACCTACCTACCTACCTACCTACCTACCTACCTACCTACCTACCTACCTACCTACCTACCTACCTACCTACCTACTTACTACTACTACTACTACTACTACTACTACTACTACTACTACTACAACTACAACAACATCATCATAATTCAATGTACACAGTGTCATTTCAGGAATTGAGCACCAAGTGATTTCTACATAAAGTAAAATACAGGAAGTACACAAATAAAACCAAAGACTAAAGGACACAAAGATCCAAAACCTCTCCACTTCATAGTAGTTGGGTAAAAACTTTATTAACAAAACAGAAGAAGGCAAAGCACAGCCTAAGCTCACCTCTACAGTATAGTAGCCTGTCCAGCTAAAAGTGCCACAATAATAATAATAATAATAATAATAATAATAATAACAATAACGTCCATCATTGTTACAGTTAAATATTAAAATAGCACAGCCACTCGGATATACTGCATAATATATATATTTTACTCTATAGACCTTTGCAACATTAACAGCATCTACAGGAGGAGGGCAGCCTCGGACATGCTAGTTCTCTTACATTATAGCGCCATCTAGTGCCTCCTCAGCACAGTACAGTTACAGTAGTACAATCAGAAACACAGTAGCTGGGGGGGGTGGCGGCTTCATGGGCGGCTTGGGACGGAGCAGCCGCTTCATACCGTTTACAAGCTCACACAACAATCTGTAATAAGTACAATCTTCATCTCAGGGGTTGGTCGAGTTAGTCGAGTTAGTCGGGTTAGTCGGTTAAGACGAACGCTAAGATCACCGCCATCCCAAGTCTACCACACAGTCACCACCAGCAGCAGCAGCCAGAGGGGGAACGTTAAGGTTTGGTTAGATGGGATGGATGGGAACCAATCAGGATACACTTCCTGCAAGGCATCATTCTCTACATTCTCTCACAAAATTTCATGGTCGATTTATTTTCAGCGCTTTCGTCGTCTGCTAGCGCCTGGCGTGACATCTGGGGTCGGTCAAGTTGTTTTAATAGGCACAGGAGTGCTGCCCTCTGGTGGGCAGGGGGAAACAGTGAAGGGGCCACGGGGTTAAAGAGAGGATGCTGTGTCGGTGGGCGGCGTTGCCTAGGCGACCACCCACTGCAGGATGCTGGTGTCTTTCCCGCCGGTGGAGATCAGGTGGCTGTCGTCGTGCAGGAAGGCAACGTTGGTCACGTGGCTGCTGTGGCCACCGTACACGTGGCCCGGAGCCTGTGAGGGGGAGGGGGGGGGGGCGGGGCAAAGAGCAGGAAGTGACATAATAACAGAGAGGAAGTATTAAATGAGTGAAGAATGAGATCCATAATGCATTCTGCTTCTTTAAAAGGGGAAGTAAGGCTTTTACTGCCCTGTGGCACAAAGTGACCCTCTTATATCCAGAGGGGTCGATCAATAAAAATCCTTGTTGTCAAGCCAAAAAAAGCAAATAAATACTTTATTGATCCTGCAAATGAGAACGCAGAATCATTATTATATTACTACAGTATTTAGCTTGGTGATGTGTTACCCCTCTCAGCTAGAGACACTTTTTGCATTAGCATCCACTTGCATTTGGTCGTCGGCACCAAGTGTAAAACTCCTCATAGACGGTTGACATGTTGTATCTATTTACTACTGAGGTTCTGCGGTAATGGAAGCCAGCTTGTCTAAACAGACGATTAAGTTTACAAGTGAAGTTAAATGGCTGGTTGAAACCAGGACTTGATTATGAAACTGGTCTGGCAGCTGGGATTGAGTCTCGAGGCGTTTCTATGGCGTGTGACTGCTGAGCGCTACATAAAACAAAGTGCCTGCTGGGAGATCGGGGCGTTATGGGTTGGCCCCCGTCCCAAACTGAAACCTGGTAGCTGAGAGCCTGGCGGTGTTCGCTGAGCTTGCATCGTGTGGTACAGAGTCAATTAAAAAGCAAAGCGAGGCGGATCAGGGAGGAAGGGCGAGGAAGAGGAAAGGATTTCTGTCTGCAGCTGCCTCAGATGGTGGAAAAGGTCAACGTCTGCAAGTCAAGGAAACTAGAGCAGAGCTAAACTCTAGGAAGCACAAGGTCAGCTAGAGGTCATGAAACAGAAAGCATGTTAATAAAGCTAAAAGAACGTAAACCGACAGCCATGTGACCTTCAGCCAATAAGCTGTAGCAGACTGACCCTTGGTTGACAGCAGGGGTAGGAGAACAATTGCACTTTGCCAAAATCGTCAGCAGAGGTCAGCAGGGAGCCGTCATGTGACCTGCACACGGCGTTGATGTCGGTACCGTCAGCGCCATCTGGCCACACCCCTGAGAGAGAGAGAGAGAGAGAGAGAGAGACAGTGAGACATCATGCTTCCCTTCCTTGGCTTTCAGGCTGCTAGACGTTGAGGTGTTGAGTTGTGGTCTGATCAAACAGTTGACAGTTTCAAGCATTTAAAGCCTTTTACATGACTAAACTTTTATCAGCTTACTTCACAAAGTGGAGCTTCAACAGAAAAGAGTCTCCAATCCACTGCAGATTAACCACATTTACACAAATGAAATGTCGGTGTCGGGTATGGTCACGTCTCCGCCCACAGGAAGTGACCATCCAAACTTAAGAGTGAATCCAAACTGACTCCTGAACAGCAGCGAGGCTCCGTCCTCACCAACGTCAGATCTTCTCCTCTCTCATCTCTTTGGTCTAAAGCATCACAGACCGGCTGGTTGGTGAACATCAGCGTGCTCTGAGCAGTTCACTGACATCACATTACAGGATTTCTGGGTAATGAAGTCCAGACCATTTTCAAAACGTTTACCTCTTGCTACCATTTGGACGTGCAGCTTTAAGCTTATTCTGCTCTGGATGAACTAAATACCTAAAAAGTCTAAATGAAAATGCAACAATTTGCTGTCAGTGGTTGACCAGTCTGGGTGGGGTTCACATCACAGTATGAATGAATGTAAGTGAGCTGCAGGCCTACCGAAGGTGCTGAAGCCCAGAGTGCAGGTGGAAGAGGCCCACTCCAGGTTGCGCACCTCGTCCATGTTGGTCACATGTTTACCACTGGATGCCTCCCCTGCAGGAAGAGAACGACGCTGTTATCGAGCTCTGTCGCCTTTACGTCCCTGAACGCATCGTGTAGAAAAGTCATCACCAGAAACGTGCATGGAGGTCCATGCTGCTAATCAAGCTGTGGAAAAAACTCTTACACCTCCAACGTTTACTGCCCTTGGTCCTCTAAATCACTGGTTCTCAAGCCAGGTAAACAGAGCATCGCATTTTCAAAATAAAAGCATGTGTAATCTCTGCATCACTGAAAGTCAAGACCGATCTAGTTTTTGCAGCGTTCCTGAGACGACTGGCCACGTCAGGATGCACCCAGTTACAGGTGAGCGGTCCCGACCCTGCACCCACCAGCTGTGTTATTTGATATGAACCCAGACAACAGGAGGCTTACAGAAGAGGATCTCGTAGTCTCCTGAGTTGGTGACGAGGAACTGGCTGTCTGCAGACCAGTCGAGGTGGGTGACGAAGCTGGAATGGCCCTGGGGGGGGGGGGGGGGGGGTAGGAGAACCAATCAGGGAATCAGAACACGGTCCTAATATTTATACACCAATTTCTCATACACTCATACTACATGTATAAGTGGGTACTTACAGTGCATTTCCCCACACGGCTGTACTTCCTGCCGCTCTCAGTCACCGCATAGATGTAAACAAAGTTGTCATGGGAAGCCACAGCCAGGAAGTTACCATCTATGGGCAGGGGAGGAGTTAGCGGCGCCGTTAGCAGACAACTAGCTAGCACAGGACTGAAACTTTACAACTTTACAACTGGGTTGTGGTGTCGAGTTTCTGTGTTTTGTGCTGGGAATGTACAAAACACAGGTTGGGAATGTAAACGTGTGACTGGAAACAAAAGTCATTATTATTATTAGTCATTATTAACCATATGGTGGTGTAGTATTTCACTGCTGCTGTGCCAAAAGATTGTCTTCAATTTTGAGTTTCTTTTTGTTTGAATGTTCCTTAAGGCCCAAGAAACCCATTCAAAATGATTCAAGTTCACAACCAGGGGAATTCTGGGTAGCACAGACCAGGAAGTGGGCGGCACGGTCAGAGGCAGGAAGCTGCATGTGACCGGCCTATCATCAGTGACCCTAGTGGATCCATGTGTCTTCACCCACATCGACACGTTAAGGTCAGTGTTGTAGCTACTTCCTTTGTCGTACCTGGGGAGTACTTGACGTTGGAAATGATCTCGTTGCCGTCAGTGTGCATAGAAACAAGGTCCCTGGTGTCAGTGTCCAGCACCAACCACCTGCAACACACCATGTCCATGAGTAGTAGCATTAGTAGTAGTAGTAGTAGTAGTAACAGTATTTGTAGTTTCATTGATGCCCCTTACTCAATATCCTGACATGGTAAAGGACTAGTGAGTTTTCTTGGAGCGTAACAGTTTTTATTGTTCCAGAAACAAACTTCTCCACAGAACGAGAACTGAAGCAGAAGCAGTATCAGTAGGAGGAAGATCAGATGAGGGGCCTACCTCCCAGACATGGTGCCCACCGCCAGGACAGCCCCACTGGGATGGAAACCTGCAGACCTCCCTGGGTCCTGGAGCAAAGATGGTGGAAGAGGTTTGAATTGAACGGGAAACGTTTCTCTTAAAAAGGGCAACAAGTAAGATCATAGAGGTCAACAAAGGTCACAGAATATGAAACCTCAGAGTATCGTGACCTTCATGGCTAAACCTAAAGCTGCGCCCCCTCACCTCAATGGTCTTGCTCCAGAGGGGCTGATGGGAGATGGTGTCCCAGAGGTGGACCTGTCTGTCCTGGGAGCAGGTGACGAACTGCTCCATGGAGGGGTGGGCGTCCAGACCCCACAGCTCGTCGGTGTGGCCCTGAGACACAAAACAGGGTTGTTATGAGACTTACAGGAAATAAAACTACCTGTTGTGTGTACTACCTCTACCGTGTGTGTACCTACCTGTACAATAGGGGTCATTGTGTCGGGGAAGGCAGCTCTGATGATGGCGTTCTTGGTGGTTCCTATGAAGAGCTCTCCTGGTTTTCCCTCCGCCAGAGCCCGGACGGGACCGAACGCCTCGCCCACCTGGACAGACACCAGGGACAGGCTTTTAATTTGAAAAGGGCATTTTAATTTGAAAGGGCATTTTACACACAGAGGGTCCTCCAGGTAAAGGAACACAATAAAAACACAATAAAAATGGAGACAGAGGAGACCAGAAGATCCTTTAACCCTTATGGCTTAAAAAATAATGAAATGAAAAGTTTCTAAATAAGAACAAAGAAACATCTAAGACCAAATTTATATTTTAAAAAAATCTAGGGTGACTTTTTCAGTACTGGATGCTACTCATCAATAACCTCTCCAGCTCTGGACCGTCAACACTAAAAGATGATGATGAAGAGGATGAACTCTGAATTCATGTTTCATCAGCACCACACAGTATCTTATTCTTCCCAGCTCAACGAGCCTCTTCCTCCTCGGAGATCTCGTCGTCTTCGTCTCTCACCTCCATCTGAGACTGTCTGCTGTAGTCGTGGTCCCACAGCGCCACCCGGCGGTCCTTCCCTCCGCCCGACACCACGGTGCCGTCCTTCAGAACGCACAGAGAGAAGATCCCGCCCTCGTGGGCCCCCGGCACCACCTGGCTGATGCGGTTACCACCTGTCAATCACACGCACAGCCAATCAGAACAGACACACAGAGACTCTCCGGGGAGTCGGTCGGTCTTTCGTGTAGTTTAAGGTGGAATGGATGAAGAGAGGCGGTCCCACCTTTGGCCCAGACGTAGATGTTTCCGCTGGAGTCTCCGGTGATGGCGTCTCCGTTCTCAGCAAACGCCACGCACAGCACGTACTTCGGCTTCTCGTGTTTCTACGAACAAGAGGTTTAGTTCACACTAGTTAAACATGTTCACTGTTATCTGGGCCTTTATCCCAGTCATCATTTGTAAGGTCAACCGTTACAGTTTCTACCGCTAACACATTGAGACGCTGCTGGCGGTGCTTCAGCGATCGGCAGGACAGGTAGAAACTTTAGTGTCATGCAGACAGCTGCAAGTTAGTAGGTTAGTGTCTACTGTCGGCCATGGAAAATGACTGGAGGGACTTCAGGGGACTAATGGAGCGAGTGACAACCTATCCAGGGTTCATGTGAGATCGGCTGGAGGTCAATCAAGAGCCTTGACACAACCAGACAGAAGCTCATGCTGTGCTGGTCTGCACCTCAAACAGGCCCTGCCTCTTGGACAGCGTGGCGCCCTCCATGGTCCAGAAGTTGATGTGAGATTTTCCACAGGTGACAATCAGGTTGGCGTCCATGGGATGAAACACTGCTCCCAGTACAGAGTCATTGGAGCACTGGAGGGAGGGAGAGAGGGAGAGAGGGAGAGAGAGAGAGAGAGAGAGAGAGAGAGAGAGAGAGAGAGAGAGAGAGAGAGAGAGAGAGAGAGAGAGAGAGAGAGAGAACCTTTAGTCTAGCATCTGCAAACTAATCTTCAGATACTTTAAGATTAGAAGCCAGAATCACTATCAACAATGACAAAAGGTTACATCAAGGGGGTCAAAGGTCAAGGGGTCAGGGCACCTTGACATCAGCCAGTTGCTTCTCCTTCTGCCAGTTCCAGACAGACAGGATGTGGTCGTTGGCGTCGTCCACAGCGCAGAGGAAGGCGCCGCCGTTCTGAGGAGCAGAAGAAGAGTTGGATCAGACGGTAACAACACCGACACTCATCTTTGGTGTGTCGGAGTCAGACACATTTCTAACTCATGTTTCCTTTCTTTCTTTCTTTCTTTCTTTCTTTCTTTCTTTCTTTCTTTCTTTCTTTCTTTCTGTCATTTTGTCTTTATTGACAGTCAGCAGAGAGAGACAGGAAGGATCAGGTGAGACAGGAGGGATGACATGTGACCACTGAGCCACCAGGACGCCCCAACACAACATTACGTTTGATTGTCATTGTATTATTTGGTAGTTAGAACAACATGAGACCCCAGATCAGACCTCAGTGAAGTATCCAACAGGGATCTAGTCTCCCCGCTCGCCCGTCAGATCCTCATTCAGTCCTAAATCCTCCTAACTGACGGGTGCGGCGGCTTACCGACTTGGAGAAGGCCACGCAGGTGACAGCCCTGTCGAACACCCCGGTCCCGATCACATGGAGGGTGTTGAGGCTCACCGAGTCCCAGACACGAACGTGAGGAGCCAGCAGCTGAACGGGAAGACACCGAGTCAGACCACCACAGAAGAAGACTGGAGGTGAAGACTGAACATTCTGTCTTACTGCAGTAGTTTAATCTTCACCAATACTATCTCTCCATGTTGCTATGGTTACTGAAGCCATCCATGATGATGCACCTTGATTGTGATCATTTTTTGTTGTACAGTCATTCTTTTATAATAATTATTTACTCACATTTATTTATAATTATTATTATTTAAATTCAAACAAGAAAGAAATCCAAGATCATTGAATTCCTTGTTCCTCAAGATGAAGCATGATTGGATCACAGCGTCATAATAGATCAAAATACAAAATCTTTTACTTTTCAATGAGCGGTTTTTACTTTTACCACATTTAGAATTATCCTTTAACAGGCGTCTCCTGCTCATGTGTCCCTTTAGGATCTTTGTTATCTGGTTTCTCTTATTGGTTTTCTTGTCGTTTGTAAATCTCATTGTGTCACACCGTCAGATGAAATGTGATATATAAATAACATTACATTTGAGTTGAAGATAAAGAGTCTTGAGGTAGTATAGTACATATTAGTATAAAGGTGAGTGAACCATGACAGGATGGAAACGAGTACCTTCCCATCTTTGGAGTTTCCAGCCACTTGTCCCGTTGCTATGGTAACCATGTCAGGATGCACACTCAAGCTAAGGAGAGAAAACATAAACTATTATTATTATTTCGTCGCTTTCAGCTTTACAGCAGCGAGGTGGAACATGCCAGACGGCCTCTCCAGTGGGAACACTAGAGTGGATCAAGACAGCTTCATCCAAACCACCATCACAGCTGGAGGCATTTTCAATACTACGTCAACAAATTTACTACTTTCACATGTTGGGAAAAAAAACACCGTGCCGTCGCCACAACAGAGATCAGGTTTTCTCCTTCAGCTCAGAAACAAGGAAATGTTGTGAGCATGATAGAATGGATGATGGTGGTTATCAGGTTTCTCCCAGATGACAGAAAGACACTTGATACTGTAACACCACTGGGACATCAACCCCCTGAACCAGGTCCAGCAGACGTGAAGCGTCGATGTGAATCAGCAACGTTACAACCAGGACCGAGGAGGGGCGGGACCGAGCCACAGAGCTGACTGGTCAGACTGACACATCAGTTTGACCAATCAGGTGATTCAGAGGTGAGGACCCTGCCTCACCTGCCTCAATAATAATCCATTCTTCTGGTTTCAGTGGAGAGTTTTAGTGTCCCATGATGGTCTCAATGTGTTTCACAACACCGGGGGAAACACTTGATACTTTGTTTTTTTGGCGGGAAAACAATAAAATTAAAGATGTTGAATATCATCACAAAATATCACCAGCTACAAAAAACAGATTACTTGTCTCAATATTGGAAACCACTTAATTATTTTCATCATCTATTATTTAACAACAGACATTCTAAATGAAATGAGTTTTAATATTGGCAAATTTTACAAAATAAATTGTGGAAACTAAAATCACTCTAATAACACAGTAGAGCAGGAAGGTACGAGACATGGGAGAAGAGGATGTGACTGATTCCCTGTAGAGAGGAGCATCTTTCCCAGCATGCCCTGGGGGATTCAGCCTGCTCACATCCCAGTGCCTCCAGCCGACAATCTCTTTTACTCAGCGCCAACATCCGCCCACTCAGGACTCAAGTCACCAGACCAAGTTTCCAAGACGTCCACACTCTTATTGATCAGCCGCTTCAATCAAGGATGTAGCGTGACGAAGAGGCGTCACTCCTCTGCTTGGACAGAAGGTGGAGCTGATTCTAGAACAGGACCTGGCTTGTGTAAAGTTCATCCTAGTCACACGACAACAATGAAGCTGCTCTGTCAGCACAGCCGAGATCACAACCTCCCAACATCTGATGTGATCTGATACCACGGGTCTGGTGGTCGTCAGGCTCAAAGTCACGTCATCTTTTTAACTTGTTCTGAACATCTCTCAACATCTCTCAACATCTCTCAACATCTCTCAACATCTCTCAACATCTCTCAACATCTCTACAGACCTCAGCAGAATCTTTCTCCACCAGTTTAACTCTCTGTGTTGTTTCGTTCTGTCGTCTTCATCTGATCTGTTGTTTTACTTCATGTCCAGTACAGGAACACCAAGGACTGGATACAAGCTGCTGTTACTAATAGTATTAACAAGAGTATTAGCAATACTGCCTCTACTACTGCCTCTACTACTACTACTACTACTACTACTACTACTACTACTACTACTACTACTACTAGGCATACTACTACTACTCCTACTACTACTACTCCTCCTATAACTACTACTCCTATAACTATTACTACCTATAACAACAACAACAACAACAACTACTACTACTACTACTACTACTACTACTACTACTACCTATAACAACAACAACTACTACTACTACTACTACTACTACTACTACTACTACTACTACTACTACTACTGCTACCACCATTAGTCATACTAGTACTACTCCTACTCCTATAACTACTCCCATGAGTCATACTAGTACTAGTACCACGTCCTCACCATTTGACGTCGTCGTTGTGGCCCAGGTAGTGTCTCTGCTGCTGCTCCTCGGTGTTGTACAGCACCACCACGGAGGCGTTGAAGTACACGATCTCCCCGGTGGGCAGCAGGTAGAGGTTGGAGCGGCAGTCCCGACCGCGGTAGCCATACCTGGTGCCCCGGTTAGGGACCAAGACGGTGACTAGAGACATTCAACTGTCTTACCTTAGACACTCAGCCGGCGCTCTCGTCTGGAGAGACTGACAGCGAGGGGGGGGGGGGGGGGGGGGGAAGCTACGATTTCTGGATCACTAACAGATAAATGTAAATAAAAGATGGAACAAAATATTCCTGTGACCCTCGAATGATTATTTATACTGTTAACTAACAACAAATAACCACTTTCACTGATGCTGTTATTTCATTTTCATCCATCAACTACCAGCTGGTGGTCCAGGATCCAGCAGGCCTCCCTGGACCACCAGGGGGAGGACCTCTGAAGGATACACCCACTGCAGCTTCAGCTTACGGTCAGGCAGCGCCACCTTGTGGTCCAGGCTGTAGCTGTCCCTCTGCTCGTCTGGGATGTGCATGGTGACGGGACGACCTCGCAGAAACATCCTGACGTATCCATCCTCTGGAGGGGGGAGAGAGGGAGGGAGGGGGGAGAGGGAGGGAGAGGAGGTAAGGAGACGGTCGGTCTCTATAGAAAATGAGAGTGCTGCTAATGGAAGCTTGTGAGAGTTCATTAATGGAGTCACACACACACACACACACACACACACACACACACACACACACACACACACACACACACACACACACACACACACACACACACACACACACACACACACACACACACACACACACACACACACACACACACACACACACACACACACACACACACACACACACACAACCTACCAGCGTTGAGGGAACACTCTTTGGTTTTGCTGAAACAGAAGAAAGACAAAGACAGATCAACTGGTGTCTTATTGTCTTATTGTCTTATTCTACAGAGTTTGATCTCACACTCTCCATCTCAATTGGTACCAATGTTCATTTGTTTTATTTTCTTTATTAATGTCATTATTTATTTATTTTCTCTGTTACCTTTACTGTGTATTTTGCTTTGTGTGTGTGTTTGTATACTGTTCTATGTGGACCCCAGGAAGAGCAGCTGGTACCATTATAACAGCTGATGGGGATCCTGATAAACTAAACTACACAGCCATGTGAAGGGCAGAGTGAGGGTAGTGGTGTAGTGGTAGTAGTGTAGTGGTGTAGGTGTAGTGGTAGTGGTGTAGTGGTGTAGGTGTAGTGGTGTAGGTGTAGTGGTAGTGGTAGTGTAGGTGTAGTGGTGTGGTGGTAGTGGTGTAGGTGTAGTGGTAGTGGTGTAGGTGTAGTGGTGTGGTGTAGTGGTGTAGGTGTAGTGGTAGTGGTGTAGGTGTAGTGGTGTGGTGGTAGTGGTGTAGGTGTAGTGGTAGTGGTGTAGGTGTAGGGTAGTGTAGTGGTGTAGGGGTATCAGGTAGACACAGACACAACGGATCTGGTGCTCGGCCAACAGAGGATATGAGACCTGGAGGAGAGAACCAGGAGGTCACCAGGCCTCCATGTCTCCTCACCTCAGCTCCAGATCCACATCCTGCCAGACCGTTTAGATCTGATTCCTCTTCGTTATCCTGCCATGTTGTTCGTCAACGTTTACATGGTCGCCTGTCTCTGCTGTCGGCGGAGCGTAAGATAAAAGCTCTAATATATAATAACGTTGTAGAGACACTGAACTGGTAGAGGTTGATCACTGTTGGGTTTCATCACATCAGTAGAACAATATAGAGGAGTCAGCTAGACAGGCAGACAGACAGACAGACAGACAGACAGACAGACAGACAGACAGACAGACAGACAGACAGACAGACAGACAGACAGACAGACAGACAGGTTGCCAAAATGTACAATTACACTAGTCAGTCAATCAAAACTCAAACTGTTCCTGCTACAGTGACAGCACTTCCTGAATCAGCCGTCTGTCGACCAATCAGAACTGCCCACTGTACAGCTCTGGGCATGCTGACTCAACCTCAACTGTCAGGATGCTGCCAGCCAATCAGGTTCTACCAGGATGCTGACACACCACCCAGGCGGACAAGTCGCTATCACCATGGCAACAGCAGTAAAATAAGACTACCTGTTCAGCCTGGAGCAGCGAGTCTGACTCACAGCACCACCTGAGTTAGGAGGTTTGTCTCTGGGCACGTGGGTTCAACCTGGTGATTCCAGCGTCTAAGGTGTGTACCGTGTAACCCAAACGTCACAGGTTCGAATCCAGCCCAGGATCTTTGTCGCAATCTCCCCCGTCTCTCTCTCTGTACTGTCAACGGGACAATAAAGGCAAAAAACAAATAACAAAACAGCGAGAAGCTTTTTGTCAACGGATGCAAAAAGGACGGACAACACCGTTGACAACTGCACAACAGAAACTGTTTGGGTCAGTAGGCATCAGTTGACCATCATCAGCTCTGGATTGGCTGTCAACCAAATCTAAAAATCTTTACCACATGTTTGACGCCCGTCAGTAAATCATAGTAACTCTTGCTATGCAGGGAGAGAATCAACAGAGTCAGACCGAGACCCATTGTGGATCTCAGCTCATGAAGTCTGCCAGGATGACTCAGTGAGATAACTGTAATTTACACCTGATGCACCGACATAACGAGACTCTGCAGCCAACTGTAGGGTTGACCAGGCAGAGTGGTGTTGAGTTGTTGAGTAGAGATTTGACCTACAGATAAAGAGAGACCCAACACGTCGCTGCCGTCTCTCTGTCTGGAGACGAGCCTGCAGGGTGTCGGCTCTACCACCACATAAAGGCCTGCTTGTCTCTAAAGTGTGTTTGTGCATGTGCAGGTCTACCGGGAAGAGAGGGGGGGGGGGTGGCCCGGTCCTAGCCAACGGGAAAACAAGATTGATTCCAAACTGGTAATTAGTGCAGTGCATGCTGGGTAAGCTGGCAGCAGGACAAATAACTGTGGATGTAAAAGCTCAGTCACCCGGTTTCCCAGGGAGAGGGAATGCACCAACAGACCAGCCACATTGTGCTCTGTGGATCAGCTCCACTCTGATGGCATGGAGGTCCCTTTATGAAGAGGTTCCTCAGGGAACCTTCTGGGGTCCCCTTCATGTCATCCTGATCATTTTAACGCTTGTTGGTTTACCATGTTTGACATCCAATCAGTCGAATGTTCTCCTCGTTTTTCTGCACCATTCCATTTATAATAAAAATATTGAATTCAATTAAGATCCTGGATTACATGACAAGAGATCTCGTTGTCTTTGTGTCATGAATAAAGAGGAGAACCTCAGGAAGTGGTTCCTCCAGACGGGAGAGACTGCAGCGACGGTTGTGGCAGTAAATCACCTTTATCACTCCACCAGCCATAAAGCAGATGGATGAGGTGGTCTGACTGGAGCAGGGTTCCCTTCCCAGTCCATTATGACTGAAGGACTGCAGTTCAATCAATGGACACACAGGAAAACACAATATGAAGGATTACATTAGTCCAATCCACTCTGCCCCCCCCCCCCCCGACACACACCAGGGTTGAAGTCTTCTCATCTTTCATTATTTGCTGTATGAAATTTGATGCAACATGACAAAGAAAGAATGAGAGAGAGAGAGAGAGAGAGAGAGAGAGAGAGAGAGAGAGAGAGAGAGAGAGAGAGAGAGAGAGAGAGAGAGAGAGAGAGAGAGAGAGAGAGAGAGAGAGAGAGAGAGAGAGAGAGAGAGAGAGAGAGAGAGACTTCCTTATTGAATATTTGCCTGGATCCAGACCATGACATCACCTCTAACGTTACAACCAACCTGCTACACCGGAGCAATTTAAAATTAATAATTAATAATAATACTACTCAGACTACAATAGATTCCCCCCCCCCCCCCCCCAGGCAGAGACACCGAGGTCGACTGGCTTTGGTTTTGTTTCTCCCCTTGTTGCTCTCAGTCACGTTTACTGCATGTTGCTCAGCAGGAGGTCTGATCAATGGCGTCAATGACCATTTCTGCAGGCTCAGCAGAATCGGTAATCCCAGCAGATCAATCACACCCCCCCCGGTCACACGGCTTTACAGAGCCACCATGTTAGCAGCAGATGCTACATAAATTCATGCACATGTGGAGCTGAGGGGCAGATTCTGTTAGACATGTCCACCCCATGAAGTGAGTACTGAAAAGGGAAGGGATGCCCACGACGACTCATCCTCCCTCCCTCCCTTTATTGTGCAACGTGAATAACAGGGTGTGTGTATATATAGATGAGACAAGTCACCACATGAAGCTCCACTACTTTTATTTTAACTTGTATGACATTAGACTTCCTGTTAGACATCCTGGCCTCTCAGAGTCAATCGGTTTTAACAGCAGAATCAGTTAAACACAGGAATGCTGAGCGCTCCATTTCTGTCTACAAACCCCATATGTGTGTGTAGATGGTGTGTGTGTGTGTGTGTGTGTGTGTGTGTGTGTGTGTGTGTGTGTGTGTGTGTGTGTGTGTGTCTCATAATTGGACTTGGACAGAAAGCGACATGTTTGTTCGTTCCCACCATAATTAGGAGCCTGAGGACAAAAGAAGAATACCCAATAAGAAGAACGTTTCAAACTCTTTCAACGTGTGAGCTACAAAATAAGAGCGCAATTGATGATTCTTCCAACATTCGTAGCCTTGAGATGAAGAATCACACCAGTCAGTTTCTCTCGAGCAGCAAACACACTTGCAGCTAATCCACGTTATTGACAACCTATGCTTTCCTTATGAATGAATCCAACTCTCCAGCTCATAGTCTAACCCTTTAGAGAACGATACTCTGAAAAGTCCCACAATGAAGTCATCTTTTCCCAAGTCCATCCTACTACCTTCTACAGTTTATACCTGAACTATGTCTCATCAAAAACTCCTTTATCTAAGACACATGTTGTCTTTGTACTGTGACCCGTTGCTGTTTGCTCTGTGTCCCGTTACCACAGCCTGTTTTATTCATGCTGTGTTGCTGCACTGCTGCCCCTCCCCGCCAAGCCACAACAGACATCAAGCATATGAGAAAACCGTTTGCGTGACAACACAGAGCTTCACAAAAAAAAACACAGCACAACTTCCTCAGGCTGAATTGTGTCTGACTTCAGAGAGACAGAAACCACAAAACTTTTTCACTTCTGAAGGGATTTTACAAACACCCAAACTACACCAACTCAACTCAACTCAACGCTAACCTCTGCTGCTCTGAGCCACCTGGACTGTACTGAAACACCAGTCAACGTGTAAACAACATGAGGTAGTGTCTGGGTGTGGAGAGACAACACTAATGCCAACTGGTCACCCACACTAACCTTTGTAAAACAGCAGGATTCATTAGACCTGATGTTGTAAGAGTGCTACCTTTTACCACAGCTCACTCGGGACCCAAACGCCTCCCAGGTCAAACCTTTAAAAGCGTGTTTACCTCGGAGATCTCTTCATGGCCGGAGGGTTTCCGTTAGGTCAGCAGTCACAGCGGTTCTCAGTCAAAGTCCTGCAACACACTGACTTCCTGGTGGAGCGCACAAACTTTTAGCTCAGCATGGGGAGTTTTTCCATCCAATCAGAGAGCGCTTGTTTACGCTGTGGCCCCACCCCCAGACCAGTGACCACACACCCTTTCCTCTGAGAGTGGTGGGAAACATGATGCCTTCAGCAGGAAGACAGAAAGGGGAGGGGTGGGACACAGAGAGGAGGGGGTGTATTTGATAATATAATAACTAACTAACTGTAACTTAGTGTATGTGATGTAAATGTATATTATGGTTTTCCTGCTTCATCTTACCTAAAATGTTACATAATAAAACCCTAAAAACAAAAAGTACTGAAAGACTAAAAAGTACTTCCCTTCTGTTATATTTCTGGAACTTTTTCATTTTTGATGTTTTCTTGTTTCTCTTTTCCCCTCTAACTTGTTCAAGAAGCATCATTACATCTCAGTGTGTTTTCAGTCTGTTTACTCAATGAATGGATGGATCACTGCCTTCAGGAGCTGCTGATCAGAGGCTTTTCCACCCTGACAAGAAAACGGTCCACTTTAAAAGGAAAACCCTGAGCAGAGTTATTTTCTGATCAACTTTTGAAAATGGTCTGTCTAGAAAGAAGCTGTCTACAGAAAGAAACACCAAACAACGAGGTGCAGCACCAATAGCTGTCCTTTTAAAGATACTTAATGTCGGCAGAAAACATCAGACCAGACCATACTCTCCATCAGCTGAGTGCCTCAAGTATAACCCGTCCTGTCTGCTGGAATCATCGTTCATCCACCAACCTGACAGGAGTGCTGCATCCTCATTCCTGTCTGGTCTGAGCTGTCAGAGAGTCTGCCTCCTTTTAATGCCAAGACAAGTTTGACAACTGAACTAAACATGA
Organism: Hoplostethus mediterraneus; assembly: GCA_034670385.1. Classification (NCBI taxonomy): domain Eukaryota; kingdom Metazoa; phylum Chordata; class Actinopteri; order Trachichthyiformes; family Trachichthyidae; genus Hoplostethus; species Hoplostethus mediterraneus. The sequence goes on along the minus strand of JAXDDW010000019.1, from coordinate 215,264 downwards.
GAATGAAATCAATCAGCAGCAGCCTGATGTGACACCAAGAAACCACAACATCTTTACGACCTCTTTACTAGTTTGAACCTCTCCTTAACAACGCGACCATAAACCCACCGGCCGGCTCTTATCTTTACACCCGGTTCACCAAACAGCGTTGAGGCGCAGGCTTTTTGTGTTTGTGGGTTGACGAGCAACCACGTGCTGCATTCATTTGCCTGGGAAATGCGGCTATTTGACTGTCGGTCTGCCGGGCGTGCAGCGAGACGTGCCGTCGGCAAACAGCCCCGTCACCTGATACGGCGTTTATGGTGACAAATGGAAACGATGGTGGAAGTGTAACAGTTACACATGATGAGACACATTAGATGGGACGATAATGTTCACTCATCTCCGTCTATCCATCTTTCCCTCTTTCATCCCACAGACTCTTTCCCCACACACACACACACTGAATTATTGAAGCTGGTCAAACATCCTGTTAGAAACTGTAAAGCATCACGTCACAAAGCAACAGCTCTGCGTTGTAAATGTAAACCAGAGATATGAAACAGAGCAAACAGCGCCGGTCTCTCTCTCCTGTCAGGATGATTCAGTGTGATCAGCTGTTTGGTTCCTCTGATGATCTCAAGACAAACGGGATGCTAAGAAAGCTTTGTGGTAAAACAAACGTGACAAACTGCAGAGAAAGTTGTGACTATTCTTCCTGGTTTTACAGCCACAATATATCAGGAGTTCAACACGTACTTATTGTCTGAAAAGGAACGATCAGTTTTAATTCTGTGTGATGAATCGTTTTGTAAGAGTCGCTGACGTTGTTTTCATCTACAGATTGATCTGTTTTATTGGTGCTGTTTAGTGTCTAACTGGGAATACACAGCTGCAGAGGACAAGCAGGAAAGATGGAAAGTACTCAAGCAGAAGTACTCAAGTAGAAGTACTCAAGTAGATGTACTGCTACTTCAGTTACAGCATGCTTGTCTAGAAAATGACTCAAGTTAAAGAGTAGTTCACTCAAATCTTCCAAGCTAAAATCTTGAGCAAAAACATTTTGTGCGTGTTACAAAATCTAACAAGTAAATCAGCTGAAAGGTTTTGACTTTAAATGTCAGATCTCATTATATTCAGTACTCTGATGTATAAAATTACTCTTACTAAGTTGTACTAAGAAGTACAAGTAAAGTAAAAGTAGAAGTAAAAGCAGACTTCTAATAATACCAGTTAAAGTTGTGTTGCTCAGGAGGAGGAACTACATGATGGTCTGTGGTTTACTGACTGTCTGGGAGAGGCAACTTGATTTACAAACCACAGACAGAGATGACAGACAGACAGACAGACAGACAGACAGACAGACACCAGACAGACAGACAGACAGACAGACAGACGGGTAAAAGCTGTCCTGATGCCCTGCTGACATACAGGACGTTAATATCCTCTCCTGGCTTGGTAGAGGCAGAAAATAGAAAAAGTCCAAACACATTAAAGACGTCCTCAACACAGCTACTAGCAACTTGGCGAGCTTGTTGAAAAGGAAACCGCCGTTATCTTCACAGAAACTGAAACGGTCTTCTCTGTTCCCTCGTCTCAAACAAGGAAATGTGGAAAGTGAGATATTCATGTTTTTAGGATGAGCAGCGCTGGCCGGTCTCTCTGAGCGGGATCAGAAATGTTCAGGTGACGTGTTGAGTGAGGATGCAGGTGAGGGACGACCTCAGCAGGGCGAGGCTCTTACCTCTTGCCGCAGGAGGAGCTGCTGGAGGAGGTGGTCCGACTCCGGCTCTCTGCTCCCATCTCCCTTTTCACCAGGGTGAGGCGCTCTGTAGACATGCTCTTCCTGAGGAGAGGAAACAAGAGGATAGGAGAGGAAACGAGAGGAGAGGAAAGGAGGAGAACAAAGGGGAGGAAACATTCAGCGAGAGCGACGTTTAATAGAAATCTGTATATTTGAGACAGTGATCGTTACTCAGACGTGAAGGAGTGTAGCCATCCCTCCTCTGCTGCAAAACAGTGATGCTGTAAGGGAACTAGCCTGGTTAACCCTTTGAGTCCCAGCTGCTAAAAGTCCCTGATCAACCTCCAGTATGGACGTGTTACACCGCTTCTCTTTCAGGAAACCAGAGCTACTTGAACAAGTAACATTAGACCGATTAAGGGCCATTTAATGAAAGGAGGGCTGGGTGGAGGTGTGTTAGAGGAATAACCACGCGTCGACAACTCGCTGGAGGGCCATTTCATTTCCTACAATCGATGTTAATCACAGTTGCGTCATTTGTGTCATTTCCTCATTTAGGCCTGCTAGCAGTGTGAAGACAGGGTGAAGGCTACGGGTTACCTGCTGGACTACAGACGGTCTGTGGTTTTCTGACTGTCTGGGAGACTCAACTTGGTTTTTGTCACCGCTATTTCCAGTTTCCCCTTTAATCCTCAAGGGCTGGTGTGGAGTGCAAACAAACAAACGACACAAAATCACAGCGAGTGTGCACACATTCGTATGTGGCGCTGTGTTCGACTGCATTTCTAATTCCGCTGTAAGGTGGAGCATCTACCGTACCCTTCTGCACAACTACCCTTCTCCGTTCTCTACACTAGCTTCCTGTAGCAGCTCATCCAGTTCAAGACCCTGGTGCTAGTCTATAGGGCAGTGAAAGGAACACCTCCAGGCTTCCTCTTCCAGAAACACTATCATGACCCTTCCTCTTCAAGAAACACTACCCTGACCCTTCCTCCTCTAGAAACACTACCCTGACCCTTCCTCCTCTAGAAACACTACCCTGACCCTTCCTCTTCAAGAAACACTACCCTGACCCTCCTCCTCTAGAAACACTACCCTGACCCTTCCTCTTCTAGAAACACTACCCTGACCCTTCCTCTTCCTAGCAACACTACCCTGACCCTTCCTCTTCCAGCAACACTACCCTGACCCTTCCTCTCTAGAAACACTACCATGACCCTTCCTCTTCAAGAAACACTACCCTGACCCTTCCTCCTCTAGAAACACTACCATGACCCTTCCTCTTCAAGAAACACTACCCTGACCCTTCCTCTTCTAGAAACACTACCCTGACCCTTCCTCTTCCAGCAACACTTCCCTGACCCTTCCTCTTCTAGAAACACTACCCTGACCCTTCCTCTTCTAGAAACACTACCCTGACCCTTCCTCTTCTAGAAACACTACCCTGACCCTTCCTCTTCCAGCAACACTACCCTGACCCTTCCTCTTCAAGAAACACTACCATGACCCTTCCTCTTCCAGAAACACTACCCTGACCCTTCCTCCTTCAAGAAACACTACCCTGACCCTTCCTCCTCTAGAAACACTACCCTGACCCTTCCTCTTCTAGAAACACTACCCTGACCCTTCCTCCTCTAGAAACACTACCCTGACCCTTCCTCTTCTAGAAACACTACCCTGACCCTTCCTCTTCCAGCAACACTACCCTGACCCTTCCTCTTCAAGAAACACTACCATGACCCTTCCTCTTCAAGAAACACTACCCTGACCCTTCCTCCTCTAGAAACACTACCCTGACCCTTCCTCTTCTAGAAACACTACCCTGACTCTTCCTCCTCTAGAAACACTACCCTGACCCTTCCTCTTCTAGAAACACTACCCTGACCCTTCCTCCTCTAGAAACACTACCCTGACCCTTCCTCTCTAGAAACACTACCCTGACCCTTCCTCTTCTAGAAACACTACACTGACCCTTCCTCCTCTAGAAACACTACCCTGACCCTTCCTCCTCTAGAAACACTACCCTGACCCTTCCTCCTCTAGAAACACTACCCTGACCCTTCCTCTCTAGAAACACTACCCTGACCCTTCCTCTTCAAGAAACACTACCCTGACCCTACCTCCTCTAGAAAAACTACCCTGACCCTTCCTCTTCAAGAAACACTACCCTGACCCTTCCTCTTCAAGAAACACTACCCTGACCCTTCCTCTTCTAGGTATCTAACTTATTGATCTTCTACCTCAGCACTGGTTCTGCTCTTAGATGTTGTTTTGGAAGGAAATGCATGATTTATGGTGACTAGTAGTTCTCTACTGACCTATGTTGAATGCACTTATTGTAAGTCGCTTTGGATAAAGGCGTCTGCTAAATGACTGCAATGTAATGTAATGTAATGTAATGTAATGTACCTCTTAGTGGATTGCAGCACCTCTTTCTTAGGAGACGAAGGGGAGGAGAGGAGGCGTTTCTGTTGAACGTAACCGTTACTCAGGGGTCTGGAGGGAAGAGCCTGCAGGAGCTGACGCACTGAAACACAACAAAACACAGTTAGCTTGTCTTCAGCCAGAGTTCAGTTAACCTGAACAAACTGGTAGCTAGCTAACTAGCCAGCAGGCTAATTCAGTTCATGGGACTACTAGCCACTGCTAACGCTAGCTTCTAATAGATACGTTAGCTAGAGTACTAATCAGATGTGTTAACAACAAGACAGTGATGGTTAGCTGACCAGATGCTATGGTTAGCTAGCTAACAAGCTACTTGATCTAAACACTAAATCAATCAGATGATCAGTTCAGTCAGAAATGAACCATGAACATTCAGTTCTGTTGAGACGGACAAGTTGTATGTTGTCGAAACACAATCAGCTGTCCTCAGCCACTGTGGCCCAGAGTTGACCTCCAATATGGCCGCCAGAGCGCTACATCACCTGAAAGCCCTCTGTCCCGTCGGCCCAGTAGCTCACCCTTGGTCGGTGGTGTTGGAGCGGTGGTATGCGGCCTCCTCCCGGGCGGCTGCATCCCTCCCGTCTGCACCCTCGGGCCCTGCTCCTCGCAGCAGCCCAGCCGGCGCAGGGCGTCGGCCAGCGCCGCCTTCAGCAGCTGGATCTCATCCTCCTGCAGCTGCAGCCGCTGCTCCAGCTGGGAGACCCGGTCCTCCATGTCCATGTTGCTGCCCGCCGACACCGTGTCATCTGGACGGACGATGGAGAGGAGAGAGGGTTTAATAGATTACAGTTCTCCTGTACTGATACACCAAGACTGCTTTATGTAATGGTCATTGATAGCTGTTGCGTGATATATAAATACATCATCGATCGATAAAACTCAACAGTAATCAACCTCTACAGGTCATGAAGCTTCTCCATCTGCTGTTCTAAACACCAGGTGTCAGGTAGGTCTTTACCGGCACTTTGTTTCCAGTTTGTTTGGAATCAACAGAAGAAGAACTGGGTAGTTAGCATGAGCAGCGATAGCCACCGTGGCTGAACAGACAAAGAAAAGAGCGCCACCTACAGGAACTCAAACTCCATCAACAGGAAATCCAAGGAGAAAGACGTCACAGTACTGGACACACTGTTTGATTGACAGGTGATCTCTGGGGAGAGCAGTGAGGAACACCACAGTGAAGAACACCACAGTGAGGAACACCACAGTGAAGAACATTACAGTGAGGAACACCACAGTGAGGGACACCACAGTGAAGAACACCACAGCGAAGAACACTACAGTGAAGGACACCACAGTGAGGGACACTACAGTGAGGGACACCACAGTGAGGAACACCACAGTGAAGAACACTACAGTGAAGGACACCACAGTGAGGGACACTACAGTGAGGGACACCACAGTGAGGAACACCACAGTGAAGAACACCACAGTGAAGAACACCACAGTGAGGCTGAGAGACAAAGAGACTGGATAAAAAGCAAAACAAAACATGGAGCTCTCAGATTACCACTTAGAGTGTAAGAGTAGGGCAGTGTGTGTGTGTGTGTGTGTGTGTGTGTGTGTGTGTGTGTGTGTGTGTGTGTGTGTGTGTGTGTGTGTGTGTGTGTGTGTGTGTGTGTGTGTGTGTGTGTGTGTGTGTGTGTGTGTGTGTGTCATGGATAGCTGTTGCTTTGTGACTTGGTGGTTTTAGGTTTCTAAGGTGGTAAGAACATACAAGCTGTTTGACTGGCTTTAATAATTCAGATCGTGTGTGAGAGAGAGAAGAACAGAGCAGCTGGCTACGGTGGGCCAGAGGGGCCAAAACACCTCAACAGGTGGGCCAAAACACCTCAACAGGTGAACCGAAACCCCTCAGGACTCTAGAGATCCATTTGATTCCATTACATTTTCCAATGGGGAATCTGTAAAATGATCACTGCTGTCTGACTCCTGACGTTGGTGTGATCAGGACAGAGCTGTTTCCCACCTTGAGTGTGACGGAGCTCAACGTCATGCTGTGGGGATATCAGGTAAGCATGACCTGGACTGGCGCTCTGCACCGTCAGCTTTACTGAACCTTGATTTCAGACAGGAACTCTAGATTAAACTGAGGCTCACTGTAATTACACCAAAACCTGGTCCTCCCTCTCTCTCTCTCTCCCTCCCTCCATCCCTCCCTCTCCCTCCGCTGACATCATTACTCTGATCTTAATCATCCACTAGCCTCGCAGCATGATGACATCACCGGGAGCCGGCCCAGATTATCAAAGGCGTCCGTCCCGGGGACAGATTATTAATCTGCGGCCCAAATCAACAGATTACAACCAGATGAAGTCAGAAACGTCCCGACTCCCCCGCCGTCCTAAATCCCTTCCACTGGGATGAGTCCACGTCTACACGACCACGTCAGAGTTTCACCCCAAAATGAGACAGTTACAATAAAAAGTCTCTCCTCTGACTGAATGAAACTAAAACTCACCATGGGATCTTGTTGAAGTTAGGAGACATTTTGAGCCTGTTACTTGGTGTACTCATCAATAAATCTCTCTTTTCATAATAAGGGTTTTTATGCTTTTCCTGTTTCTAAATTCCTTTTTCTCAACTTTAAATGCTTGTCCTTGAGCGCTGAACTCCTCTGATAGGACGGAGGTTCCTCCCCGACCACAGCCACATAAAAACTCCATAAAAGCCGGAAATGAAATTTTATTTTCTTGCACATTTTATTTTCTCATTTTCGGTACTTTTACAGTCCTGTATCATTCTCCATTTCCTTTAAGATGTTCCTCGGTCCTTTAGCGGTCTCAGTTACATTACTGTTGTCACCATATCAGTATTTGGGTTCTGAATGAGACCACAAACAATAAAGATCACCTAAAAACACCATGAATAAGAAGCTAGATCTCAAAGCCCTGCTATCCTTCATCCTACAGATCGCGGCTCATTACCTTGAGCAGACGTAATAAATAGTAAAATAATAAATAATAGTAAATCATTATATAAATGTAAAAGCCCTACAGCTGTCTATCAGACCCTCCCTACAGCGCTGCCCTCATCAGTTTCACACTCTTAGCATCCTGATAGCGCTAGAGCCTTGAGGCTAGCCGGCTGCAGCAGCAACACAGGAGCTTTTACTGTTCCTGTTATTCCACCACGTCTCAGTCAAATGACCCGCAGCAGCAGGAAGGACCAGCAGGGAAATCAGGCTGATTGAGCTGTGGGGAGGTTTGCATAGCGGAGAGATCACATCAGGTGTGAGACTGTTGGTTGACTTTGGGCATCAGATATTGGTGGTATGATGGAGGCTTCAGTCTAAACATGTCAGTCCAGGGCACTTTTATACACTAAGTCAGTGGACACCTGACCATCACCTATATGAGCCTGCTGGACATCCCATTGTAAAACCATGAGCATTCATATGGAGTTGGACCCCCACACTCTTCTGGAAGGATTTCGTCAAGCTGTTGGAGTGTCTGTGGGAGTTTGTGCCCATTCAGCCAAAAGAGCATCAGTGATGTTGGAGAGAAGGCCTGGCTCCCCATCGGCGTTCTACTTCCTCCCAAAGGTTCAGTGGGGTTGAGGTTGAGGTCAGGGCTCTGTGCAGGCCAGTCCAGTTCCTCCTCACCAAACTGGTCTAACCATGTCTTTATGGACCTGGCTTTGTGCACAGGGGCTCAGTCATGCTGGACCAGCAAAGGGCCTTCCCCAAACTGTTGCCACAAAGTTGGAAGCGCCCGATTGGCTAAAATGTCTTGGTATCCTGTAGCATTAAGATTACCTTCACTGGAACTAAGGGGCCAAGCACAAACCCTGAGGAACACCTGAACTCAGTAACTAGTAGATGGTCCACTGACTTTTGGCCATAGTGTACTGAAGTGTTAAAGTTAAAACCCAGTCTAGGCTGTGTTGATCCTGAGAGGAAAGTAAAGGATGTGAATGAACAGACAGTGTTTCGTTGATGCTGCACCTCCTCCTACAGCTGCTCCTCCTCCTCCTCCTCCTCCTCCTCCTCCTCCAGCTGAAGGAGTATGATATACTGTATGTGAGCTCCCATGTGTGTCAGTATATACTGTACTACAATGCAGCTGGAGGCTAAAGTGAATCTGATCCTGAATCTGGCTCTTTCTTCCTCATCCAATCCAACATATATATCCAATATATATGAGGAAAGAGAGAGAGAGAGAGAGAGAGAGAGAGAGAGAGAGAGAGAGAGAGAGAGAGAGAGAGAGAGAGAGAGAGAGAGAGAGAGAGAGAGAGAGAGAGAGAGAGAGAGAGAGAGAGAGAGAGAGAGAGAGAGAGAGAGATCAAGCCAAATGTATTTCTAAAGCACATTTCAACAGTTGCAGCTCAATGAAGAACAAATAAAAGATTTGGACTAAAAACAATAATAAATACATACATTAGAGAAACAAACTGGACCGGAGGAAGCATTAAAACACACACACACACACACACACACACACACACACACACACACACACACACACACACACACACACACACACACACACACACACACACACACACACACACACACACACACACACACACACACACACACACACACACACACACACACACACACACACACACACACACCAGTAGCATTCCATTACTCTCCTAATGAAAGCACAAGCCACATCTATTGATAATCACCGGTTGAGACACACACAGCATTGCAGACAGACAGACAGACAGACAGACAGACAGACAGACAGACAGACAGACGAATGGCCGCTGTAGTGATACAGGAAAAAAAAGAAGAAAAATGACCACCGAGAGAGAAAGGAGGAAGAGGAGGAGTTGGAGGGAAAGGTACAAAGGAAGAGATGGAAGAATATAAAAGAGGAGGCAGAAAAGGAGGTGTGTGTGATGGAGAGAGAGAGAGAGAGAGAGAGAGACAGAGAGAGAGAGAGAGAGAGCGAGAGAGAGAGAGGGAGAGAGAGAGAGAGAGAGCGAGAGAGAGAGACAGAGGACAATGGGAGGTCGGTGCAGGGCAAAAGAGAATTGAAGTCCAATCAAATATTTATGGTTTCCTTGCCTACCTGCCATCGCGTCACGGAAGTGCCTAGTCACTCCTCCTGTCAATCAGCCAGACAGTCAGTCAGACAGTCAGTCAATCAATCAGTCAGACAGTCAGACAGACAGACAGACAGTCAGACAGGTTATCCACTTGCTGTCTCTCCCTCCCCTAGAGGCTTTCTGGACTCCTGCTCCCTCCCCTCTGTGGTCAATGCTTTCTCTCTCTCCTTCTCCTCCCTCTCCTCCCTCATCCTCTCCTCCTGCCCTCCCCCTTTCCCTGGACCACTCCCTCCTCCTCTCTCTACTGTCCTCTACTCGTTACCTCTCTCTCCCATCCCTCTCTCTCTCTCTCCCATCCCTGAACCACTTCCTCTGTGTCCCATCCTCTCCTCCCCGTCACTTCCCCCTCTAACTCGGCTCCTCCTCTTCCACCCCCCCCCCCTCCCCCTCCTCCCTCATGTCTTGTTAGCTATAGGCAGAGAGAGCAGAGGCAGGAGGGGTGGAGTCACACACACACACACACACACCAGGATCAGTACAGCCAGGCACTACCAGGAAGAGTTACTGCCCAGCCTGCCTCTGGGATCAATGACACACACACACACACACACACACACACACACACACACACACACACACACACACACACACACACACACACACACACACACACACACACACACACACACACACACACACACACACACACACACACACACACACACACACACACCTTACTACACCTCCCTGTTTGCTGACTATGATATCTAACTGCTGTCCACAGCGGTGCGTTCACTGTCCTGTCGTCCTGCAGGTTTTCACCGTGTCTCTGCACCACAGACACCAAGACAAAACCCTGAACTGGACTTGGAGATTAAAGCTGCACTAGCTAAGATACACCGGTGTCATCGGCTTCAATCCCACGGTGGGGCTGTAATGTAGAAGAGACGCCGTGGAGTCGCCCTATTGGCCCAAAGTCAATCTGGAGTCACTAGTGGGAAATCTATCAAATCAAAACTTAAGAGTCAAATATGACGAGCAACGACAGCTAAACCTCTCCACCACCTCAATCACAATCACAAGAAGGAGAAGACATTCAGGTCTGAGTAGCCTGCAGTTTCCTCTCGTTGCCACGTGGGGCCGCCAACGTGCTGCCTGGTGCAGCTTCATGGAGATGCCACGAGTCAGCTTCTACCGTGACACTCGGCGAGACGTTGAAATGTCTGCAGTCAGGACAAAGTTTAGACAGATAACCAAGTCAAATGTGAAAATGCCTGAGGCGTGCTCGGTGTGTTAAATATACTCTATTGTTTTGTACTGATCTTATGTGTGCAATTCCCCTTTAAAGAGGACGGAGTGAATTATTTCCGACGTGTGTTGCACCATGTGAGCCAGACGTGGGTCAAACCTGGCAGAGGTGGAACATAATCCTCAACGTTTGTTTTAAAACGCTTGTAGCGCCAGGCGGGTGGAGTTAACTCACTTTAGATAACACCAGGTACGTTTCCAGATCCAGAACAAGCTGGATCTGGACTTCTGGCAGTCACTGTGATGTCTTACAGGACAAGCCCCGCCCACCAGGCACCCAAGTACATTAAAACAAACTACAAACACTACTGGACCAGGTCTGAGGAGACCAGGTGGCTGAGGAGACCAGAGACCAGATCTGATCAGGCTCTCTGGTTACAGCAACAGGACAGATGGCAGTGGGAGGGAGAGAGAGAGAGAGAGAGAGAGAGAGAGATGTGAGGGAGGAATGAAGGAAGAAAGGAGGAGAAAATAAAAGAGGGAGGGGTGGAAACAACAAGACCAGACGCCACCGTCCAAATACAAAACTCTTCTGTTGTTTTCCATCTTGGTTTCTCTCCTCCACCGCCTCCCAGCTGGTCGCCTGCTGAGGTGTAACATGGCTCTTATTGGATTACTGATATATACATACATATATACATATATATATGTATATATGTATGTATATATGTATGGATGGATGGATCATTACTGGTTTTCTTTACATGTTAGCGTTAGCTGTGGGAGCGACCTCACAGCTCCTCCTCCTCTGTGTGGACACGTTTCCTCTGAGGATCAATAGAATAAAAAACACACATCCAGGTTTGTTTTACTGTATTGATACTACACTGAGGACATTTATTCTCTAACCCCTAACTCCCCTGACCCCTGACCCCTGAACCCTGACCCCTGAACCCTAACGTGCTAATCCTAATCTTAAAGAAGTAAGGAGGTAATGTCCTCACACACCAGTCAACCTCTCTACTTCATACTGTCTGATCTAAAAGGCTGAAATGAAAATAGACTATAAAACCCACCTGGCCTTAACTGACTGACGAGCCTGTGACCCTTGACCCCTTCAAATCCAGTTTACCAAAAAAAAACACAACCAAAAAGTGAGTGCAGAGGATCCTCTCTACTTGAATTGTGTTATTTATAAAAGGTAACAGAAACCGTGTTGGAGGCGGGACTAGACGTCTGACCCCTGACTGCAGGTCCAGCTGTCACTCAATCTGCTCCAACTGCAGAGTGACATTACTCACTTTATATCTTACATTATCTTATAGCTGTGTAACTTTTCTAGGCTCCCAGGGAGCTCCGGTGTGGTTCACTGCCAGGTTGAGGGTTTGATTTCCCACTGAGGGAAAATGAATGAAAGCTTTGTGAGGCCAGGGGCTGGAGGGAGGCCCGGGACCGGAGGGAGGCCGGGTTCACCGCCTCCACCACATGGTATGAACACCACGTGTTAGATCTTGGATGATAAACATGGCGGCTCTGATCAAACTCCCATGACCCCACACCGGCTCGCCACCTGTCATTCAATATGGCCGTCTGGAAGTTATAGACAGAGATGCTCTCCAGACCAGGGTTGGTATCGATCCACTCCCAATATATGATGTGTTCAACTACGCATCAGACAACGTCCAGGTTATGTTTAACTTGAAACCGGTGTAAGTCAGAAAAATGACTAAGAAGTGTTTGAGGGAGCCGGTCAGGGGTCTTTCAGTTGTCATCAAGAAAGTCAGAGCAGGTGAAACTAAAATGAACAAACACAACAAAAGAAAACAAAAGAGTCCTGGGTGAAAAGTTAAAGTGAGTGACGTGGAATTCGGTTGGCATGGCAACTAGTGTGTGTTGTAGCTAGAGTTAGCTAAACGGTTCACGTCAGCTAGCTAAGTTAACAGCGACAGGAAGCCCACAGCAGACACAGCTAACATGAGCACGTTCTCCTCAGTGAGAAACATCATTCAAGTGAATTATCTACCGAGTCTCTTCAGGAAACACGACTTGGTGACTTGATGGCTGCCAGTTCTCAGCCCAGTTCCACCCGAGTCAGGCTCGCAGCAGAACTGCATCGCTCCAAATCTTCTTCTGGCTTCAATTTGTCACCCAGATGTTTGTTTTTTTGTTGCTTGTTCTGACTTTCCTGATGGAAACTGACAGATTCCCAGTTCGTTCGCCCTTCAAAACCTGTTTTCACCCCCAAACACAACAACGTTTAGTTGTTTTGCTCCGGTGTAGACTTACACCAGGTTCAAGTTCAAACGCTACCGAAATATCACGTATCAAGTTGAATCTTCAGTTCCCATAATAATGAACTGAATTCTTGATGATCTGAACATTTGTTTCGTAAAAAAAACCCCAAAAAGCCCTTTATTATTTTCTGTTAGCACTGACCAGCCCTCTAATACGTCTGAGTGGACGGTGACACCGGAGATGTTTCAGACAACAGAACCATGACTCCGTTCACCACCTGGCCGGCTGTTTGCATGTATTGAAAACAGGATTGAAACCTTCAGACCGACGCCTCCCTCCATCTGAGCATCACTGCTGCCAGTCTGCAGAAAAGCTGGAACTCTTTCAAACCTATGAAGACGTGACTGAGAATGAAGGCTCTATGTTGTTGTCATTGCACTGCCTCTCATGCTGATCAACCAACAGCTCTCCATCCCGTCAGTGATAACAGAGTTCAACTGACGTGGGTTTTTAAGACCGATGCAGATATTCCAGTACTGAAGCTGCAGCTGATATTTAATGTCTTTAGTTTTAGGTGTTTCCCTCAGGATTTCTCTCCTTGTCAAAGTGGGAAAGCCTCTGAAACAACATGTAGACCATCATAGGACACTAAAACTCTCCACTGAAACCAGATTAATGAAAGTCTTTTAGTGTCAGCAGCTCTTTAAGGCAGGAGACCCCCACCTATTCAATGGGGATACATTACTGCCTTAAAATGGACATTTAACATATAAAAAAAAAATATTGAACAATTAAATTGAATAAAATGTGCAAAGAAAATAAAATGTCACTGCAGGTTTTCCAGCTGTAGTGAGGGAGGAGCGACACTGACCAGCAGAGAGACGATGAGTAATAAAAGGCCAGTATCAGTCTGATATATCGGTACATCCAAACTGGTTCCTATTCTCTATCCCAGGATCTATCAGGTTAGTTACAGCGAGGGGAACTGTCCTCAGGTGACCTCAACCACGTCTACCTTTCCCCACATGGACAGAAATAATAATAATAATAATAATAATAATAATATACTGAATAGTGGAAACAGGCCTGGCCAATAATTAAATGTTATCATCTTTCAGTAGAATTTCTAAATGAATGATAAAAAGCAAATACTAATAAAAGTCTAGCAAACTTTAACATCAATTTGATTATTTAACGTGTTTCCAGACATCATTATATATCAATATCGAAATAATTTGTTATGATTGTTGTGATATTATTGTTGTGATATTACTAATTCCCACCATCCAAAATGTACTTCAAATTAATATCATCTATATGTACAAATAAAATTTCGGCCAATTTTCTTCAGAATATGTTTCAAAATATTTATTTTTTTAAATGGCCAAAAACGGTATTTGTACAGGTAGATGACATTCATTCGAAATATATTTTGTGTGGCCACCATATATTTTGATATATTCTGCAGCAGAGGAAGAAAACGTATTTCCATTGTCCTAAGTCATCTACATGTACAAATACTATGTCTTGGCCAATGTGTGTATTTATGTGGAAAGATACTTCTGACCATTCCGACGCATATCAGTGAAACATTAGTATTTGTGGGGGTCACGTGAGGATGTTTGAACGAGATAAAACAGCATGTCAGACGTCTAGACAGTCGGTCGGGTCCTTCAGTTGGTTTTCTGTGATGGGACTGAACCAGAGAAGAGCCTCACCGTTGTTGCAGTACTGTAGCAGCAGGTTGGTGCTGTCATACAGGCTCCCGCACGAAGCGATCCTCTCCGACATCCCTCTTTCTTCCCTTCTTTCCTTTCTGCTTCTTCCTTCTTTCCCCAGGCGCGTGCTACGTCCTCCTCTGCTCCAGTCTGTCTTTTCTTCACGTCTTCTCCCCTTCCTGTCTTCCCCACATTCAGGAGAGACCGAACAACACACCTTTACCTGCTTCAGCTTCCTCGCTCCTCTCCCTCGCTCCTCTCCCTCTCTGTCCTCAGTGTCTCTGCCAGTGTGAAGTTAGACACGATTTAACATGTACAACTTCCGCTTACTGCTTTCAAAATAAAACAAATAGGCTGACGAACATATTGCAACGTGGACGTAACAAGTCATACAATATTATTTTTGAGTTTTAATCACATACAAATCCCATTTACATATACTAAACTCATGCAGAAACATGGCAAAAACCACAAAACAATCAATAATATTCACACAATTTTCATCCCCAAGTTCTCCCTCTCACCTTTCTCCTCTTACATTTAAAAAAAGATCAATATATTAAAAAAGGGGGAAAGTGCCACTGTTGTACATTTTTGGATATACCATTTATTTAATGTATGCATTGCTCGATTGTTCCTGCTGTGTATTGCTTACTTGTATTGATAAAAACTAATAAATTGTAATGTGTTAAATAAATATATATACAATAGAAATGTTTGTATTTTTTCACAGCTATGGTTTCACTCCATATTTAATGTAATAATTCCAATCAATTTTAATTAAATCTGTGTTGGTCTGTGCACCCCATGGCGTAACATTTTATCTTGCTTTTATTTATTTTTTAGCTTTTATTTTGAGGGAAAATGCTTTAACTTCCGTTATTTTAGCTACCACTCGCATGCTTGACGCAACTTCCTCTCCCCTATCTCCTCTGCGTACCGCTGTTGCTATAGCAACAGCCTCTCCACCAGCACCGGTTGGTCAGCCATTTGAGACGACATAGTAGGAGAGAGAGGAGTAAAACGGTAGAAATGCTTTTTGCTTTTTTTGTGATTTTTGTCATTAGTTTCGACATAGTGTCATTAAATACACGGTCCTGGTGACAGGAGGTGACAGGAGGTGATCCCGGGAGTCGGGTTTCCGCTGTTTCCTGTGCATGGCTGAATAATTCATTGTGGACAGAGAGGTGTGTTACACCTGGCACACATGTTCTTAATTGATACCAGAGAGTGTCTAGGCACAGAGAGAGGCTTCACTCCTGTCTACTTTCGTTTTCGCACACTGGACCGTTTTATCACCGTCAGTCAGTCTGTGTCTCACATTCGGTCCAATATGTTTTCTCTTCTGTGAGAGGCCTATTTGATTTAGCCAACAAAGTAATGTTGAAGTTGTTAGTGAGCTACTGATAGTGTTGTCCTGTCCTTAAGTTAGTACATAACAGTTGTTGCTCCTGTTTTGTGCTATGATGATGTGTGATGTCAGCAGTGGGTATCCATGAACGTTGTTGTTTAAATTAGTTTTTTTTCTAGCTGACAATTCCAGTTTTAACATGATTTCCTGATGTTCCAGTGCAGGAATAGGATGTGAGCTACCTTGATAGATTTCAACAGAGACCAAGACAATTAACTAGCTTCAATTTTCACACGGTGTGCTCGACATTTGCTGCCTCCAGTACAATGCTGAATGGTCTCAACATATCGCCCTGGAGGATGAGGTGGCGGGCGCTTCTTGTTCCGATGGAAGTCCACTGCCAGCTCTCTCGTCTTGCTGACATTGAAGTGGTAAGTGGTTGTGGTTGTCGTCCTCACCGCCAGACTCCTGTACTCGTTGTCCTCATTGATGCAACCCACGGTGGATGAGTCATCAGAGAACTTCTGAAGATGAGTAGACCCAGAATTGGTGTAGAGGGTGAACAAGAATGGCGACAGTACCGTTCCCTGAGGTACACCCGCCATGGCGTGGTCTACCTGCATGGCTGCAAGCTTCTCTGCAAGCAGGAGTGGCTGGATGGTGTTGAATGCACTGGAGAAGTCAAAAAACATGATTCTCACAGTGCTCCCAGGCCTCTCCAGGTGAGAGTACACCTTATGCAGCATGTATATGATGGCATCGTTGACTCCAAGGAGCGCTGGTATGCGAACTGCAGGGGGTCCAGAGAGGCTGCCAGGGGCTTGAGGTGCCACAGGGCCAGCCTCTCAAAGGTCTTGAGGTTAATGAGGCTATTGAAGCCAACTAGGAAGTTTAAAGGGGCAGTAAGTAACCTAAGACGTTCATGACGAACTCATTACTGAGTCTTCCACCAAAAAACACTTTAACACTGTTAAATGTTGTATTCCTGGGATTGTTGTTATTGGTGGTGGTGTGTTTTTCTTAGTCACGTTGAGATATTTCCAGTTTGTTATCAGAAAATGTTTCATTGATCTGAAACAACTGCCACGTAGGCAGTGCCACCTTTTGGTTGAAAGACAACATACAAATATGAGTGATGTGTTCATTCAGTGAGCTGGCAGTTAACTTCATGAACCACTTCTGTGTATCGATCAGGTTAAATTGACATCTAGCCTGCCAGACCGCCCTGGCTGGCTCTGTCCCAGTCAGGCACCTGCACTGTGCAGCATTTAGCAGGCTGCCTGGGACCCACTGGGGCTCCTGGGAGGCTGAAGGTGTCATTCTACTGCATAAGAGACTGTCTGTATTGTTTAGCAGCCTGTAGCCCCTCGGACTCACTAGTGCGCCTGCGCGGTTACGTCGCTTTGTTATGATCACGTGATATTTCGTCACTCAACACCAGAAACCTTCTGTCGTTTGACTGCGAGAAATGACGAAATGTCAAGTAACGCTCTCCGGTGACGTGTGGCGAAGAGGTACATAAAACGGTTGTGCTGCCCGTGGTTGTTTGATCCTCTGGAGCGCGCGGGAGGACGTTCTGGGAGAAGAGTGGCTGGCCGCCTCGCTAACGGTTACTAACTCTAACTTAGTTAGCAAAAAGAGCGAAGAAGAAGGCTAACCACTGACTTGACTCGCAGTAAGTTGGTCTAAAGTCACTATTAGCAGTAACGTTAGTAATGCAGTGGCGGGAACTCTAAGTTGTGTTATGTTTTGAATGTTGTAATGTATAGTGAAGAGCATGAACGGTTTTCAGGCTAACTTCTTGACGTTAGCCTACAGTTGCTAACTCAGCTTGTCTTGACGTCAACCCAGCGGGGACTCTTCCCAGTCAGAAACCATCACCTGTTTGTCTCAAATAAATAGAGTCCGTTTTAATCTACTTGTGATCCATCTTTGGGTCTCTAACCAGTATTGGGAAACCACAGTGCCTGTAAGCAGGCTAGGTGGACTCTCTGCTGGACTCCCTGGTTGTTGTGATTATACATCAGTAATGTAACATCACTGGTGTTAGATTTTCTCAGGTTGTGGTGAATTCCCTCCTCACCGTCCCATCTGTCTGCTCCTCCCAGCTACTCCTCTTCCTGCTCCTCACAGTTGTTTCAGTAACAAATATAATCTGTGTAATATGTATTAGTGATGTAGTCTCTGTTGTTAGTGGTTACTGGTGAGGAGCAGACTGAACTGGAGGCTCCTTCCAGTTGTTCCACCCCAGTAAAGATAATAATATAACGTAATAACACGTCTGTCTTTTTGGGTGTCATGGTGGATAAACAGACTGGATATATGTAGTCGAGATGGATGGGTTCAAATCCAGTTTGTGGCCTTTGTTCCTTGTCATCTTTCTCTTCCCCTCTTTTCTGTCGCTTGTCTACTGTAAAGTTTCTAAAAGCTGAAATCAGTTAAAATAATCTTAATTTGAAGTAACAATGAAATGATGTTCAACCTGAAAACGCCTGAACCTTTTCCTGATACACGTCTCTATGTCCCGAAGGCTGGAGTTTATTCACTTTGCAAGATTATGTGCCAAGTATTTCACTGTGGAACTACACCGAGTACACAACAGGCTTCGCTGCCTTTGTTTGTTCTGGTCCAACCCTCCCTGCAGTATGCATGGAATTTCAAAATGCCATTTCCTTGTGACTTTAAAACAGCAGGAGTGTGTCTTCCCAGGCCGTCTGCAGTATGCGGGGCCGACAGAGGGGCTCCCACCTGGGCCTGCTGCTCCTGGCCTCCCAGCTGTTCCAGGTCGGTCTGGACAACATCCCCCCCGTCACCCTGGCTGTCCTGGGACTCAACGTCTACCTCTTCCTGTTCCCTGCCGCTCCACTGATGCAGGTAATGCTCAGTGATACTGTTACTGTTACCAACACTAGTTAAGTCAAGTTTATTTGTATCGCCCTTAATCACAGTTACAGTGTCAAAGGGCTTCACAACACCACATTATGAAAACTATAAAGAAAATGGAATACAACAACCAAGAGATACAAGACGCCACTGAGGATGAGGAAAAACTCCCACGAATCCATCCACTACTACACAACTACTAATACTACTACTAAAATAACTACTAGTAGTACTTCTGGGGCCGCAGAGACACTTGAGCAAGACACTTGCATCATTTGGTGAGCCGACATATTTCCTGTTGCCTTCATCATGTTTGTTTTCCATCCCTCCCCTAGGCCTGCGTGAGCGTCCAGCAGGCGTACTGGCGTGGAGATTGGCGCCGCCTCCTCCTCTCCCCGCTGCACCATGCTGATGATTTGCATCTCTACTTCAACATGGTTTCCTTCCTCTGGAAAGGCATCAGGCTGGAGCGGCGGCTAGGTGGAGCCTGGTTCCTCTATCTGCTGTCAGTCTTCTCTCTGCTCACAGGATTGGTCTACCTGGTGTTGGAGGCGGGACTAACAGAGGTCACCCAGGACCACTCCTACAGCATGCAGTGTGCTGTGGGCTTCTCGGGTACGAACCAGAGTATCATGTTGTTTTTAATGTTCTACATAGAATCAAATGTTTGATGATATTTAATGGTACTGCTCTGTCTCCAGGTGTCCTGTTTGCCTTGAAGGTGCTCAGTAACCACTACCACCCAGGGGGCGTGACCAATGTGATGGGCATCCCTGTGGCCAATCGCTACGCTAGCTGGGTGGAGCTAGTGCTGATCCACATAATGTCACCCGGGTGAGTTCAGGATTCATGTCTGGACAACCCAGATATACAGATACAAGTCCAGTGCTTGGATCAAAGTGTCCACCAGGGGGCGATGTGTCTTAGTTTATGTGTAAATCTGCTGTTCTCGTCAGGACGTCCCTGATTGGCCACCTGGCTGGTATCCTGGTGGGTCTGCTCTACACTGCTGGACCACTGAAGACCATCATGAAGACATGCGCAGGTGTGTGTGTGTTACCCTGCAGCGATCCTGCAGTGCCCCCTACTGGCCAACCCTTGCTTAATCACTAGACTTTATTTTTCACCATGTTACACTTACTGCAATTGACAGTTGAGGTGTTTTGTGTTGAGTGAGTTTCATCACCTGTTAAAACCTCAGTGTATAGGACATGAGACAACAATGAGAAACTTTTTTTTCCCCCTCATTCCTGAAAGTACATTTTTAAGCTGCATACTGGCCTATTGCTGGGTCCTATATTCAGTAATCATATTAATACCAGTTTGGACACTTACACTTGCTAACAGTAAATACATTAGTAAGTCGAACTGCGTATTTATCACACTCTATAGTGAAATGCTCTGTCTTTCTAAATTCCCACCAGGGTTTGTGATGTCGAACGGATATCACTCCCGGCCAAATGGGTACTACCACTCTTCAGGTACAACAACATTTAAAGAAAGTTATTTATACATCTAATACTTGTGTAATAATCCAGCAAGGTACTTTATTTCTACCATATCTGAGTTTGATCAGTCGGTCAATACGTTAATGACAACTGAGGACAGGGAAATGTGTGAGCCGGGGTTGGATAGTGTAGTCATGACAGGCTGAACTGGGAGGGGTACACTCTAAAAAGTAAAAGCCCTTTGAGGAACCTGTAGGAGTTCTTCATAGGGGAACCCCAGATGATTCCTTGAGGAACCCCTTTATTAAGTATTGATGAAACCTGGCTACTTCCACAAACCTGTAACATATGAGAGTCATCCAAGGAACCCTTTAGGTTTTCAGACCCTAGGGTGCTGAAGGGCTCTCTTGATGAAGCCTCTAGTTTTTAGAGCGTACATGCCATGCTCAACGTGAACTCCCAACTCCCCATTTCAAGCTCTGGTAATGACGCCGTCTTCTCTTCAATGATCTTTCTAGCTTTGAAGAGGGGATATTCCCAATTCCCAGGTGCCTCGAATGCATCTTGAATGTGTGTGTTTGTGTGTGTGCGCAGGCTACAGTGGCAGTAGAGGAGGAAACTTGGCAGGCCAGCAGCCTACGGCAGGTTATACAACCGGCTACACAGCAGGACTGACAGAGGAAGAACAGTTTGAGGCGGCCGTCAGAAACAGCCTGAACGACCGAGGTTAGAGGTTAATACTAGACGTGTCACAGGTTCGATCCCTGCAACAGCCAGTGTTCCGTATCAACGGGCATCTGCAGGTCCTTAAAAAAAACTTATTTTTCCACCATGTTTCTTTGGTTAGTAGTACAATATGCATCCCATCTGCTTTCATGTCCAGTAACTTCCTGCTCTCCTTTTCCTTACGCTGCCCATTAATTGTTAATGGTTAATTGTTCTTAAATTAAATTCCAGGTAGCATTAAGAAGTCTTGAATTTGGCTTTCTGAAACCTGCAGATACCCTGTGTGACACCGATCCCTACCTGCCTAAAATGTATAAATCTAGTAATAACTGTATGTTTTGTAGGATCTACCAGCCAGAGAGGAGCTGCGCCTCCTTATGGTTTCCACCTCTCTGAGGAGGAGGCGATGGCTGAGGAGATCAGGAGGAGGAGACTGATGAGGTTTGACCGCTGAACTCCCAGCAGAAGTGAAGAAGTTTTTCATGAGGGATGAGAAGACCCCTGGTCCAAACTGCTTCCACGGGCCCAGCAACGCTACCCTGAACACGACGTCTGCCATATTACCAGATTACTACCGTGTGCTCTGTTAATCTGTACTACCAATCTGTGATCTGGAGAAATTGGCTGGTTATGGTTATGGCTCTTATTGTAACACACCTATCGCTCTTTGGTTGAAAGCTCATTACTGTTTCTTGGTGCTCTGAGTCTTAAAGTCTTGCTACTCTGTCAGCTGTGATGAACAACAAGCCTCCGCTGTAACAGGAAGCTCCCAGCACAGCCTCCAGCCAGAGTGGGAATTAACGGTTTCATTCCAAAATGAAACGTCCACTATTTATGAAAACTGATGCCGATGCGGGCCACTGCTGAAGTTATCAGTCACCATGAGACTTCTGTTTACTAAATAGTTGTTATGTCATGTGGCAAAGAAATATCCAAATTTGAGTTCTAGCTTTGAACCCCTCAGTTGTAGTTGATTTGAAGAGAGAGAGACAGATTCGCTGATGTCCTTTGGCTGTTACAGCTGAAGCTTTTGACTCAGCGTTTGAATCCTCTTGGTTGAGTCATCAGTGTTTGAGTTGAACTTCTGCTGAAATGAAGAATCAAGTTTCAAAGACATGGATGAAAGTCGTCTACAGGCCTTTTGTGTTGAGGGAATTGATTGAACATGGAAGGGTCTCGTTTTAGAGCAGCTCTGAAATTTGAAGTATTTGAATTCCAGTAATTCATCAGAATTGAACAGTTCTCCTCTAACAGGTTCCTGAGCCCTGATGCTGCAGAGTCCTCTAGATTCAGATCAGAGGAACAAACAGTTTGTCTCTTCTCTGTTTCAGTGCCATGTGAGGGTCAGATCTGAATCTGATGAGTTGCTCTGATTGACATGTTGTATGCTGCTGTATACAGTGTATTTTTATATCAACATAATAAAATGCTTTATAAATTCTGTTGGCTTTGATCAATCTGTCATATTGCTAGAAAGTACTGAGCAAAGCACAGCTGCTTTTAAGGCCTTTTCTAGCATTTAGTCCGTTCTTTGAACAAGAATTAGAATATTAATAATCAATATTACAGTTGCAATATTGTTTTCAAGTTTTTGTCAGTATGGTGTATCTTAATTACAGTAAGCATACGTCAACATAGAAACAATTCCTCCCAAAGAAAATGAAAGAACAGGAGTTATCCTTTGACTTTAACACTTAAAATAAATGATTCCCAGAGCTGTAAGTATACATAAAATAATATATATAATAATCTATTGATTTAGTAACTCTTACTGTATTGTGTAGGAGCCAACCAGTCTAACTCAACCTAAATAAAGATTGTTCAGCAGGAGGAATGAAGGTAGAAGCAGTTTGGAGCAGATTTAACATTTTATTAAAACACTGATCTGACATCATTCTTGGAATGTAACAATGAAAAAGTTAAAAGTGATTGACTGTTAAAATGATAATAAACTGTACATATACACTATACATAGATATAGATATAGATATGGATAATAGTAAAACACCCATAAAAGGGACGTTTTTGAGGTTGAGAATGATTTTGTCCAGTGCAGTGATTGGTTGTTTTTGGGCAAAACCTTGTTATTTCTGCTGGGTAACTGATGACACAACGAGAAATAACCTCCAAAAAACAAACAAACAAACAAACCAACCATCTGTTATTGAGGATCTCACAGGAAGTAAAAGTTGTATTATTGTGGAAAATGAACTTCAACCATGAATCTTCACATCTCAGCTGTGAAGTTTCACACAACTCCCACAATCCTCTTCTCCCATTCAGAAGGAACTGTACGTCATCAGAGCGACTGTGCAGCACCTTCAGCCTCTACTTGGCATTTTGCACCAATGACTGGTGGAGATGAAGAACTCCACTGACCGGCTGCCATGTTGCAGGTCACATTTTAGTGCTGCGTCCAACTGCAACAACATCCACCGGCCCCGATCCTCTCCTCCTCCTCCTCCTCTTCTCCTTCTTCTCTCCCTCCCTCTGTCCCTCCCCTTCCTCCTCCTCCTCCTCAGCTGTGATCCTTACAGCCACTTCCTGGCTGATGATGTCATTGTGAGTGGCGGCAGGATTGTCATAGCAACCTTCCTCCCGGATGACAGATGAGGAGGTGGTGGGGGCGGAGTCTGTAGGGTCAACGGGTGTTGCCACGGCGTTGAAGGTGATGAAGCCAATGATGATGACCACCAGGGAGACCAGGTAGAGTCCAGAGAACTGGCCAGGGCAGAAGATGAGGTTGTATTTTATACTGCTGGAGTTTCAAGATATTGTTTCAAGAAAGGTTTTAAAGTAATGTCTGTTTTGCTACTCTCTCTATTACCGATCAATTTGACACAATATTGATCAACCTCTACCAGTTCATCTGCTGCTCTGAACACTCGGTGTCAGGGACAGAACAAGAAGAAGACAGAAGAACAGAAGAAGAACAGAAGAAGAACTGGGTAGTTAGCATGAGCAGCGATAGCCACCGTAGCTGACCAGACGAAGAAAAGAGCGCCACCTACAGGAACTCAAACTCCACCAAGACTCTCTCACCCACCGGCCTCGATGTTTCACTTGTTTGAAGGAAAGTCCGTTTTTAAGACTCAGTAAAACATTATATGACTTGATAAGCCAGAGAGGTTTGCAGTGGAGGCCAAGTAAGCCCTCAGGATGTTGTGGATGTAAACTGAGTGTGCAGCTGCGTTACACTTTAACCCTGATATGAAGTCATTAACACAGCAAGGTCACCATGACCCAGAGAGAGAGGGGGAGAGGGGGAGGGAGGGAGGAGAGAGAGAGGGAGTCAGTAGCAGAGTGTGTTTATGGTTGAAAAAGGAAGTGGAGCTTGAAACGTTCTCAGTGAAACTACATCAGGCTATCACTGTCGTGTATGTATAACCCACAGCTGAATGCAACATGTTCAGGCACATTCTCTGAGGGGGTTGTCGAAATGGCATTCTGGGAAATGTAGGAAATCAGTAGAAGTAAAGTGGGAAAGTTGGCACACCCAAAAATTGAAAAGTGTGCGTCCACTCACCTTGTACTGGAAGAGGAAGAGGCCGCAGAAGAGGCTGAAGAGGTCGGCGGTGAGCAGGGAGAGGTTGACGGAGGTGGCGCTGCTCAGCTTCACCACTAGGGGCATGCAGCTGTACAGGGTGTACATGCACAGGCCGTAACCAGAGAACAGGAGGCCTGGGGGGGGGTTAATAAGAAAAAATGATCTATCATACTACAGAGTCACATGTATGTCCTCATATCAAGAGATAGACCATCTGACTCAGATATACTGTTATCAAAGACAAGCACTGACCAACTTGCCAGCTCCACTGGATCGCAGCAATTTCATGGCGTTCCACGATCATCCTGTGCAAAAAACAGTAGAATTATATTCAAGAGATGCTGTGAAAATAGCAGAATTGATCACACACACACACACACACACACACACACACACACACACACACAAACCTACATCTGTATGGTGCTGATGAGGGTGCCGAACAGCCCCACCATGCCCAGGAACTCCTCCCTGCTGAGGTTCTTCACTGTGTATTCCTGACACACATTAGACACCGCGTAGAGCGCAGCGCTGACCAGCACCAAGCCGTCACCTAGCAGGATGTTGGAGGCTGACCGGACAGGAGAAGAGAGAGATAAGACATGTGTAACCAGAAAACCATCTCCTACCAGGGTGTGACGAGCTGAGAGTGGGGGGGGGGGGGTCAGTCTTCGTTGGTGAGTACATATTTCTTTGGACTGAGGTAGTTTTGTATTTCACTGTTTAGTGGTGATTCATCACCTGCTGCGGAGAAGATTTCCCACTAGTGACCTGACCTGACATCCGAATTTCATTTGATAGGGGGAATCTACCGGGGGAATCTACCGGGGGAATCTACCGGGGGAATCTACCGGGGGAATCTACCGGGGGAATCTACCGGGTCTTAAATAGGGAGGATGGGCCACTTTTCTCTGTTGCAGCTCCACTTTGTGAGTTAGGTCAATATGACGGGTCTATTTTTACATAAAAATCTTGCCTGTGAAGTTTTAAGTTAGAAGGTCAGCCTGACCCAAGCCCATCAGGCCCAGTTGGTCCATAAATGTCATGCGCTAGTGAGCGAGCGAGCATGTGAGCGAATGAGTCAGTGAATGAGTGAATGAATGAACAGTTTTTCTCCGTTGGCAGCTCTTATTTGCAGTAAATCTATGACATAATGACAAATATGACATGAACATGACATTATTGCTTAAAGTCACAAGGAAACAGCATTTCGATGATGTTTTTCTTTCACAATTCAGTGTATTTCTGGTTGATACAGGATGTTGGAGCGAGACATGATGCTCAAAAATGCTTTAAAATTTAAAATTCCAGCCAAGTCACTGGTAAAAAAAAATCAGGAAATAAAAATAATGACATTTTAATATAAAAATACAAGAAAATTAAAGGTGTATGTTATTATATGGAGAATTAGCTAACAAGGCGAGAAAGTAATTTCTCATTTCATTGTGACTTTAACTTGACTGACCCACTGATCGACTTAACGAGAGAATAAAGTGATTTCTTACTGGAGCCCTGGCTTCGTCCAGCCAGCAGGTCGGCCCCCACCATGGCCCCCACCCCGAGGAGACAGATGGACACGGCTACGTAGTGGACCGGCCTGTAGCGCGTCTTCAACACCCAGAAGGACAGGACCATCAGGACGGGGATCACGAAGCAGTCCAGCAGCTGGAGACAGACACACAGGATATAAATAAACTCAAATATACACACACCTGTACACTTGAATGTGCACACAAATGTCTCTGCATGTGCAGTGGTAGGCACACACCACACACACACCACACACACACACACACACACACACACACACACACACACACACACACACACACACACACACAAATATTTTTGGAATGAAAAGCTTCAAATGTATTGTAATTTGTGTTGGTGTGATAGAGATACATCAACAGTTTACATTGTTAAACACTTACACACAGTACATCAGTGGGCGGAGCCAAAGAAACAGACTTTTTATGGCTAAGTAATATTAGACTGAAGTCCAGTGAAAAAGACAAGAGGTAAGAGAGGACCTAGCTAACATTATGAAGCCTAGCGCTCTACTACTAACTGAAACAATACAATCTAGTCATACTAAGTTATCTAGGTTAGCTAGTTAGCCGAGCTGACCTTCCAAGTTCAAACTAGTCATAGTAGCCTGTAGCTATCTAGGTTAGCTAGTTAGCTAGCCTGGTGACCTTCCATTATCATGGATGTCAAGGTCATGAATGATGAAAACAAAGAAGTCATTTAATTTAAATGGAGTATTCATATTTTTGAGTTCCTCCATTCAAATTTACATGTTAGCTCATTTGCACTCTGAAAAACTGTGGTTCTTTAGCTCCGCCCACTGAGGTTTAACTCAACCAATGAGATTATTCTGCCTCCAGAGCAGCTCTGCCTCTGACAAATGTTTCTCTAACAACTCCCGTCAGCAGGCCTGTACCTACCTGTATGCTGGTGAGT
Organism: Hoplostethus mediterraneus; assembly: GCA_034670385.1. Taxonomy (NCBI): domain Eukaryota; kingdom Metazoa; phylum Chordata; class Actinopteri; order Trachichthyiformes; family Trachichthyidae; genus Hoplostethus; species Hoplostethus mediterraneus. The sequence goes on along the minus strand of JAXDDW010000019.1, from coordinate 188,476 downwards.
GTAGTGTACTGGTACGCCTTCACCACAGCGTAGTTGGCCTCCACGTCCACCAGGCCCAGCAGGAGGTACTTCCACCAGCGTCTCTTCAGAATCTGCAACATATTTCCATCCCCTACGGTTTAAAGGGGAACACCCTGAGCTTCAGTATTCACATGTGTTGTTTTACTCCATGCCTGAACATTATTCAGGCTACATAGTTGAACATTTACTGTGGTGCCCTATAGGGAGGAAAGGTGACAACTAGCGCCCCTGCTGGTTGAGTAAGTCAACATTCATTTTCCCATTGATAAATACAAATAGTTTCTCATGGATAATTCACTGTATGGACTTTTTAATAATGTATAGGTTATAAACTACAACCCACAATAAATTACATTTCAAGTCAGACAGATTTTAAAAGTTTTTTAACAATTCTGGTAGTTATAGTTCAAAACCCAGCACTATGGAATAAAACTTAATTGCCAGTTAGTTAACCAGTTAACAATCCACAGTCATAATATTGTACAAACAACAACAACAACAACAACAACAATAACAACAACTGTTAGTTCCAATAATATTATTTTAAAACCTTATTATTATTATTATTATTACTTCCATGCTACATATTGTATATGTATAGTTCCTTTGCGTCTCTGGGTGGTTGTACCTGTTCTGAAGAGCAGCATGGTGGTGTAGGTGACACACAGCAGGGCGTAGTTCATGAAGCTCTGCAGCATGGGCGTGTTGACGTGGAAGTCTGAGGCCAGGAACTGGGAGGTGACGGCCGTGCCACAGATGAGCCCAGCCAGACCCTGACCCATGGCCACCGTCTTGGCCAGCTGCCTGGTGGACCGGACAGCATCGGTTCATTGATCAATTCTTTAATATCAATAAATCATTACTGCATTTATTTTGAGACGTTCAGCCTCTACCAGCCTCTACCAACCTGTCAGCCTCTACCAACCTGTCAGCCTCTACCAGCCTGTCAGTCTCTACCAGCCTCTACCAACCTGTCAGCCTCTACCAGCCTCTACCAACCTGTCAGCCTCTACCAGCCTCTACCAGCCTGTCAGCCTCTACCAGCCTGTCAGTCTCTACCAGCCTCTACCAACCTGTCAGCCTCTACCAGCCTCTACCAACCTGTCAGCCTCTACCAGCCTCTACCAGCCTGTCAGCCTCTACCAGCCTCTACCAGCCTGTCAGCCTCTACCAGCCTCTACCAGCCTCTACCAACCTGTCAGCCTCTACCAACCTGTCAGCCTCTACCAGCCTGTCAGTCTCTACCAGCCTCTACCAACCTGTCAGCCTCTACCAGCCTCTACCAACCTGTCAGCCTCTACCAGCCTCTACCAGCCTGTCAGCCTCTACCAGCCTCTACCAGCCTGTCAGCCTCTACCAGCCTCTACCAGCCTCTACCAACCTGTCAGCCTCTACCAGCCTCTACCAACCTTCAGCCTCTACCAGCCTCTACCAGCCTGTCAGCCTCTACCAGCCTCTACCAGCCTGTCAGCCTCTACCAGCCTCTACCAGCCTCTACCAGCCTGTCAGCCTCTACCAGCCTCTACCAGCCTCTACCAGCCTGTCAGCCTCTACCAGCCTCTACCAGCCTGTCAGCCTCTACTAGCCTGTCAGCCTCTACCAGCCTCTACTCTGCATTCTACATTGTGTCCACCAGGTCGATTTGGAGGGAAATCTGCTGGATTGCTTAAGTTTTAAACGTGCAGTTATACGTCTAGTACTAGTACATGTTTTATGTCTAGTACTAACCACACCAAGGGAAATGTACATCCTCCAAAAATATCTTGGAGGAACATTTCGGTTTAGATGATCACTTTAAGAAAGCAATATCAACTGTTTTTTGGGGTTAGGACGCCCTGCTAGCTAATTCAGTATCATCTTGGCAAATGCACTTTTACAGACTTGTTTTTATATAATTGTTTTCCCACTTTTAACCTGGTTTTGTTTCTGTTCTCTTCTTTTGTTCTCATTTTATTTCATGTATTCCTTTCATGTTTCACTATTCCTTTTTCATCCCTTCCTGTAAAGCACTTTGTAAACTGCTTTTGATAATGTGCTATATAAATAAGGCTCATCATTATTATTGTTATTTATAATCCCAGTGTTTTTAAGAACGGAAGCGACTCTGATTCTGCTCCTCTCATCTCCTCTGTAACTCACCAGGTGAAAACCTCCTTAGGGTTGAACTTCCGGATCCTGACGATGAGTCCAGTTCGTTCATTCTTGCTGCCGGCGTCCCTGGATGCTTCCTCGGTCTGTTTGGCTGCCATGCTCTGGAGCTTTCCATGCACCTACTGATCCTGCAAGCTTTCAACTCCTTCCCTTTACAGTCCCGTGCTGAATGATTAACAGTCACCAAATCAGAGGGCAAAGATCACTGCTTCAGATGTGTATGTGTTATGGACAGCCTGCTAATGGCAGGACATCAGATAAGAAGTGATGATGAAAGAAGAATCATCTTCCTCATCATCTTCCTCCGGCTTTCACTCCGAAAGTGCTTGTGGCCAACAGAAAAAAGGAACTGCTGATGTGATGAGATTAGATAACGATAGTACTCAAGGAGGAAGATGAGGTGCCTCGTCGATGTTTTCACATACCTAGACAATAGTAGGAGTACTGTTTGCAGTGCTCGCTGAGTAAAAGGCACATGCCCTATATAAAAACAAAACACCCGCTTTGTTACGTGAATGATGTGTACTCCTGCAACTGTTTTTTTCCCCTCAATAAATTGTGTTTGGAAAAAAAGAATGGAGCTCTGCAAGGTCAGACTGACCAAATCTTCCTGTTAACCAGGGAGAGAGGGGGGTGGGGGCAAAGTGATGAAACAAGCCGTTCTTCTTCTTCTTCCTTCCTTCCAGTAGTCAACAACAGTATGACCAATGCATGTAGTAAAAGTTGGTTGGTTGCAAATTCATTTTGTTGTTGGTGGCTTTTTCCTGCCGTTTTCACACCTGAATGCCTTCCAGGGCTTGTAAGCATTTCACTGCATGGAACACACCTGCTGTATCTACTACATGTGACAAATAAACTTGACTTGACCAGTTCCCAACACTGTTTAACAAAAGAAAGAGGTTTGAAAGTTCACCATCATCATCAATAATAAATATCCTTCTAATATCCTTCCCTGACAATAAAATGTGATTCCTATAGCAACTTATTGTGTGTCCCCTATGGTATCATAATAATGTTCCAATAATATTCCTTTTGGTTTGCTGTGGTATCAGTATAGTATCCTTCTAAAATCCATTATAGGATTGCTATAGTTCTGTTTCACTATTCAGGGAACTTTCCAGCAGTCCAGTGGTACAGTAAAGACTACAACAAACCAGAACTGAGTGTGTACTTGGGAGGATCTCATGAAAAGGTTTGGTAACTCTGCTCTGAAGGCATTACCTAATACTCTGCAGGACACAGCTGTAGCACCTATCTCGCGAGATTCTGCGAGGTGATAAGTTGAGGAAACATGGCGACGTCTAATTTGTTAAAGGTAAGAAACACTTAAATGTATCGTATTTCCCATATTGGTGTGCGGATTCAAACGCACAGTGTCCCGTACATGTGTTGAACCGGGCAAGTGAATGCGTTTGAAATGACACTTGTCACCATTATCGTTCACAAACGTTGAGCTGCAGCACAAATGTAAAGATCTCTCTCTTGGCTAATGCGAGCTAACATGCTAGCGTCGTATGTTGGCTAGCTAACAGAGCCGGCAAACGGCTTTCCTCTTTGAAAATGAGCCTGCTAAATAAACCGTCCGTTCTCGCAGGGCCTAGTTATGTATCTTCTTTGTAAATGGCGTGTGCGCCAGTGCCGCACGACTTAGCTGTTTGTGAAATTGAGAATGCAGGTTTGCCCACAGACAGGTGCTAAAATGTTTAGCTAGCAAAATGATTAGCCAGGTAGCTTGCACGCTAGCAGCAGTTAGCTTTGACAGCCGGCCCGCCCCCCTCTTTGACAGCTCCACTAACTTAGCCAGTCAACCAGTCTGGCTTCATCAGGCAACCCTGGCTTCACATTCCACCATGGATAAGAGGAATGTCCGCCAGTTTGGTTTAACCGACAGGGACTGGTTTTAATGTGAATTACACAATCTCTCTCTCTCTCTGTCAGACAGTGTAACTCAGTGTATGCAGTAGACATGTATCTCTCTCTGCCCCCTGATCTCGTTCTCTTTTTCCACCTGTATCTCCTCACTCCCTCCATCTTTCTTTCTCACTGCACTTTCTTTTGTTTCTCCTCTCTCTTCCCCTCTCAACCCGTTCTGTCTCTCTCTCTCCCTCTGTGTCACCCCCTTCTTCCTCTCGCTTTTAACTCCATCTTTGTTTATCCCCATCTCTCACCCCCCTCTGCTTCTTTCTCTCAATCTTCCTCTCTATCGATACCTCTCTTGCTCTCCTTCTACTCTTTCTCTCCCTCCCTCTCTCACTTTCCAGAACAAGGGGTCCCTGCAGTTTGAGGACAAGTGGGATCTGATGCGGCCCATCGTTCTCAAGCTGCTCAGACAGGAGGCCGTCACTAAGCAACAGTGGTTCGACTTGTTCTCGTAAGAGCTGCTGTTCCCTCCATCCCCTCCTCCCTGCGGCCTCACCTCAGTTGTTACCGAACACCTTTGCAACTCACTACTGTTTCACCCAAGTGCCAGTACTGAAAAAGTACAGTGCTACCTGGTTTAAGAAAGCGAACCTCTGCTAGAGTTTTCCTACAGCTCTAGTTTGTCGTGTCACATTTACTATTGTGGGGTTGACACTCTCAGATGTTCATCCTTGTAAAGCTCGTTTATCTGCAGGATGTTTATTGCTGCATTTTACTAGAAAGTCACGCTGGCTACTTGATGGGAAAAAGAATTGGATTCTGATAAAGTGTAATCATTGCAATCAGAACTGCTTTAGTGATCATGTGATAATTTATTGATCCCCCAGAGGAGAAATTTGTTTTTTTCACTTGTCCCCTTCACAGGGAGGTCAGAGGTCAGGGTCAGCTACAGAGCAGCACCCCTGGAGCTGGTAGGGATTCAGTCTCTTGCTCAAGGACACTTCAGCAGGGTGGGTGCTTGTTGTCATGGGGGTTAAATCTCTTCCTTCCAGTTGAATCTTGATACCCAGGCTGGTATTGGCACCACAATCTACATTTTGGTATTGTGATAACAGTAATATCCACACTGTGTTCTGGACAGTTCCTCGACCTCCAGTTAAGACCTTATTCAGGGCAGGAATTGCTGGTACATCCCAAAATTCACCGGCCATTCACCGTTGTATCTGCCAACTAGACTTTAAGAATAGAATGACATGCAGAAAGTATCTTGGATAGTATTTTTAATTTCCCGGTTACGGTTTTATTCCTGCTGTGTACATGAAATATTACCATAGAAACTGACCTCATGCCAGCTACTATCACCGTCCCAGCTGTAACATTCAGGTATGTCATGTGATGTTTCAACTCATGAACGGAGTACTCGTCCTGAGTATTTCTGCATGTAAACACACTGATTCAGCGGTTTTACTGTACATGCATTCACATCTAATCCCAGTCTTGTGCTGTTGAGTCGTAGCGCTTAATCCACTGAACTATATTAAAGGCTTAGTCTTTGGTCGAGGGCTGTTGGACCGTCGTCGTTGGCGGCAGGGAGAGCGGTTCTCATCCACGTCACTCGTCCTGTTTGATTCAGATTTGACTTTAAAAACACATGAAGCGCAAATCAAATCATGGAGGATATCACAGTGAAGACAGCGACTTATTTCCGTCGTGGTCCCTGTGTTGTACAGATGGCGAAGCAGACTCAGCCCACTCTCCCCACAACCTCCAGCTTCCCACTCCCACTGTCTGTCTGGGTTTTTCTGTCCAGCTACAGAGAGGTTTGTTCCTGAATCGACGAGGCTGTGGTGGTTATTTACTATGTGTCCCTGTATGTTACTGATGCATCTGTTCTGTCTATTTGAACAGCGCCCTAATACACACTGTGTATTATATTACTTGTGGTGTTTCAATGAGAAAGGAATTTCCCCCTGCTGGATCAATACTACAGCCATCACTGCTGCTGCAGCCACTGCTGTCATTTAAAAAATGTTCAACTACCTTGAACACGGGAAGGGAGAACAATCTGCTCTCCAGCCGCTGTATGCTATTTCGGTGCATTGCAGCCGCACACACTTGGAATAGATGGGCTTTAATCTGACTGACATGTGTTGTGCTTTACGTAACCTCCATACAATGTAGTAGATATGTAGGTATGTCAGCGCTTGCCTCACACAGTGGCTGCCTATCTTTCCATAGTGTAACCAGCTCGTTGTAGTTCCTCATAGTAGAAGGTTTCTACCCACAACCTATTTTAAAATGTAGATCCAACAGTCTCCTAGTTGTCCACCACGGAGTGAAGCCGGAGGGGAGACTATGGATCGGTCTGTGTCCGTCCGTCTGTCCGTCCGTCCATCACATGTCCGGCGATTTGTCTTTGGTGGATAAATCAATAAGGGTCACCTGCCACACTGACGGGTGACTTTTTAAGACAGTAACATTTGGACCCCTCAGTTATATACAGTCTTTGGTCTTTGTGAGCCGATGAAATCAAAGCAAAACACTCCCAGTTAAAAATGATTATTGGCAGGAAAATATGTTTACAAGCACTTGGCATCCAGGAAGTTAATTTCAGACTCCCGAGATTCAGATTCATCTTCTTTGAATCTTGTTGCTATCAGACAAAAAGCATCTGATTGGCTGCAACTGTGTTTGTTGCCTGGTAACATTGGTTTATTGAAAATGTTCTCAGGAAGTATCGGCCCCTGGGGGCCTCATTTATTAGCACTGGGTAGAAAGGTTCTGGATTAGTAGACAAGCCAGAACATTTAGCCTGGAAGCAGGTGAGGGCTGCAGTAGACTTCTTTCATCTGCAGGCAGAAAAAATGGTTTGACCTGAAGACTTTTACCAAGAAAGAATCACAGTCAACAAGAGAGACATTGCTGCAACAGGTGGAGGTCCTGTTGGTTAGGCGGGGGGGTTGGTGGGAGGAGTCATCAGCCATTGCTTTAATGGACAGCCCCTGAACTGTTTTGTACAATGAATGATCATCCCAGTCGTCCCACCGGCCCGTTAGCAGCCAACATTCAGCAACGCCAAACGTCACACATGACTTGAACGTTCAGCTGAATGGAAAACTTTTCTGTTGACTCAGGTGAATTTGTTGAGTGATTGTGCTTTTATTGCAAAATGTGTGCAGTTGATATCTCCAATGATGTTTGTTAAATGCCAGACCTGCTCCCAGTGTCAGGGCGGAGAGACTTCAGTATTCAGCAGGACGGCGTCGGTGCATTTAGTGATTTTAGTGAAAGATTTTACACCCCACTATTAGTCTCATTGTTGCCTTTTATATGATGGAGCTGTTTGCCACACCCATACTAAAACGTATATTAATAGCTAGACTACATGCACTGTCCTGTTTATGAACTGTATATTATATATATATGCTTGTAGTCTCAATTCCTGCAGTCAGAGTTGATAGTTGCTCCGTGGTCTTTCATTAGACGCATATCAGTCATTCTGCTTTTGAACCACCTGGTGTGTGTAAGCTTGGTCATAGCTGGGCTCAGATTTACACACATTCTCACGCAGTACAGTACAAGTACAAGTTGATAAATCCCACTTTGCTTAGAAATGATCACACTTGTGGCTGACTCACATATTTGTTCGTACTCAGTGTTGATGAGAGGCCCTGCAGCCCTGGAGCCCTTTCAGTGGCCTCAGTCTCAGTGACATTTACTACAGTAACATCAAATATACTATTCTACATACAACCAACTTCACATGTACCATTCCACATTATTGCCTTATGGTCTGTGTTGCAGAGATGTCCATGCTGTGTGTCTGTGGGACGACAAAGGTCCAGCCAAGATCCACCAGGCTCTCAAAGAGGACATCCTAGACTTCATCAAACAAGCACAGGCTGTAAGTGTGTCTGTGTGAGGATGAGAGAGAGAGAGAGAGAGAGAGAGAGAAAACCGATCAATAATAACTCGTCTCTTTCAATAGATTCTCTCAGGTCGTGGCTCTCGGATCAGTATCAGTTCCTCTTTCCTGTCATTTCCAGTTGAAGCGATGTGTGTCGGCTAGTCCGATAGCTTAGCGTGTTCGTAACGCTCACGTTGCCGATCGGTAGAAGCTCCAAACATTTCATCGTTTTCATCCAACCGGTTTCAGGAGTCCTGTGTTACAGCAGGAGCTATGACCGGTGCTCCTGTCCTATATCTTACTGCCAGCTTGCTCATGTTCTGCAGCACTGTGTATGGGAAGTTCAAATGTAGTTCACCCATCAGAAAGTACAAAAACTGGGTAGTACTTTGAAAGGTTAAAGTTTTATGTTATACTCTTCTCTAGCTAGAACTAGTTAAATAAAATAAAAAGGACCAATGTTGCAAGGAACCAAGCATCAGGGGATTTACCTGTTTGACCCGTGTGACCTTTGACCTGTGCGTTTGTTGCCACGGCAGCGGGTGCTGAGCCACCAGGACGACACGGCGCTGCTCAAAGCCTACATCGTGGAGTGGAGGAAGTTCTTCACCCAGTGCGACATCCTGCCCAAGCCCTTCTGCCAGCTGGAGATCACACTGATGGGCAAGCAGGGCAGCAACAAGAAGACCAACGTGGAGGACAGCATCGTACGCAAGGTGAGGGAGCAGAGGAGGAGGGAGGAGAAACAGGGTAGCAGTAATGTGGAGGACAGCATCGTACGCAAGGTGAGGGAGCAGAGGAGGAGGGAGGAGAAACAGGGTAGCAGCAATGTGGAGGACAGCATCATACGCAAGGTGAGACAGCAGAGGAGGAGGGAGGAGAAACAGGGTAGCAGCAACGTGGAGGACAGCATCGTACGCAAGGTGAGGGAGCAGAGGAGGAGGGAGGAGAAACAGGGTAGCAGCAATGTGGAGGACAGCATCGTACACGAAGAAGAGCGGATGAGGAAGTAGGAGAGGTACAAGATGTGGGAGGAGCCAGAGAGATGGCTTTGTATGTAAGGTTAGAGAGGTTATAAAGAGGAGGAGGTGAAATGAGGAGGTGAGAGCAGGTGGATGGAGGATGGAGAGGAGCAGCAGCAGCTAGAAAATCAACATGGAGGACAGAGTCATATGCAAGGTGAGAGAGGAGGAGGCAGGAACAGGGAAACAAAATGAGATGAGAATTTCTCACAGCAGTGTGAAAATAAGAAGTTGAAATTCAAGTTTACCCTAAATAGCATTGAAATCAGGTGAAAGGTGTTTGTTATTTTGCTGGTCCTGGGTCAGCAGACAGAGTAGAGAGGTTTCATCAGGGGAGGGAGGTTTTAGTAAAAGCAACTCAGAACTACACTGAGTTGTACTTGACAAAACTACTTGGGGATGGAAGGTAACTCTTTATTTCTCGTGAAGACTTTAGAGTGTGATGTTACACCCTTGATGCACATTTATTATTGTCCCCCCTCCCTCCCCCCCCCTCCCTCCCCCCCCTACCTCCCCCCCTCCCCTCTCTAGCTGATGTTGGACACGTGGAACGAGTCGATCTTCTCCAACATTAAGAGCCGTCTGCAGGACAGCGCTATGAAGCTGGTCCACGCCGAGAGGCTGGGGGAAGCCTTCGACTCGCAGCTTGTTATAGGAGTACGAGAGTCCTACGGTAAGACACACACACACACACACACACACACACACACACACACACACACACACACACACACACACAGAAACAAACAGACGCACACATATAGCAGAGTGTCTGCAGGTCTTTAAAGTCTACAACTCAACAGTGATCAACCTCTACAGTTCATGAAGCTTCTCCATCTGCTGTCAGGTTGGTCTTTACCAGGAGAAACCCTCTGGAGACAGGAAGTGATGCGTTTTACGTTTGTTTGGAATAAACAGAAGAAGAACTGGGTAGTTAGCATGAACAGCGATAGCCACGTGGGGTTTGACCAATACAGGTTTTTTGAAGGCCGATACTGAAAGTGATGGTTTTGGATCGAAGCTGCTGATATTTGATTCTCTCTCTCTCTCTCTCTCTCTCTCTCTCTCTCTCTCTCTCTCTCTCTCTCTCTCTCTCTCTCTCTCTCTCTCTCTCTCTCTCTCTCTGTCTCTCTCTCTCTCTGTCTCTCTCTCTCTCTCTCTCTCTCTCTCTCTCTCTCTCTGTCTCTCTCTCTCTCTCTCTCTCTCTCTCTCTCTCTCTAGTCAACCTGTGCTCTAACCCAGAGGACAAGCTTCAGATCTACAGGGATAACTTTGAGAAGGCCTACCTGGACTCCACAGAGAGGTTCTACCGGACACAGGCGCCGTCCTACCTGCAGCAGAACGGCGTCCAGAACTACATGAAATATGTACACGACAATAAGTAGTACAGCAACATTCAGACGTGCACAGTAACATGACTGTTGCTAATACTGTGTGTGTGTGTGTGTGTTAACCATGTGCACTGTTTCCCTGCAGGCAGACGCCAAGCTGAGGGAGGAGGAGAAGAGAGCGCTGAGATACCTGGAGACGTGTCGTGAATGTAACTCTGTTCAAGCGGTAAGTATCAAATACTCTGTTATCAGAAGTCAGCATCCGTCTCCTTATACCCACAATCCCTTGGGGTTGTTTTGTGTAGCTGCATGGTTTCGTTCTCCCTCCTAACAAACCACTACAGTTCCCTTGATGGAGAGCTGGGACGTTTTCAGGCGTCTCGGTCGGTTACTTGGTGACTGGCGTTGTTCTCACCTGCTCGGACAAACTGACCCGAAGGAGTAAACGCAGGAGTAAATCCCAGCATGCTCGGTGTGAACGCTCCCAGCATGCTCGGCGTGAACGGTCCCTCAGACCAGTACCCTCTGCCCCTGTGTCCTCTAGCTCATGGAGTGCTGTGTGAACGCTCTGGTGACCTCCTTCAAAGAGACCATCCTCGTCGAGTGTCCAGGGATGATCAAACGCAACGAGACGGACAGTGAGTCCCCGCCTACTTCCTTTTTTATTTCCTCGTCACGCCACACTTCTCTTGTCCCCTGTGTAACGCCGATTTCCTTCCCCCCCTGGCGCAGAGCTGCACCTGATGTTTTCTCTGATGGACAAGGTTCCCAGTGGGATCGAGCCCATGCTGAAAGACCTGGAGGACCACATCATCAATGCTGGACTGGCAGACATGGTGGCCGCCGCAGAGACTATCACTACTGTACGTACACACACACACACACACACACACACACACACACACACACACACACAATATTTAAGTTGTGATGTCTTGTGTGTGTGTGTGTGTGTGCAGGACTCTGAGAAGTACGTGGAGCAGCTGTTGACGTTGTTCAACCGTTTCAGTAAGCTGGTGAAGGAAGCTTTCCAGGACGACCCTCGCTTCCTCACCGCCAGGGACAAGGTCTGGCTGCACGACCGTTAGACTGTCAAGGATACTAACATGTTTAATGGTTTTCTGAAGCAGCTGAATGAAAAATGAAAATATGAAACATTCTTATTTACATCTTTTATATCTCTTCTTTGCTAAATGGAATTGAATTAGGTTAATGTTCAACTCGTTTCTCTTTTTCTTGTCATTAAGTGGCTTGGTTACGATGAAAGGTGCTCTTGAAGTTGTTATTATTATTATTATTATTATTATTATTATTGTTGTTCAGTAGCATTATTATTCTTCGTGCTTCTGAGTGTCTCCCGCTGGCCTGAAGTCCTTTACCACTACTAAAGGACTCCTGATGTGAAGATGACCACTGTTGTCTGTTCCCCTTCCTCCTTCCTCCTTCCTTCCTCCCAGGCTTACAAGGCTGTTGTCAACGACGCCACCATCTTCAAACTGGAGCTGCCTTTGAAACAGAAAGGGTGAGGAGAAGGAAGAAACGAGGAGGATGTTGTTTCATTTTTTATTAATTCTAGTCAAAATATTGGAGTGTGCATCTAACTGTGTGTGTGTGTGTGTGTGTGTGTGTGTGTGTGTGTGTGTGTGTGTGTGTGTGTGTGTGTGTGTGTGTGTGTGTGTGTGTGTGTGTGTGTGTGTGTGTGTGTGTGTGTGTGTGTGTGTGTGTGTGTGTGTGTGTGTGTCCACGCCCATCCAGTGTGGGTCTGAAGACTCAGCCGGAGTCCAAGTGTCCTGAGCTGCTGGCGAACTACTGTGACATGCTGCTGAGGAAAACTCCTCTCAGCAAGAAACTCACCTCAGAGGAGATCGAGCTCAAACTCAAAGAAGTGGTGAGTCGCTGGAGTTCACCGGGCGTGGCGTGGCGGGGCGTGGTGTAGCGTGGTGGAGGTTCTCTCAGCTTAATCACTTGGTGTTTTCATGTCTCTCTAACTGAGTCAGAAGTGTTTCAGCTTGATGTTGTCCACTGGGTTCAAAAGGATTTCATGAGCCCAGGAGGTCAACTAGAGGAGAGTGTAATCCTGTAATCCTTCAACTGAGGTTTTGAATGAGTCTGAAACTGCAGCAGCATCTTGAGGCTGTTCAGGCGTGGTAGATAATACACAGACCTGAAAGACTTGGTGTCTCTCTCTTTGTCTTTCCTGTCCGTCGTCTCGGTCCTCCTCCTCCCTCCTCCTCCTCCTCCTCCTCTCCTCCTCCAGCTCCTGGTGCTGAAGTATGTCCAGAACAAGGATGTGTTCATGCGTTACCACAAGGCTCACCTCACCCGGCGTCTGATCCTGGACATTTCAGCGGACAGCGAGATCGAGGAGAACATGGTGGAGTGGCTGAGGGTGAGTTGTGCAACAAACACACACACAAATACACACTTTTTATTGAGAAGCATGCAGGCAGTCACCCTCCCCCCTCTGTCTCCCCCTCTGTCTCCCCCTCTGTCTCCCCTCCTTGCCTCTCGTCTACAGGAAGTGGGGATGCCGGCCGACTACGTGAACAAGCTGGCCAGGATGTTTCAGGATATCAAGGTGTCAGAGGATCTCAACCAGGTCTTCAAAGAGATGCACAAACACAACAAGCTGGCACTGCCAGGTAGGAGACGCGCGCACACACACACACACACACACACACACACACACACACACACACACACACACACACACACACACACACAGATAACAGGCTGACAACGTCTTACAAAGTGGGGTTCAACGTTTCTTCTTCTCCCCCTCCGTCCTCCAGCGGATAGTGTGAACATCAAGATCCTGAACGCCGGCGCCTGGTCGCGCAGCAGCGAGAAGGTGTTCGTGTCGCTGCCCACGGAGCTGGAGGACCTGATCCCCGAGGTGGAGGACTTCTACAAGAGGAACCACAGCGGACGCAAACTCCACTGGCATCACCTGATGTCCAACGGCATCGTGAGTGAGGCGATCTGGATCTGATCCTCACCCTGAAGGGTTTGGAAATATCCTGGACACATTTGATTTTACTTTATTATTTCTCTCTATTTCCCAATTCTACCTTCCTCCTCCTCCTCCTCCTCCTCCTCCCAACCTCGTCTTCTCTTCTCACCTCCCCTCTTCTTGTCTTGACTCTCCTCCTCGTTTCATCTGGACTCTTCTCTCTCTCTTCTTGCCTCTTCTCCTCCCGTGTTGTCTCTCCTCCTCATCCATCTCCTATTCCTCCTCCTCCTCCCAACCTCTCATCTCCTCTTCTTCATCGACTCTCCTCCTCGTTTCATCTGGGCTCTCCTCTGTTCACCTCATCCTGTTTCTCCTCCAAATCTCGTCTTCTCATTTCTTCTCTTCTTCTGGTCCCATGGTGTCTCTCCTCCTCATCCATCTCCTGCTCTTCTCACCTCCTCCTCCTCCTCCTCCTCCTCCTCCTCAGATCACCTTTAAGAACGAGGTGGGTCAGTACGACCTGGAGGTGACGACCTTCCAGCTGGCGGTGTTGTTCGCCTGGAACCAGAGACCCAGGGAGAGGATCAGCTTTGAGAACCTCAAACTGGCCACGGAGCTGCCAGACGCAGAGCTACGCCGCACACTCTGGGTCAGACACACACACACACACACACACGCACGCACGCACACACACACACACACACACACACACACACACACACACACACACACACACACACACACACACACACACACACACACACACACACACACACACACACACACACACACACACACACACACACACACACACACACACACACACACACACACACACACAGAGATGCAGAATTTTTGAATTTTACCTCCTGAAGTAGTAGAGACATTTCAGTTATCGTGACGACACTAAATAGCAGACAAGCAAAAAAACAGATAGATCCTTCATCAGTCAATTAAGCTCCTCCCTCCTCCCTCCTCCCTCCCCCCTCCCCCGTCTCTCTGCAGTCCCTGGTGGCCTTCCCCAAGCTGAAGAGGCAGGTGCTGTCCTACGAGCCTCCGGTCAGCTCACCCAAAGACTTCACCGACAGCACCCTGTTCTACGTCAACCAGGAGTTCTCCCTCATGTACGCCACCTTGTTCCTAATGGGATGTGGAACCGCTCGAGGCTTCATCAGTTTTTAACTGGAACTTATTATAGGAAGTCAGTTTTTACTACATGTGTGCAGGAGCAGTACTGTGCAGAAGTCTTAGGCACCCTACATTTGTTTTCTGCATCAGTGTTTTACGTTACTGCTCTTTATAGTAAATGTTTTGATATTTAGAAACTTTTCATTTCATTATTTCTGAAAGCGTCTTGGCTTTACTGAATTATACTGTGTGACACAGCAGGACTAGTCAACCATGAACCCCGGAGGGCCCAGACTGGTTAGCACCTTCAACCACAGAGGAGGAACTGACCAGTGAAACCAGCTGCTGTGGTGTCATGGTTGACCAGCCCTGTGATGCAGGATGTTTGATGGTGACCGTTTGTGTGTTTCATGATTTTTTTCAGCAAAAACTCCAAAGTTCAGAAGCGGGGAAAGATCAACCTGATTGGTCGGCTTCAGCTGACCACGGAGCGAATGAGAGAAGAGGAGAACGAAGGCATCGTCCAGCTCAGAATACTCAGAACTCAGGTACGAAGAAACGCAGAGGTTATCGAGGATTTAATAATATATAAAGATAAGATCGATCATACGAGACAGTCGAGGGGAACAGGAAGTCGAGGTAGAACGTTGAGTGGTAGATTAGTTTTGTTTTTCTTCGTGGCTTTTACTGTTAATTTTCTGTTTTTCATTTATTTCCTCTTGTAAAACGCTCAGCCTCTAATGTTAGAGATTGGATGAATCAAAAGAGATCAAGGCCTTTATTCTATCTAACAAGGAGAATGGTTTATTGTTATTATTGTAGGAGGCCATCATCCAGATCATGAAGATGAGGAAGAGGATCAGCAACGCCCAGCTGCAGACGGAGCTGGTGGAGATCCTGAAGAACATGTTCCTGCCCCAGAAGAAGATGATCAAGGAGCAGATCGAGTGGCTCATCGAGCACAAGTACATCAAGCGGGACGAGACGGACATCAACACCTTCATCTACATGGCCTAGTGGGGGGGGAGGGAGGGATGGGATGGGAGCGCTTTCTAGCTCCGTTTTTACACCTGGCCCGACGCTTTAAACACTTGGACGAGGAGGAAGAGGAGGGTGAAGAACGAGAGGGTTACGTTGGAGGAGGAGGAGGAGGAGGAGGAGCGGGACGTCGACGAGTCGGGATGACGTTGATGGACGTGGAAGTGTGTGGGGTTTCTTTGTGACGGAGACGGCCGCCAGTTGTTGTTGCAGTACCGTTACGAGGTGTGGTGTTGGGTCGTGGGCCTGGCGGTCGTCTCTAGCGCCCTCTGGTGCCGACCGGAGGAGAGCGCCATCTGCCGGCCAGAGGAAATAATTAGCGACGTAATTCAATTAAATACTTCCTGCCTTACTTTGGTTAGCGACGGACTGCAGAGGAGGAGGAGGTGGGAGGGAGGGAGGGAGGGAGGGAGGAGGACAACTGGAGCTAGCTGATATCAATCCTTTTGCTTTCACTTGACGCCATCTGTGGCCGTTTCGCCGCAGCCATTTTTGCGTCCCGCCCATTATTGAGCGTTTTGGTTTCATTTCAACTGGGAACGCAAAAAAAATCAAAACAAAAAAAGACGCGAGTGAACGCTGCCCGTGAGGAGGAGTCGTCACGGAGAGACTAGTCGACGCTACCGAGGAGTGTTTTGCCAAATGTGTGTGTGTGTGTATTTGCGTGCATGGAGAGTGCCTGGCCTTTTCAGTGTGTGTGCGCGTTAGTGTGTTTTAACAGCATGCTGCTCTCGCTGGAGGATCCGTCACGTCGGTTAGCGGTTAGCCAGGTCAGACCGGGGTGGGAAGCTAACGCCAGCTACCGCTCAGAGGCTCGGGTTTCTCCTCCACCGCCATCTTTAAGACTTCAAGACCCTGTTCTGTTGCAGAAGCTCAGGCTGATACAACAAGGGACATTTCTCCATGACTTTCGGGATATCCTCGCCGCCAGTAGACAACAAGTTAGTTTCCCACCCGTGGTCTGAATACCTGCTCATCAGAAGCTCTTTGAGGTTTTTACTCCCAGGAGGGACTGAAGACACGTCCAGCATCACGACCAGGTACTCGGTTCAACAGGTGAGACGGAGGAAAGCTCCCGTAGTGAGTCTTCACCTCACTAAAGCACTAAGGGAGCCTCTTCTGTTTCAGCAGGACGCCATAGACCTGAACACTAAGAAGGGGTTCTTCCTGTGAATCAGCTCATACAGAGTTTCAATCCAAAGTGAGACGACTGCTGGTATGAAACTAAAGCACATTGTGGGATGCTGTTGAAGAGAGGAGGCATCTAAAGGCCGTGCTTGGTTTCAGGATTACTGTTACAATGAAAAATGAAATAAGAAATAAATCGAACAATGAATTCTGGGCAGCAATTTTCCCCTCCAAAATGAACACACAGCATTTTGGACTGAAACTCTCCTTACATTAACATTCTCCACTGAACACCAACACCAACACAAAGCAGCAGCTGCTCTACAGGGGTCCTACACTGGTCCGGACAGGTTAACACATTGTCATCCAGTTTTCAAGTGTAACGGCACATTTCACAAAGTCATAGAACCGATACCGGTCCACATGTTGTCTTCAGCTATGGGCTGATGTGGCCCGGTAGACGGTGGTACTGCCCAGCCACTAGTGCAAAACTATTTGAACGAGTCCTGCACTGGTGGTGGTGGCGGTGACCCATGAGATGCACTGACTGACCACAGCCTCCCACCTGTCCCATGAGCATCATTAGGGGGGGGGTGGTGTTTCCTATGGGCTGGGACCCAAAACGCAGGCTTGTTTCTGGGGGGTCAGTCTAAGACATCGTACCTAGCAGGTTCCGTTGAGCCAGGGTGTTCGGGTGGCGCTAAATCTGCTCAGTTTGAAACCCTCACTGGAAAACCTTTAAAGGGGAGTTGAACCAGGAGATCCGTTTTGTTGTTCTGGAGTTAGTCCTGTGGAACCAAGGTGTATTACCTGAGATGAGTTTTAGTGAGTCATGTTTCCACATATATTTTATATACATGATTGTCCATAACAGAAACTAGTTTCAGTTTTCAGATAATGGGATTCATACTTTTCCTTGTAGAACAACAGAACAAAACTTTTAGGAACGTGTCTACTTTTGGAAAAATAGCAAAGCCAGTTCTGGTGGAATTCCCTCTTTCATCCTGGTTGTAGGAGTGTTTTCCACATTGAGATTGACTGGCATCATTATGTTACATGCTCCGAGTCAGGTTAGTGTTTTGTCTCGTTGGTGAGCACCAAGCCGTCCACATGGAGCGCTGGGTTCAAGCCGCTGGTCCTCTGGGGATGATCGAATGGGGATGATCAAATTTGGTCAAATGTGGCTGTCGCTACCAGAAGCAGCAGCTCGTTGTTTTCATTCATTTCCACCAGTACTCAACCCGCCGGTCTCAGGCCCCCCCCCCACCACCCGGCTACAGCTGCCCTGAGCAGCCTGGTCTCTCTGAGGGGGAGATACAAGTTGGTGCAATATCCTGATCTTGGCTTGACGCCATCTGATGCTGTCTGATGGTTTTTCCAATATCAATATATCAATGGACTGTTGTTGAAATCATCAATCTAGTTTTTGATCAAAGTTTTTTTTTGTTTTTTTGAAAGGTGTTTTGTTTATTTCTGGTTTTTGCGTAGGCCGAGACACCCACCAGGGAAAAACATTAAAACAAGACTGAAATAAAGCCGGTGGGATCGGATGATTTTTCCTCACCGGGACGCTTTATTTCACTGTTTTGATTCTGTCCAGTTTGAAGGCTCCAGGTTGTGTAAATCCCAAGTACATTACTCCGTCTCCATGCTGTGGTTTGTCTGACCTGCATCAAGGCTGCGTGTGAAATGTGACATGAGCGCTTGGCAAATTTGTAGCGCTCAACACACCGAATGCTACACAGCAAATGTCCCAGTATGTAAGTGTTGATTTTTCAGTGACTTATTTGGAGTTGTGTGTCCACTCACAGAGCCGATACAGGCTGATGGGAACTCTGGCACGCCGTTGGTTTTTAGCACTTTGAGTTAAACTAACAGACGACTTTGCTGTGTGGAGGTCAACAGTACTCCCGGCAGCTCCGCATCAGGAGCTGAAGAGGAGCTCAGTGGATCCGTGATGCACAACTTAAATGAATCAGAGACAAAAAACGTGTATTTGTGTTCACATTTAAGTCGCCTCTTGAGACGCTTTCAGGACCCGAGGCAGGTTTCACAGTTGAAGAATTAATCTCCAAAACAACCAATTCCTGAATTTCAGCATTCAGATATGGATAATTGAGTCTGGAGTCAGTTACCCAGCGTCCCTCAAAACGTTTGGTCTCATTTTGTCATGTTTCATGTTGGGAGTCGAACCCTCGTGAGGTGGGAGGAGCACCGTGAATGTTTGGGATTTTATCTCATATTTATTTTATATTTATACGTCAGAATGTCTTTTTTCTGTGAGTTGTCATTTAGTTTTTCTTTTCCATGTTTGTGGAAGATTCCTTTTCCCCAAAACCATGAAAGGGTTTATGCTGTTGATGTTCATATAGAGCCATGTTGGGATTCACAGTATTGATATGTCCAGATTTACTTAACACTATCACTACCACACAACACAACTATATTTATTTTTTTGTTTTTTGTTATGATTGGTTTAGAAATATCTAAGCAAGGGGTTTTGCCAAACCAAAAAAAACTTTTCTCTTTAATTTCAATCACAACAGATCCAGGATGTCCTTGGTTTCACTCACACACACACACACACACACACACACACACACACACAAATGCCAAATGAATTGTGTCTGTACTATTGACTGTGGTTAAGTCCTTGTAAGGAGACGTCTGCCTCCTAGCATTTGATTCAAACTGGTTCAGCTGATTGGAGGTCAGAGTATTTGAGTCAACGTTGTCTAACACCGTCCTGATGTCCTGAACGCCACACGTTTGGTTTTTCCTGCAAGTTAAAACAAATGCAAAGAATTATTTGTAAAAACGAACAAGTGTGTCTGTCCAGCAGACGCTGAATGAGTTTCTGTCCACTCAACACTTGTATCTCTGTATGACATCACGTGTTGGTCGTCTGCATGTCTCCGTCTGTCTTGTTGTTCGGTGGTTTTTCTTCCCGTGGGTAACGGGCCAGACGACGTTAACGTCTAGTTGACAGGTGATGCCCATAAGCCCACCTTTGATTGAAAGCAATAAATGCACGCCCTTTTCTCTGGAGGTTGTTGAAAAGCATTCTGGGAAATGACTACCTGAAGTAGACGTTTGAGGATATATAACAGTGTACAAGTATCTGATGGTGGATTTGTCCGTGAATGATGCATCACAGACCGTTTTTTTTGCGATGGTCTTTTCAAACACTCCTTATGATAGTTCACTACAGCGAGTGTCAGGAAGTTGAGACGATCACAGGAACGTATTTGAAAAGTCAGTTTAGTGTGACCTTTGGCACGGTGAACTCCACCCACCTGGCACCTCCCGACGGTTAAAACAAATGCTAAGTACAATTTCAATCAGATCTGATGCAGGCGGCAGATTATTCTGAGGGGTGGAAGCACAACATTTCGGCAAAGTTTTCTCTCCGGTTTTCCTTGAGAACCCTGATCTTGACAATTTGCAGTGACATCAACTTCTGTGCTCGGCACGTTCAAGATCACTTGGCTGTCTGACAACACGTCCACATGTCTAGTCTGTTACTTTTCAACACATCCTGACAGAACCTATGTTGTGTTGAAGTGTGTGTGTGTGTGTGTGTGTGTGTGTGTGTGTTGCCCCCAACTAGATACACAGATCTGGTAAAGGCTGGTGAGTTATGGTTCATTTGTCCTGCTAGTGTCTACTCTGATCAACCCCAACATGCCTGGTCAGTACACCTCCTTCCATTCTAGTCATTCATCTGATGCGGTCATCCCCACATCACCCGATAGTGAGGGGTCTTTAGGGGTGAAACCACGTCGCCCAGTTCTTCCACCCATAACAACACTTATTTTTACTCATGCAGTATCTACAGCGTACAGAGGTCTCGCTTTCCGCAAGAGAAACCTCATTTTCAAATGCAAGTCATGATCTTATTTCACTGCCCTTTTTATCACGTGCTCTGTGTTTTAAGCCATGTTACACAATGTTTTGACTTGTTATATTTTGTCAAATGAATGAGCAGTATTAGCTGGCGAAGGTGAATTCTTCCTGTAGCTTTTTTTTTTTTTTTGTGTGATGACAACTCTTTTTATTCTGGTCAGAGATGTCAGATTTCTTACCATCTTCCATCGAGGTTAAAGAAACTAAACTGACTTTCTCGGCCGAATGTGATTTTACCACCGTGACGGGTCAAAGATCTGTATGTGGCATGAACTCTGAAAGAATCTTTTCTCGAATCTGTACCTGCCCATCGCCCCTGCGCGTGGTGGAAACATAACTTGTAGCCTTGAGTGACGACAAAACTTGAAAGAAGCGTATCAATCACAACCCAAACCAGTTGAATGTTTGCCACGACGTCAAGTAAAGACATTATGCTGTGTGCTGTTTGAATGGGAGTGGAATGGTTCGACTACTTTTGATGTGCTGCATTATTTTGTTTGTTTTGGATTCTTTTTTAAGTCGAGTAATTTATTTCACGGCAAAATAAAGACTGAACTGTAAAGAGAGACGTCTTTGTTTTCTTCGATTTTCTATTTCGTCAGCGATGAAATCAGAGTGGGTCTGTCTCTCCATCATATGTCATATCTCAGACACCATCAAACATACTTCATGTGAGAAAAGCATTCAAAATGTGTAATCAATCTTTATCTCTTCTTGGAGGTTTGGTTGACTATTTGTTTTATTTGTAACTTCCTCCCTCACCCAGATAAGACTTCTCCTCACAGTGTCTTATCTCCAAACAGACAAACCAATCCTCTACCAGCACACCTTGTGACCTAAATTGTGGAAACACTCATAATGTGTCACCACCTCATTAATTTCCCCGTTATTTTCATTTCATCCCAATTAGGCCAATTAGTCTTTGATTAAGTTTGATTAGTTGATTCAGAATATCAGTTCAGTGCCTCAAAAGACTCTTGAAAACTCAGTGGTCATCTTGATCCTGCAGCTTCATACCAGGGGCCTCATTTATAAAAGGTGCATACGCATCATTTTGTGCTTATTACAAAAACCAAGCCAAAGTTGCGATTCATCTTGAATCCATAAAGGTATAAAACGTTGTATTATTCAAGTTTTAAATTCAATGTGTATTATTTTGTTTGTCCTAAGTTTAAAAATGACATCATTGAAACAAAGTTGCTGCATCATATACTATACATATACTACCTAAACTATACCCACCTGCCCTGACAGCTGGACCCTTGGATCTGTTACCAACTACACAGGAAAATCAGCCAAATAATATTCCAACGTGACTGATTCAGTATTTGTTCCTGAGTAGATCGCGACCGGTGTTTTTCAACCCAGACATGTGAGTGCCAAAAACAATGGACTGCTGCTTTAAAAATGTGTACATCCCAATGTTTTGGCCCGACGGGGTGGATATAATGTGTAGATATTTTTCCTGCTTTGTTTTCTGTACACGTATACAACATGCGTTTCGTGAATAGTGGCAGACATGTTATGATTCATAAAATTGCATTTATTGAAACACTCGCACCAGAATGTCGATAGAATTGTATATTTTTAATTCACAACACACCCCATAAAGGCGTGGTATCGTCCTCTCGCGCGGTTGCCCCGGAAGCAGCGACAGCCCGATGTATGGGACTAGGTAAGAGTGACTTCTCCGCGAGATTGTAACTGAAAAAAAGTAAGTTCAGGAGAAATTCAAGAACACTACCAGTGCGTAATATTATTAACGTTATTTATTTACAGTCTCATCTTTTTTAAATTGAGTTAAGGTGGATTTAAGTAGACTTTGACTTGTGTGTTGACAAATTAGCTAGCGTTAGCTTGCTGGCTAAGGCTATGTCAACAGTCTGTTTGACACCCGCCGTACTCCGCTAGCCGGCTAGCTAGCTAGCAGACAAAAGAAGTCACGTCTTTTGGGAAACTGACAAGCAGCAAATACTGTTGCTTCTAATGAAACCGTCTCACAGTAAAGTAGGCCCGCTATATTTGCTCTTCTATCAGAGGTTGGTGTGGTAGTTTTACTAACCACCAGATGGCAGATCCAATCGCGTTTCAGAAGCATAACGTTATCTAATGCAACCATGTTAGCCTTGTTTAGCTAGCATCAATGTTTAACCAGTTCATCATTAGTTCGCTAGCGGTCGGTGTGTCTGAGGGTCGTGAGAAAAGTCTTCAAATTAATGGAAATAGAAATGTAAGGCCTTAAAGTCTTTCGTCGCTGTTAAATGCAACCGTAAATCTTAATTTCAGTCCCAGGTGTGTTAAAATCCGACTGTTTTTCGCCCTGCGCTATTTTCTAATGAGAAATCAGCACAGTCACGCAGACTTGGCTTAACGTTATACCCTGAAATAACTAGATTTTTATATCACTGGTGAATTTTGTCTCATATTTACATCTAGCTGGTAATGAAAACACCCTTAAAGTATTAGCTTGAACTCGCAGACACCCTAATCGCTAGGTGACGATTAAGGTTGAATCGGTGTCGCTGTTAGCTAACACCCCTTACCTAACCTAGCTTCAACTACAAACCTCAGTGTTTTAACGCTTCTTTGATATACAGGGATGTCTAGTTTCCAACATTGTGCCAGACGGGACCTGCATGTTGATACCAAATAGTTAGTAAACTAAGGTTATCCACAGACATGACATAGCGGGGTAATGTGTACAGGTGACGCAGTTGTTGGTTTACTCGTTTCAGCTATTTGACAGCTAAGCGCTCAGGACATCATGAACCAACAGGCCGCCCCCCCAACTCCCTTTAAAGACTATGGCTTATCCACATCAACAGTAATCTGTTGATAAATACTTTGACCTCTAGAGAATACAATCAGGGTGGTGATATCTACGGGCTTTCTACATTACTACAACCACCGATACGTCCCGTTCTCTTGTTTGGAGGAAACTGTTCCCCAAACTCCATTTTAAAAAACAAAAACAAAAACGTGGCAGTTGAAAGTAGCCTCACTTGTCAAAGTCACATACCTTGTACAACCTGACTTCAGACCTGTCAAGAGTCCACTCTTCATCCGATACACAAAGCAGCTCTTATTTCAATACAATTTAAACTTGTTGAATTGGTTCGCCTGTTACTCCCCACCAAAACACACCTGTAGGGCAACATGAACCAAGTAAGAAAGTTGAAATTGTATTGAAATAAGACGCAGCTTGGTAGTATAACCTAGTTAGTCAGTATTAAATTGACTGGTTTGGCCCGATGTTCTCAGTGCTGTTTGTTGCCAGCTTGTGTTAATAGTGTCATTCTCCTGTAGGGACTAAGCCACGCTGGTGCAGACGGGTGGACATCAATACAGGATCACAAACGCTGGACAAACTGGTGAGTAGCCCAGTAATCCTGTAAACGAGCTGCTGTCGTTCTCCAAGGATTTTTATGGTACTGCGGCTAAACGGTACAATGTCTTGATTTCTGTAAGTTAGTCTGTCTAGTAGCGTTTCAGCAATAGCAGTAAACGTTTACGACCCTCAGGCTGGTGACATTTGATAAGGATCTTGCACGGTGACCACCTGTAATGTTTTGCTTTTGCTTTTTTTTATTCTAGAATTTTTTAGCTGTGAATGGACAAGGTGGCCAGAGATACACAGGTACGGCCTGTATACCCCATATTACCTGTAGCAGATTAATGTTTGGCTGTTATTATCTGGAGTTGTGTGTTTTCTGTGTTCCCTGCCACCCTGTATGTATGTGTGTGTGTCTCTGCCAGGTCCAGCTCAGTTAGTGAAGCCCAGTGAAGATTCAGTGATGCCTGTTAAGAAGAAGAGAAAGTTGCCTGGTTCAGATGACCATGAGCTCAGGAAGTGTAAAGTTACCAGGTAAACACAGTTACTCTGTGGGTTTCTCCCTCTCTGTCGTCCAGTCTGCATTTCACATAGTAAAAATAAGTTTCTCAATATTTAAAATAAAAAAAAAAAAAAAAATGTAATAGCCAAATTACAAAGTTGATATTGATCACAGAAAAAAATGAGTATTTGGTCTTTAAGATCCATCCCCATTGATGTCTATCTAATTGTTTTCCATCATTTTGAATGAGTAGGGTTCATTTTGTTATGTGCTCCAGTTTCAGCCGACCTCAGATCCGGGGCACCAGACTGATCACCACCGAGAAGCCGTTCTCCAGTAAGAAGTGCCTGGCCTGGTTCAACGAGTACGCCGGCCAGGACGAGGTGCTCGGTCCAGAGGGCATGGAGAAGTTCTGCGAGGACATCGGCGTGGACCCGGAGAACGTGAGTCCCGCTGCCTCTCCCTAGCATGTTCAGTTTGAAAGTGTTTGTTTTGTTGTGGTGGAGGTCGGGGTTGTTGTTGTTTTGTTCTTCATGGTTGTTGTGTAGGTGATCTTAATGCTCATGTTTCCTGCTAGCTGTGGTGCCGTTTTCTTGTTGTGGTGCAGAACTACAGAATGAAAGTAAAGTGGTTTGATTCCCACCTACTGAACTTCTAAGACGACCAACCTGTGTGTTTTCTTTTTTTTTTTTTTTTTTACCTTCGGTCCTCAAATGTCATAGAATATTTTGTAATTCTATTTTTTGCAGAGGTCTGCTAATATTATAGTAATTTTTCTGCAACTTTTCCATAAATGTCCCTTTTGCAACTATTGGCTATCGTCAGTTGATAATATAAAATAGTGATTGTTCATGAAAGGTTTCACATTTGTTCTCCACACCCGGTGCCAGCTGGGTCTTTCCTGAGAAAAGTCCTCTGGAGACGGGAAGTGATCATGTTTCTGGTATTTTTGGAATAATGAGAAGAAGAACTGGGTAGTTGGAGTGAGCAGCGATCAGACCGAGAAAAGAGTCTTCATCAACCGGAAATCCAAGGAGAAAGAAACAGATGAATTGTGTTAGATTGTCATTAAATGATCACGTTGTAAGTCTTTCCTTGCATTCCTGCGCTGCTGTTTCCAAGTCCTTCACCACCACAACCTTTAGTTCCACCATTTATCAACTTACAGTCCAGGGGAAACTTGTTTTAGAGGAGAATAGACTGTGATGATCTTTTTCCAAGAGGTCACCAGATGTTGGAATGAATGTTGAATCTCTCTCTCTCTCTCTCTCTCGCTCTCGCTCTCCTCTCGCTCTCGCTCTCCTTCTCTCTCCTAGATTATCATGTTAGTTTTAGCCTGGCAACTAGAAGCATCAAGTATGGGATTCTTCACAAAAGAGGAGTGGCTCAAGGGAATGACCTTATTACAGTAAGTACTAGTAACTTAGTCCTCTCATTCTCCCCTCCTCCAGTGGCAGCCACATCTGTGTTTATTGGTTTATCGCTGTTATCCATCAACGTAAGACCGCAGACGATCCATCCCAATGAGTAATTTTCTAGATTCAGACCCACCCTGTTGCGTTGTGCCTGTTTGTTTGTGACCCGGATCCTCCCCCTGTCTGCAGGTGTGACTGCACCGAGAGGTTGCAGGGTAAACTGGATCACCTGCGCTGTGAACTCAACGACTCTGCAGCCTTTAAAAACATCTACAGATACGCCTTTGACTTTTCCAGGGTGAGTATGTCGCCTTAGTGAACCCTCTTAAGTCCTCCCTGAGACATGACGCCCAGTGATGTGACATGGACACGATGTGACAAACGCCTCCTCTTACACGGCGTGTTGAAACGTTGTTCAGTTGATCTGGTTTAATGGTTTGAGTTCCACAGTTTCCATCAAGACATCAATATTGAGCAGCTTTTCAGATTACGTGAACTAAACATGAACTCGTTGAATGTCCCGTCTGAAAGGCTGATAGCAGCACTGTGGGGTGAGACAGTACTCCCAACACACAGGAAGTTAAACCTGTCCAAACACTGGAACAGAGTGTGTTAAGCCCCTCCCCCATGTTGAGTCTACATTATTTCACCCCTCTGTCTCTACCTCCATCTTCTCCCTGTATCCTCATCCTCCCATCCTCCTCCTGCTCTCCTCAGGATAAGGACCAGAGGAGTTTGGACATGGACACTGCTAAATCCATGCTGAGTTTACTGCTGGGGAGGACTTGGCCTCTCTTCCCAGGCTTCCACCAGTTCCTGGAGGTATCACTCTCTCACTCTCTCACTCTCTCACTCTCTCGCTAGTTCTTTCTCCAAGTTTGGCTTCAGTGTTGTCGCAATATCAGAATTTTGACTTACTAAATTTAACACCTATAAACGATCCTACTAGGATACCACAGAAAACAAGGCTGCTGTTGTGTCTATTCCAGTTTTCTTTTTCTTTTTTTTCATTATTCCTCCATGTGCCCTCTGCTCATGTACGCCCCCTGGAGGTGACGTATTGAGGTCGTGTCAAAGTATCAGTTATCGCGACAACACTATTTCGCCATATCTCTCATATGAGCAAAATACCTCTGGAGTATCTGGAAGATGTGTTTGTTTCCCAGCAGCAGCACAAGCCCATAGTTGACACATCCTCACCCCTCATCCTCTCCCCCCTCCTCCCTTCGTTCCTCCCGCAGCAGTCCAAGTACAAGGGGATGAACAAGGACCAGTGGTATAACGTGTTGGAGTTCAGCAGGACCATCCTAGCCGACCTCAGCAACTACGATGAAGACGGAGCTTGTGAGTACAAAGACACAACGCTGACCTGGGAGTCCCTTACTGAGGCTTGTATTTGTTGTTATTAACACATGAACACCTACCCTGTCAGATTGTGGGCGGGGCCAGAGGCTCCCATTGCATCTCTGTAATGATCTCATGAAGCTGCTTTGGTGTTAGGTTTCATAATGCCACATCGTCTTGATGAGTAAACACAGGAAGCTAGCAAAAGCTAATTAGGTAGCATCAATCATAAATAAACAAGCACTTATGCTGCCTTCAAGTGCTGTCGGAAATAAACACACAACCAACTCACGAAATGGTAACTATGACTGGGAAAGTCAGTTGCCGAGGTTGTATTCCTGTAGGTTTGTAGTATCACTCAAACAAAGAAAGACTTTATGACCTCTGACCCCTGAACAAAGACCTGAAACTAAAGGACCTGGTGACTCGTAATGACTTTAAAGCCGTTGTCAGGTCTAGAGAAGAAGAGTCGATCAAGATGATCAGCTGTACTCCACCCCACCACTATACACCAGCTGTGTGTTGCTGGGTGTTAATGGCGTCTCTCTCCGCAGGGCCGGTGCTGCTAGACGAGTTTGTGGAGTGGCAGAAAGCTCAGTCCACATCGTAGCAGACGTCACCACGCCACACCACCAGATGGGGGAAGAGGGAGAGAATTAAAAGAGAAACTCAAAAGGATTTTCTCCTACAAACCGTTATAGTTCTCAGCTACACTACGACGGAATGCACGCGCACACACTCACACACACACACACCTGATGGACAACATGACTATCCCTGAGGACTACACACACTCACATCCCACCAGAAATGGCCTCTCTGCATCCTCCGCCAACTGTCAGAGCCTTTCTCTCTCACTGAAGAGACTTTTTACAGTGTTAATTTGGAAGAAAGTTCCTAAAAATAAATGAGAAATGGAAGTGAAGGGAGGGACGGGACTGTTTTCATTATTTCAGTTGTAAGATCAGCTGTGGGATTTGTTTCTTGAGGATTCTTATTTTCCCTTTTGAGTCTTAACTTGTTTATAGTATGTTTTCAGAAGAATAAAAGAATGGGACAGCTCGCCGCCTCCTCCATACCTGGTGTTCCTCACCAAACAAGCTGGTGCTTTATTTGTGTGTGCGTGTGTGCGTGTGTGCGTGTGTGTGTGGTGTGTCGTCACTTGTAATGTGTGCACACCGACGTGTATTTTATACATAATGAACCGGGTTGAGACGGGCTATCCTGATTGGCCCAGTTTGGTCAGGTGTTCCTGTCTCTTCCCTGCAACGAACAAGTGTTGCCTGCAATGTCTCCGTTGCATCGCCTGGTATGATGCCCGGCGTTGCCTCAACCTGCTGACAGAAGAATGTACTCAACCTACAGCTAAATACCAATCACCACAGTTGAGCGATGGCTGCTTCACCTCTGCAGGGCCAAGAGACGCTCACTGGGTTCATAATAACTACAAGTGTTGCAGTGAAAGAAGAACAACGCTGAAGATGGTAGAGAAGATGAGATGACAAGCTGCAGATTTGGTGACTCCCTGGTCTGATTTGAGATGAGATATTGATCTACATATCCTAAAACTGTCCCTGTATCAGTCAATGAATTTCCCACCCTGTTGACTTGTGATAAGGGAATCCACAGTATTGACCTACAGGGGCTGGACATAACAGAAACACCTAACACCATGAGATCATCTAATAAGGGGTAGAGCCACCCAGTGGGGGGTCCTCTGGTCCTCCCCAGGAGCGTCAAACACTTCATTTCCTGCATTCTGGTGAATTTTTATGCACCAATTTATGGTGGAAATATCTTTATTTATGTAAAGGAAAACAAAATTCAGGCACAATTCAAAATATAAGGAATATAATGCAGTAAGGCTGTCAGGCGTTCTGTATCCTGTAGATCAACTTTTCTCTTTTAATATTATCCTTGCTGAGTCAACACATACAGGCATGATTTACCCTTCTGTCCTCTTTTGTGTCTCATGTTTTTATTTGGGGGACAAATGTTCTGAGTGTTGAGTCTATATTGATCTTTGAGGGATGAAGAAGATGGGAATCTACTTCCTGGTCTGAGCTCCAGAACATCCATAAAGGTTCAGTGATGTTTCAATGTGGTGATTGGGGGGAGTGTGACTTCCTGGTGCTCTTGAATCTGTTCAGCAGTGAGTCTCATCATCCTGGACTATGAACATCATGAGGGAGCAGAGTTTGCGTCCTTTCAATGGCCTCATATTCTTTGGCCGTTCTGCATTTGGGCACCAATTTGTATTTGGTTTCTTGGGAACTCGGTCAGTTGCTTCATAAGTTGATTATCAGATGTGGAACTCTTTGCAAATACCGTTTCCATTATTTTGTCCACCTCCTGAATTATATCTCCATGTGGAAGAATGGCGGTGAGGCGGGGGGGTCTCCCTCCCCTCCCTCCCCTCTCTCCTCCCTCCCCGTCTCTTTGTTGTTAGGAGAGTCCATTGGGCCGGCGGAGGCGGCGGCCATGATGGCGTTGAGGCGGGTCAGGGAGAGTGAGCGCTGTTTGAGCCTGGGGGCGGGGCCTAGCTCCTCGGGGGCGGGCTCTGGGAGGTGGCTGTATCGCTGCCCCTCCTCGTCGTACTGGTACAGGCGGATCACGCGGCTCCGCGGGGCCGGGCGAGGCGGGGGGGGTGGTGAACGCACCGTCTCTCCTCCGCTGCTGTTTTTCATCCCTTCTTCCTGTGTTCTGCTCCCACCCTCCTCTTCCTCCGTGTCTGTAGACGACTGGTCAGAAACACCATCGTCATCTTCTGAAGCACTGGACCCTCCTCTCTCCTCCTCACTCCCCTTCTCCTCTCCAGCTTTCCCAGCCTCCTCCTCCTCCTCCCTGCTGCCTCTCCTCCCCTCTTTCTCCTCTGTATCTTCTCTCATCATCTCCTCTCCAGCTCTCTCAGCTCTCTCCTCCTCCTCTCTCCATCCTTCCTCCTCCTCCCTTCTGTCTCTCCTCCCCTCTTTCTCCTCCCCATCTTCACTCCTCCTGGTTTCACTGCCTCTGTCTTCTGCTGATAGGCTGCCACTGCTGGACTCTCTCTCCTCCTCTACCTCCCCTTTCTGTCTCTCCTCCTCCTCCTGCCTGCTTTCTCCCCTCTCCTCCCTCCCTCTCTCCTCCCTCCCTCTCTCCTCCTCTCCTGCGTGGTCACATCGCTCCAGGTAAGCGGCGGTTTCCGGCTGCTCCTCTCGTTTTTGCCGGAAACTTCTCTGAGGCTTGGCAGGGGGGGGAGACGGGGTTGGCGTCGACATTGTGATCTCCATGGTTACACCCGGGTCGCCGTCGTCGTCCGATGCCTGCTCCTTCTGGAAGGCCTTGTTTTCATACATGGGCGGCACGGTTGCCATGGTGACCTCGCATCCGTGGTCCATGGCGTTAGTCTTGGCGTCTTCTTTGCCGTAGCGACCGGACCCTCGTGGTGACCGCCCCGAAACACCTGGAAGGAAAGTTTGTTTTGTTTGATTAGTTTTGTAGCGTGGTAAAACACCGCGTTGTATCATGGGACATCTCAGATGTCTGTCGTACGATTTTGAAGAAATGAGGACAAAGACAAAGTTGGATCGTGGAACCAATTTTTGTCGTAATGAATCTGATCCCAGACGCCGTGTTGATCTCCCAGTATGAAGTTAACACACAAAGAAACAGACACGTGGCCTGTAAATAATCAGGCGTCCGGTCATCAGTTAGCGACGGTCCTGAGGACGAGGCCGCTGGACCCACCTGAGAACGTGAGTCCTGCTCAAAGCCCCGGCGCTGAAGCCCACCAGGAACGTCACCACCACTGACCCTGCCACAGCGCCTGCAAACACACCGGGGGAGACTCCCGCCTCCCCCGCCTCCCCGCCTCCCCCCAGACCCAGGACCAGGACCAGCATCCCTCCTGAGTCTCAACACACCGCTGTCCTGTCGGTGGGTAGCATCATGGAGATCCAGCAAGCGGTCTGCTTGTTGGGGAAGTGGTTTTGCTCGACTGCTACTTTCTAACAAATACTTCAAATATCCAGAGTCTTGATGAGTCTTGTTGCTTGGACCGCTGAGGTGACCGGTGTGGATCCGGTATGGCCACAGCGTAGTTCCCTCTGTGCCCTGCAGGAGGCAGTAGTACAGGCCGCTGTGGAGACGGCTGGCGTTGGCTATCACCAGGCTTCCGTCATGTTGCATGGCAACAGGGTCCAGGTAACCATGGACACCTGGGGCTCTGGAGGTCTCCGAAGGGGGTGTGCCAATACTGGACCACGCCTGGGGAGGAAGGAGGATCGGTTACTCTCTCCTCTCTAGATGACGTTTTCTCTTTTATTTTGACCTTGTATTGATGTTGAAGTTCAGGTTTCACTTTTCACAATTTAATCAAATGTCTTAAAAATGTGTCTTTAAAATCCCGACTGTCAGTATAAGAACTATGACCAATCCACTCTGTGTTCTTTTCCTCCACGGGCGTTTTGTTTTACCCAGTTGGTGATTTTAGTAGCAGTTAAATTTCAGTCCAGGACGCTTCCCCCGTCCTCCCTGTCCTCCACTGACCTGCATGCTGTCGGTCTCCACAGTCCAAAGTCAGCTCTGCCCCTGGACGAACTTTGACCCTACCAGTTGTGGCGAGGGTCAGAGGGCCCCGGCCACCAGCCGAGCCAATCAGGACGGCTGTGAGCAGCGCGAGGCTCAGTAGACGCCCAGTTAACATTTTTACTGCCAGCTGGGAAGAAAATCAGAACCAGAAACACTTAAAAAATACAAACAGGGATTTACTTTACTGTGTCGCTGGAGGAACACCGTTCATACTGACACACATGGTACGAGGACAGTAGGACATACATACATACATACATACATACATACATACTATGGACAGACTGGATTCAGGAGGGCTGCAGCTCACTACAAAATAAAAGCGTATGAGGGTGCTGGACCACCACAAGTCAAATTGACTCTGTAAGACCTGATAATGAATTTCAAAACAAGTTTGGTAATTGAAATAAAAATGAGAAGGAAAACAATTGTAGGTCGATCAGAATCAACCTGATTTCCCTGCAGGGATCAATAAAGTTTCATCTTCTCTTAGAATATAGGTGGAAGTGACTTTCTCCCCAGAAAAACACCAAGAAACATTTTAAAGACCTCTAGACCTCTAAAACTGAATCTAAGACTGGAGACACAAGACCCATCAAGACCTTGAGTTTAGACGTTAACCATTCTAGGAGTCTTATTTTCTTAGCTGCACATCGTCTCTCTCTCATCTCTCCTGTCTCTAACGTCAACTGGCTAATAAAGCAGAAATGCTGAAAACACTTTTAATAGTAGTAGTAATAATAATAATAATATGATTGAATGATGGTTATTTCCAAAGGGTTCATGGCATCCTGCCTGCCTCCAGCTCTGGTTTCCAGGTAGAAACGTGTAATCTGGCTCTGCGCTTAAACATTAGTTCTGTTGTTGGTTCGTCAAGCCGACTGCTGTGTAGTTATTCACAACATGAAAACACATTCAGTTGGTCAGCAGCGAAGCAACGTACGATCGACACATAAATAAAAGATCCACAAACAAATAATCAACTTTCCAACCAGTCAGTTCCAAGGTTACATGGTGACTAACAGACACGCCAAATAAAGCCAGACCAGCTCCAGTTCCCTCCATCATGACGTCAACCAGTCCAGCGAGTATTTGGATACTTACTGTAGAGTTTGTTTTATTCCATTATCTATTAAAACACCTTGTTGTCCTCCTGGTAGGAACCTGATGGACTCGCTTCCGTCTGTCTGAGAGAGTAAAGTGCAGTTTCTCACATGACAGCAGGAGTCTGGTCCCCTGATGGTGTTAAAGATTAATCGCATCAGGCAGACAGTGACAGTGTCTTCTTATGAAGCCACCCTAACAGCAAACCTAACCCTAATGCTAATGCTAACTCTAACCCTAATGATTTCAACCTTTTCATGAGAACAAAGCGGTGCTGTGACCTGCTGTTGAGGGGTAAAGGTGTGAATGGTGATTTCTGACGTGACGTTTCGAACACTGAATGTGGTTTAGTGAGTTTGATGACATGAATGATCGTCACACCCCCACTGAAGGGATACAACTCTTCCAGGAAGCTCATCCACTGTTAAAGGAGCATTAAATAAAGGATGTCCTTTACCGCCCTCTACATGTCAACAGCAGGAATTACAACAACATTGACAGAACTTTTGTCTGTAATTGACAAAAACACATTTTCACAACCGATGAGTAAGCTAGCAGAGGTCCAACAGAAACGTCCAGTGGAGAGGTGAGGTGATTTTACGGGCCAAATCTCAGGAAGTAATCGTCATTGATCAAACATCCTATCAAACCCCTCTAGATATAGTTTGTGATAAGGGGCAGTAAAAATCTTACTTACTGCCCCTTTAAATAAAAGGGTCCACGAGGCTGCCCCACATTCAGCACTGAGAAGGAAGACTGAAATCCTGTTCCTGTCAATCAAATAACAGTTTGAATCAGACTCTTACCTTCCCCCCACGCTGTGGAGCGGATTCAGTCCTAATTTAACATAAAACTGAGAAAAGTAAGTTGGAAACGTTAAAATGCCAGCAGATGTTTTGCGACAAAGTTGTTCTACTGCACGAAAAGGATGTTTGTATGAAACGTAATAAAAAGCAGACATCTGTCTGTCTGTCTGTCTGTCTGTCTGTCTGTCTGTCTTCATTTTGTAATTAGTGTTTGTTTTGTTTAATTTTTCCCTTTTGGTTTTGAGATCTTGTATATTTTGAGCCGGTGTTGTCTTGTGCATCTGTGGTGAATGGAATTTCAACCCCAGCAGAAATATGGATCCACAGTACTAGTACCTAGTACTCACAATACTGCACTATGAAAAATAACTATACTCCTATATTCAGTTCTAGAAGGATGCAATACAAATAACACAGGAAAGCTATAAGCCAATACAGGAATGTTAAAGTATATGACATAAAAATACAATAAAGTATAATGAAGTATAAAGTATAATGTCACAGTAAACTCGCTATTGAGCCTCAGACACACTATAAGTCTCTATAGCAGTGGTTCTTAATCCAGTCCTCAAGCACCCCCTGTCCTGGAGGTTTTAGCTCCAGCTCTACTCAGGCACACCTGAACCAATTAAAGTATTGTGAAAACCTGAAGCCTCTAATTGGTTCAGGTGTGTCTGAGTAGAGCTGGAGCTAAAACCTCCAGGACAGGGGGTGCTTGAGGACTGGATTGAGAACCACTGCTATAGAGGTAGGTAAAAGTATTGCAACCGTTCTTCCACCAGGGGTCGCTGGTGTTTAACAGAAGGCCGGACGGAAACTTTCCATCTTGTTAAATTCTTTACAAATGTCATAAGAAATGTTCCTTTATCTTGTTCTCATTGGATACTTCTGAACAAGTAAACTGACATTAAACTTAGTCTGTGGAGTTGTTTTACTTATATTCTTCACAGATGTTATCAGTTGACTTGGACCTAAAATTTGGCCTCATGCTGCCTTCAAGTACACCTCCTAAACTCCTTCTTTCCTACATCCAAGCTCGTATATGTGTCTTGTCGCACATTCAGGTGCTTTTGATCGGGAATTATAACAAAAGTCCAAAACATAACAAAACATTCTCAATTGTGTCCACTGCTGTGTTGAGCCTGTTCTATGATATTCTACAAACTGGGTTCAATTCCCAACTGGTGAAGACATTTTCTCCTGAGTCAAGTTTTAATTTTTAACGACATTTTTTCCTATTCAACCGTGCGTTCCATCGGTATCGTCATATTTTCTGACAGCAGAAGGCAGCAGAGGTTTCCAGACTAGAACGAGCGTTTTCAGTTAGCGCGGTTTCGAACCCCGAGGGCTCGAGCTCCTCCTCCTTTGCTCTGTGTATGTTGGAGGGGGGAGGGTGGTGGGGTGTTGTAAGAGCAAACCCGGGCAGACTAGATCTGTGCATCACCGACCAGACAGCAGCAGCGGGGAAACGGGAAAACACGGAAAAAACCTCCCGGGAAAAGAAGACGAACCGAGTCATCAACCGGGGAGCTGAAACCGACTTGAGACCAGGTAAAGTCTAATTAAAACCAACAGGCGACCGTTGGAACTTGAAAATCTCTCTGACAGAGTCTAAGTTACCAACGAGTAGAGCAGAATTTGTTTTAGTTCCACTCAACAGTCCAGAAGTGAACAGCGAAACGATAAAAAAAAACATGAAATAATATAAAACAAAAAAGTACTGCAAACTGGAATTCGGATTACTTACTGGTGCAATATAACATGTGGAATAGAGTAGAATAGAATAGAGTAGAATAGAATAGAAGTCTAGACAGAAATTCCTTACGCGCATCTTTTTCATATTTTCGCCGTCTTTATTAAACACAGAGAGAAGAAAGCTCAGTAGTATCAAGCTAGCCAGAGTTCAAAATTACACTTCCGGTTTTACGCTTCAAAATAAAACGTATGTGAAACGACGTGAAACTAAGAGTCCCTTTTTGCATGGCAATACAACATAATGTTTTTAATACCTATTTTACAGATGAGTTTCACTCCATCTGCATCATAATGACCCCCCTGTATCTTTTAATATGATTCTTGGTCACAGCAGCTAAAATAATATGAAACAACAGGGGGAAGTAGAATATAGTTAGAATAAATGTAAACAATATAAATAAGAACAATCGAAATGTAATACAAACAATTGTGGGTGTGTATAAATAAATGCAGCTCTCAATAAATGCCGTAAATATTGCCCCTCCCAAGGTTTCTTCCATTTTTTCCTAAAAGGTTTTGTGGGAGTTTTTCCTTGTCCTCTGTGAGGGTCCAAGGTGATTTATTGTGTTCACACTTTGGAAACTGTGAAGCCCTTTGAGTAACGGTGATTAAGGGTTTACAAATACATGTGATTTGATGTGATTTGATCAATTCCACTTGTTCTACGCGCCCGAGTACTATTATTTTCCAAAAGTGAATATACGCTGTTGTTGTGAAGGTGAAGTCGCTTGATTTCCGGTATTAGTCTCCACTCTCTGGCTAACTTGACGCATGTAATAAGCGCTTGTATCTGGATCTGCAAATGTGTTTACAACCCAAAGTGAGACCAGAAGACAGCGTGGCGGTGCTCCAGTCTGGTAAATCATACGTGTTTAGCAAGCTACAGAAACTACACGTTATAATGATTTATAACCTAATAGTACCAAAATATTTTAGTTGAACAATTGAATGGGACTGTTGTTCAGTTGTAGCATAGTTGTGGTGCCATGTCTGTTATTGGCCAAGGAACACCCACTTGAAACCGCACCCATGTTTGGCTGGCATCCTCTTTCTCCTTAGTCACGTTTTGTGCCCATACATCAGACTGCTGCTCTTTAAAGCTCCCGTGTAATTCACAGGCAGAGCTGACCAGTCTCTCTGATGTTGCACACTAATAATACTCCAACTATCAGAACTATCATGTATCTGATCATTTTAATCGGATCATAATCGGAGTAAGCGTTGTAGATTTCTGCTCAATATTTTGATTTAGGGCATGTAAACGCAGGTCAGAGGTCACCAGACGTCCCCAGATGTATTTTGAAAGCTAGCAGCATGGAGCGCTGCAGTGGAGTGGCAGGATGATTACTGGATGGATCCATGTAAACGGGTTATTAGAGAAATCATGTTACTTCAAAGCATGTAAACGCTGTAATCAGAGTGAGGCGGTTACTCCCAGTAATCAGGGTGTTGGTGTTCAGGTTAGCACACTCCTAGACTCAGCTGCATGATACCACTAGTTCCTGGACTATGGAGCGGTGAGTGAGACCGTAGACCAGTTCTGTGTTTATAGTCTCTGTTTACGTGATGAGAGGTTGGCTGTTTTTCAAAGGCAGACTCGTAGGAAAATACAGTGACAGGAAGAAAGTAACATCTAACAGGTCAAAGTGAAATGTTCTGCGGTCCCAAGACCTGCAGACCACTCTTCAGGGGTCTTGGACTTGTTTCAGTCTTGTGACCTAGTTTGACTCAAGTCTTTTTCCCACCTATCTAAAACTTTTCAAAGATAGGTTTTTTTTTTCCAGCTGGTCCACATTTGTTTATTTTCTCTCCAACACTACAAAGAAACTACAAGGACTTGGTCTCAATCTTGTCCGGTCTTGGAATTGACTTGGACTGGAATAGTCTCAGGCTAGGCTACATCGTGCAGCATTGTATTCTTATCCCGAGACAAACTTCCTGAGAGGTGGATTATGTGGAACCTCTACAGACCGCTAGTGTGTTTCTGTGGTGACAGGGTGTGAGTTAAGGGGAGGTGAGTCTGAGGAGTTAAGGCAGCAGTTGTTGACAGGAGACTGATTTGGACAGGTGGCTTCAGGGGCTGCAGCCTGTTAGGAAATGTTCCTCCTCAGCCCCCGGGATCCTTCCTTCCTTCCTTCCCCTTAGAGTTACCTTACCCACCTTGCTCCCTTTTCAAAGACATGGCTCCTTTCCTTCATCTGCTGCCATGGGAATGTTGTCCGCCTGGTTGGACGTGTTCCACTCCAGCCTCCTGGGATCCTTCCTCCCAACTAGGGTTTAACTAGAGTTTAACTTTAACTAGAGTCCACTACCATTTATCAAAACTAATAAATTGTGTTGTGGTGCTTTTACTTTGAAAGGACTTCTGTTGAAAAACATTTTAAATTATTAATTAAACTATTAGTGAAAATGTAGTAACATTGTTTGAGAATCATCATTTGACTGAAAATGTTTTTGGTTTTTGCTAAATGATGAAACAAAGAGGTCTTGGTAGTGGACTGGACCCTGTACTGGACCCTGTACTGGACCCTGTACTGGACCTTGTACTGGACCTTGTACTGGACCCTGCTGTAGATCCACACTCACATTACAGTATTTCTCCATTGGTTTGGCTCATTTCTTGAAACAGAAATTACATTCTGAAAATAACATGGACAAACCTCTAAACCACTTTGCAATTGTTCACAACAGAATAGCATTTCTCATTCATTTCATCAAATTGCAAATGTCTTAGTACATGTCTCAATGTCTCAGTACATCTTTGCAAATGATTAAGTACGGGTAGCCTACAGTTAGCACAATTTCCAAGTGAATACATCTTGTTGATCTAAACTGATCAGTTGATTCTCAGTCTAATGGTTGTTCTCTCCAAAACATGTCAGCATCATTTCATTATATAAGTCATCACATGCACAATAGTCTGTTCAATTGTCAAAAT
Source organism: Hoplostethus mediterraneus (assembly GCA_034670385.1). Taxonomy (NCBI): domain Eukaryota; kingdom Metazoa; phylum Chordata; class Actinopteri; order Trachichthyiformes; family Trachichthyidae; genus Hoplostethus; species Hoplostethus mediterraneus. The sequence goes on along the minus strand of JAXDDW010000019.1, from coordinate 150,267 downwards.
TAGTCAAGAACATAATACCATGAATACCATTTATGAATCTCTTGGAACATTTGATACATTGATTACAGTAATTGACAGTCAGGTGAAACTAACTTGAGGAGTTTCACACATCATCAGGGCCTGGTTCACTACTCATCCAAGGATGGTCATGGTGTTTCTACCACCTTACTCTCCTTTCCTCAATCCTATTGATCCTATTGATTGCTCATACACTCTCCACCTCCGCTTGGAGGTGGAGAGTGTATGAGCATCAGGCTCAAAATCAGA
>JAXDDW010000019.1:112500-145000 GCA_034670385.1 Hoplostethus mediterraneus | reverse complement strand
TGTGTGTGTGTGTGTGTGTGTGTGTGTGTGTGTGTGTGTGTGTGTGTGTGTGTGTGTGTGTGTGTGTGTGTGTGCTAGTCCCATGACAGGATGCCAGGGAGGGGGATACGCTCTTTACTGTGTGAACAAACAGTGGATGGACATGTTGGCTGTGATGAGCTCAGCGAAAGAGGAGGGGCTTAAATAGGAAGTAGGTTCCCACGCCGGAGGGGTTTTCCAGAACCAGCTGAGTTTTGGATTCATTTCCGGTGCCGCAATGCATGGAGCAGTTTTCAAACAGTGCGTGTCACTGCGTGTCAGTGAACTACAATAACCATAATTCACTGCACCTATGACACATTTGTGCTGCTTGGAGTCGTGATGTCTCAACCGGAACGAAGTCTTGACGGTCAGATAGAAGAATAATAGAGAGAGAGAGAGAGAGAGAAATGTGAGAGAGAGACAGAGAGAGAGAGACAGATAGAGAGAGAGACAGAGAGACAGAGAGAGAGAGAGAGAGAGAGAGAGAGAGAGGTAAAAGAGAGTAGGCAGGAGGTTACATGGACTGGGTAGGGAAAGGAATTTATGGAATTTACCCCTGATGGGATGGGATCCAACACTCGATGTTTAAGTGTGTGTGTGTGTATGTGTGTGTGTGTGTGTGTGTGTGTGTGTGTGTGTGTGTGTGTGTGTGTGTGTGTGTGTGTGTGTGTGTGTCCTTGGGCCGATTGTTTGAACAGCCAGATGAGAAGTTGTGATACCCTCTGAGAGTACTTCTACTCAAGTTGTGATACCCTCTGAGAGTACTTCTACTCAAGTTGTGATACCCTCCGAGAGTACTTCTACTCAAGGCAATACTCTGATGACAGATTACTGTGATATGTATTGTAGTAATTGATGAGCCTCTTAACTGTGTTGAACCAGACTGATGGACCGGAGGGTGAACGGTGTGTGTGTGTTGATAGTGGTATGTTAACTTAATGTAGTCTAGTATTTAGTACTTCTTCAGTACTTCTTTGATGGAAGTTTCCTCAGACCTTGACATGCTTTAGACCTCTTGAGTGATTCACTGTGTTCCTGTTGTCCGTCTACGTCACCACAACAACTGAACTCTAACAACATGACAACTAAAACCCAATAACAGAAACTCACAACAACCAGGCTGCTACCAGAATAAAGGTTGTTAAGCATCTAAACCTTCTCAGAGACCAGCGATGATTCGATGGTTGTCAGTAAGAAAGATGTCATTTCAAACTGCTCAGCCTTCAGCTCCTCTCCGTCAGTAAAGATCAGGTGGTGCCGATGGTGAAGTTGAACCCTCTACCAGTACTAGTGTGGACCCAGCAGACACACTGTAGGTCCGCTTCGGTACCCCTCGCGTTGGAACCCCTGACCTAGAGTAACCTCTCCATCGTAGTTGTTTACTTCCTCTAAGCTTGACTCAGCCTCCTCCAGTAGAAGAGGCTGAGTCGTCCCACCCGTCTGTTTCCTCTGATACCGACCGGTCCACCCAGCGGGGGATGCAGACATTAACCGCACGTCATGGTTTGATAACCGTGAAGCCTCAGCTACACCGAGAGTTTCTGTTCTCACTCTCAAAAAAGGGACATTATGGTACATTGTCTTTCAACGGTTGCACAGTGAGGAAAATTAAACAAAGTTAGACGTACCGAAAACAGTTACAGCAGTGGTGCACCAGCTTACAATGCTGTGTGACTTTGTTTATTTCTATTTATTATTTTGTACTGTGTTATTTGGTTACTGTATTATTTCTGTTTTATAAGGCAGCAACTGTTAAAAACAAAAGCCAACTGTTAAATGTTGTGGAGAAAAAAAACAATAAAGCGTCTAATTAAAGAATGATCATGTGATTTAATTCATCTGTAGTGTTGTGAAATAGATTAATGCATAATAACTGTGAAACTGTGATTTTTCCTCAGACTGTAATCAGACCATCAACATCATCACTAAATAATCACTTAATCTAAATCATTACTTTCTTTGAGAATTGATCACAAAATCATTTTTCCTTTGTGTTTAAGGTGAAGGTTAACTCAACCATTGTTTTAATGATGAATCATTTTCAATTTAGACAGACGAGGAAATGAGATCCTCATTACTGGAATCACACACACACACACACACACACACACACACACACACACACACACACACACACACACACACACACACACACACAGATTCAAAGCACTAAATTTCCTGTAATTGTAGTCTATTAAAAACAAAGTTTATTTAAACCTCTTCTCTTCCAGTTTCTGTTGAGGGGAAACTTTAAAAGAACTGTAATAGATGTTTCAGAATAAAAGCCCTGGTGTTGTGATGTTCAGTCTCACTTTCAGTTTTGAATTGAGTGAATTAAACTGAATTGATCCCAACTAATAAATGTACATTTTCCTCCAGAGCCCAACATGCACAGCAGGACTCAGACGTCGAGGGCGGAGCCTGAGCTGTGTAATATGCTGTTAGCATCAATCATTGATGATCTCAACTGCTGAATGATTAAGCAGGAAACTTGAGGCACGCCAATCGATCGATAGTATTGATCCGTGCAGGGCGTGGAGCGAGAGTAGAGACAATGGCTGCATTCCAGTCCGAAGAGCTCAATCATTTACAGGCTTCAAGATGTCGTTGCCCCACACCACCACGCCACCACGCCACCACACCACCACGCCACCACCACCACGCCACCACGCCACCACACCACCACACCACCACGCCACCACACCACCACGCCACCACACCACCACACCACCACGCCACAGTCTGATCAGGCCAAACTGGAATCAGCTTGTGTATTTGAGCCTCGCTGTCTGCCGTACCTCAAGATGTTGATCACATATGATCACAACATGGGTCTTCTATCAGTAGCTGCTCCACGGTGCTGAAGCTACAGTTCTTGGAGTGACGTTATTACAAGGATGACATGTTGAGACTGTATACTGTGAATTCCTCCAGGTGTGTTGCTGTTTTTAAACCATTTCATATAAGTTTCATTCCTCCATAATAAAATGGTGTAGCAACGTGCCAGGATGGGGCAAGAGGAGTGAAGTGAGAGGTTCATGTTCACAGTGACTTCTCTCTTTGGTTCATTATCTCTGTCTTCCCATTGGCTGTTGCCCGGATCGCTCTCAGATTTCAGTCTTGTGCCGCTTCAGACTGCAGGAGCCAGACTGGGATGACCCAAAGCAGACATGTTGGAAAAGACGTAGTCGGGCCGCCAGACTGTTATTACTTCATATAAATGAAACGTCATTTAGATCAGCAGCAGGGATGATCAGACGCTGCTGGAGGGTTAGCATGAACAGCATTCAGCATGGGGAGTCCAGTCCACAGGATGAGCTCATCAGGCAGCCTGACTCCGTGTGTGTGTGTGTGTGTGTGTGTGTGTGTGTGTGTGTGTGTGTGTGTGTGTGTGTGTGTGTGTGTGTGTGTGTGTGTGTGTGTGTGTGTGTGTGTGTGTGTGTGTGTGTGTGTGTGTGTGTGTGCAGAAAGCATAACAGAGATATAGCACACAGCAATGAGTTTCTGGATGCACAAGACATCTGATCGCTTCCTGTCCTCTGAGAGAGAGAGAGAGAGAGAGAGAGAGAGCGAGTATAGATGATCACAGAGTTGTGGAGGGAATAAAGGAAAGATGAGCGAGAGATTTACGTAGACATTTGAAGGGAGAGGCAGGCAGAGATGCATGAGAGAGAGAGAGAGAGAGTCAGGGAATGACATTTTAAATCTGTCTGCAGTGTTTTCTCTGTCGCTTCTCAAACTGACGATATGAGCCTGACTGCTTCCATATCTGTTTTCATGATCCAATAGCAATATGAGCAAAACCTGGTGTGTCCTGGTGAGATCAGGTGTTGCATTGTGTCACCACAGCCAGAATATCAGTCACATGCATGGGCCAGGACATGGGTGGTCTGCAGCCATACCTCCATGTCTTGCAAGAGAGTCGAGGATGTATTAGTGCGCTCTTATCAGAGGAAAACATTATTTGGTTTACTGATATCTGCTCTGTTGTTGTTGTTGTTGTGATCTGTCCATACGGTGGACGGCTGCTAATGCTTTTCGCTCCATAGGCTGCTGGGATGCCCTAAAGGAGCCGCGTGGAGACTGGGTGTTATTATTGATCTTTATGGGTTTGTAGGATTGGTTCAGCTCATCATGTTTTACACAAACACAAAGAAAAGAACCGATGAGGAAATACAGTGTGAATGAAATCTCTCCTTAGACACTGAATGAGCAGCGGGAGCAGCAGCAGGTATCACGTCTTGACCCTTCAAACTATGAAGCTATCCTGAAACAGCCGGATAGATATTGAAGTTAAGGAAATCCCACATATTGGCTCATATCGTTGGTCCTCATCGTCACGGATACGGGATGGGAGGAGGTTGGCGTGTGGTACAGCCTGGCATTATGGGTATTATGTTGAAACGGAGGTACTGGTGGTTTCAGTCATCAGACAACACTTAGTGTTACTTAGTGGTTAGAGAGAGAGAGAGAGAGAGAGAGAGGGAGATGGACTGATGGGTGAAAGAGGGAGGGACACAGAGAGAGAGAGAGAGAGAGAGGGGGAGACAAACTAATGCGTGAGAGAGGGAGGGACAGTGAGAGAGAGAGAGACGGACTGGTGCGTGAGAGAGGGAGGGAGAGAGAGAGAGATGGGGAGATGGACTGTTGGGTGAGAGAGGGAGGGACAGACAGAGAGAGAGAGAGAGATGGACTGATGCGTGAGAGGGAGGGACAGAGAAAGAGAGAGAGATGGACTGATGCATGAGAAAGGGAGGGAGAGAGAGAGAGAGGGAGACAGACTGATGGGTGAGAGAGGGAGGGACAGAGAGAGAGGGAGACGGACTGATGCGTGAGGGAGGGAGAGAGAGAGAGAGAGAGGGGGAGACAGACTGATGGGTGAGAGAGGGAGGGACACACACAGAGAGAGGGAGACAGACTGATGGGTGAGGGAGGGAGAGAGAGAGGGGGAGACAGACTGATGGGTGAGAGAGGGAGGGACACACACAGAGAGAGGGAGAGGATGAAAACATGGAAAGAATGAAAGGAGATCCACCCAGGCTGTTTCTCCACTCTTGTGATCCACCTATGTGTGTGTGTGTGTGTGTGTGTGTGTGTGTGTGTGTGTGTGTGTTTGCGCAGGTCCTATGTTTGTGGTTGAGCTGATGAGTGCGTATCGTTGCTGTTGTGTGAAAACCTTGTAACTTGTGATTTTGGTTGTTGGATTACTTATTGGATTACATGTTAGATTACATGTTAAATTACAAGTTGGATTACATGTTGGATTACATTACATGTTGGATTACATGTTAGATTACATGCTGGATTACATGTTGGATTACATGTTAGATTACATGTTGGATTACATGTTGGATTACATGCTGGATTACATGTTAGATTACATGTTGGATTACATGTTGGATTACATTACATGTTGGATTACATGTTGGATTACATGTTAGATTACATGTTGGATTACATGTTAGATTACATGTTGGATTACATGTTAAATTACATGTTGGATTACATGTTGGATTACATTACATGTTGGATTACATGTTGGATTACATGTTAGATTACATGTTGGATTACATGTTAGATTACATGTTGGATTACATGTTGGATTACATGCTGGATTACATGTTAGATTACATGTTGGATTACATGTTGCTCTATGGGTTGAGGACATGTCAAGATGTGAAAACTGTTTTGTCATCAAGGGTTAGCTGTTGTTCGACTATCGACTATCTTGGAGATACAAGGTTTTCAGACGACAGCGACTATACGTGTGTGTATCCATGCCTGTACCCTCAGACCATCCTCCAGGCTCAGTGATCTGGCAGGGTGTGTGTGCTGGTGGTTTATCCCAGCTCTATCATCTGGTGGTCGGCCCTCCGGGAGTCTGAACTTTGGTTTCCTTTGATGGGTTGGGAGTATTTTTACCACAGTGTCCTACTGGTGGCCACTGGGAGCTGCCCAGTACAACCAGGAGGAGCTGTGGGTTAGGTGCCTTGCTCATCGGCACCACAATAGTACTATATAGTAGAGAGTGACTGTAACATGTATTTGTTACTGTTACCACTTTGCATTGTGTTGCGTGGCTCCTCGTTTGTGGGTGTTTATTATTTTCTTCCTCTCATCTTGCCCAGTTATAATCCATCAGTATACAGTATTTATATATATATATATATACAGTATGTATTTATATATATATACAGTATGTATGGAACATGTCCTCTTGGCTGCAGCTGGCTGGAGGCTCCACCCACCCATTAGCTGCCACATCAGAGAGACACAAAAACAGAGTAAATTCTCTCTCTCTCTCTCTCTCTCTCTCTCTCTCTCTCTCTCTCTCTCTCTCTCTCTCTCTCTCTCCCTCATGGCCAATCAGAGTGCTTTTGAAAACATCAGTCGGAGAAGTTAAATGCAACATTTCTCCACGTTTTGTGAAACGTTGACGAATGAATGAACGGACAGACAGCCTTAGCATGATCCCAAACCCCCCATGACACAGCGGGGCAATAAACCCAGAGCCAGCACTCAGAGACATGAGAGTATTCATGTGTTACATATTGAACATCCATTTAAGTTGATATGATGCTGACACCTGCAGGGGCCACAAGACACATGGGGCTTGTAATGCGGCGCCTCCATAGAATTACATATGACAGCTATAGGAAAGGAGAACAGACAGTTATAACTAATTGCCCCCCCCCCCCCTTCCTTCTCCAGGAGCTGTGCAGCGAACCCCATCTGTTTGTGGATGGCATCAGTGCCCACGACCTCCACCAGGGCCAGCTGGGGAACTGCTGGTTCGTAGCCGCCTGCTCCAGTCTGGCCTCCAGGGAGGCGCTATGGCAGAGGGTAAGAGGAAGCTGTCATCACTGGGTGACCACTGGGTGTGTGCTCATGTTGACTGTGTGTGTGTGTGTGTGTGTGTGTGTGTGTGTGTGTGTGTGTGTGTGTGTGTGTGTGTAAATGTGTGTCAGGTTTATTGGGTGTGTCTTTACTCAAGGTGTGTAGGTTTTGTGTGTACAGTGACACATACCATAATACCGAAGCACTGTTCCAATAGATTACACTTAAAAGAGGTCCAGAGCCGACTTCCGGTTATGGCGGCATAAGGAGCACACGCTGTCGTGGAGGGCTCTCCTGTATTTTATTGATTATTGACATTTATTCGCATCGAAAAACCTCTCAGAGACTGTAAACCTAAAACACATGACCTAATACGTCAAATGGGAGACAAACAAAAGAAAACCGGACAGCAGCCATCAGTTTTCACGAGGTCGGGCGGCAATATTAGCAGCAAGTTAGCTGCAATGGCGACTGCTAGCAACAACGCAGACCAAAAGGAAAGGGACAGTAGAGAAATCTCCATGGATAAACTAGTTGAAGAGCTGACTAGACAGCGCGCTAGCATCATGAATGACATGTCTGTCTTAATCCGTGACTCTATCATACCCATGATCACACCGTTACAGACGTCAGTGGATGCACTTCACGAGACAGTGAACTCCTTTCAAAGTAGCCTCGCCAGAGTTGAAACCACAGCAGGAGAAAACTTTGAAAAGATCACCCAGGCTGAGACAACTATTCGCAAGCTACAAGAAACCAATGTATCCCTCTTAGAACATGTGGACGACCTGGAAAACCGTTCAAGACGGTCGAATCTGCGCATTGTGAATGTGCCCGAGGGAAGTGAAGCCGGACAAGACCTGGTCCAATTCACCTCGAAACTGCTGATGGACGTCATGGGCCCTGATGTCTTTGACAAGCCCTCGGAGTTGGAGAGAGCACACCGTTCTCTCCAAACCCAACGAGTCACCACCGGAGCTACCCGCAGGACCGGCCCCAGAACACTCATGATGTGCTTCCTTCGTTATCAAGACAAGGAACGAGCCCTGCGCTGGGCGAGAGAGCACGAACTGCGCTACCGAGACAAAATATTGAGAGTCTATCCAGACTACAGCGCAGCCTTGTCCAAGAAACGCGCAGCGTTCAACAAGGTGAAGACTGACCTGTACAACAAAAACGTACGTTTCGGCCTCCTGCCCTGTTCCCGCCTCCGTGTCTCATGGGAAAACAAGACGCTTATGTTCAACACACCTGAAGAAGCACGGGCCTTTTACGACGAGACATTTAAATAGACTCTGACTCTGCGCTACACTGTGGGACAGACAGTTGAAATAGCCTACGTTACCTTTTGAGGCAGGCTGTCTTTCTCAACTCCCCCGCGGTTGAAGGACCTTCTGTGTCCCGAGACCTATGCCCGAGACTCACCCCTCTTACCATCCCTGAGCCGGGGTGAGATTGTCGCCTACTTCCGGACACTTTAACCTGCAGACTTCGAGATCATTATCGGTCAGGTATGAGGAGGAATAAAGGGCTATTATCGCCTAGGGGCCGAATGTAGGCCTAGGATGTCATAATGTTAGGTTATTTACATAAAGGTAACGTTATCATATTGTGGGAATATGCCTTAAGAGTCCAGCCGGTGACGCCATTGATATTTCTTAATATCTTGTTTTGGTTATGATAGGCTCTGGAACGTCTTGAAGCTTTTGTTTGGGTAATAATTTTACTGTAATGATTCATTTGGTTAATCTTCTTTTTTCAAAGATCCACCACTCTCATAGTTTGATGATAGTTCGGCCACAGGTCCACAGCTGTTCGGCTGCTCGTTCTCCTATGAAACAAGTTCGGTTTTATTACAGTGATAAGATGTGAAAAAACAATGATAGTCAGGAACCTCCGGATAGGTTAGGTATGAGGTTGCTAGATTGGAAGACACACTGTAGAAATAGGGTTTGGTGGCTTGCCTCGATTGGGGAGACAAGCCTAGGGGTTAATGTTTATATGTTTTGTCTTAAGTGTATTTTTGTGAGATATTTCAGTTGTTACTCAGCCTTTATCTACTTACTAGGCACAGACTTGTGGCATGATGGGGGGGGGATAATATACAGTTATTATTACAATGGTGAATCCGCTTAATTTTATAACATTTAATGTTAAGGGCTTGAACAGCCCTATCAAAAGGAAGAGGGTCTATTCTCACTTGAAGAGACTCCAGGCAGACCTTGTGTATTTACAGGAGACTCACCTTTCTGACAGTGAACATAAGAAACTCAAGAGAGAGTGGGTTGGTCAGGTGTTTGCTTCCTCATTTAATACTAAATCAAGAGGAACAGCGATCCTTATTAATAAGAATATTCCTTTTGTTGTTACTAAACAGACACTTGACCCCATGGGTAGATTTGTGTTCATAGAGGGACATATGTACTCAGAAAATTGGTCATTACTTAATATCTATGCTCCCAATTTCGATGACCCGGCTTTTATTCAAAATATCTTCCTCCTAGTAGCCCAAGCATCTGGAGTACTCTTAGTTGGAGGAGATTTTAATCTCTGTCTTGATACGGTACTTGATAGGTCTTCCAACAAACCACTCTCACCCACTCATGCTGCAAAATTAACACTTTCATACATGACAGACCTCAACCTGACGGATGTTTGGAGGAAATTACACCCAGGAGACAGGGATTATTCCTTTTACTCACATCCTCACGGCACTCACACTCGTATAGACTACTTTTTGTTATCTACTCATCACTGTTGTAGAGCGCTGGACTCCCAATATCTCACTAGAACACTAAGTGATCACTCCCCACTGACACTGTCCATTTCCATTCCCAATAAGGTTAAACCATCCTATAGATGGAGACTTAATCCTCTGCTTCTCAAGCGACCTGATTTTTGCTCCTTTGTAAGAGACCAGATTACATTTTTTACATTAACAAATAAGTCCACTGCCCCCAATAGTTTTATCTTTTGGGACGCACTAAAGGCCTATTTAAGAGGACAGATTATTTCTTATACCTCTGCGTTGAAGAAAAAATGTTGCGCTGAACTGAAGTCTATGGAAATTGAAATTCAGGCACTTGAAAAAGCATATCAGGAAAAACCGGAGAGGGACTTATACAGATCTCTAGTTAACAAAAAAATAAAATATAACAATTTAAATACATATCAAATGGAGAAATCCTTAATTAGGTCTAGACAAAGATATTATGAATTTGGAGAGAAGGCTAGCAAAGTCCTAGCATGGCAATTAAAAACAGAAGAGAGCAAAAGAGCTGTTAATGGAATTGAAGTAACCGCTGGTAAGGTCTCTAATAACCCAACGGAAATTAATGAGGCTTTCAAAAAATATTATAGCGATTTATATACTGCTGAGCCATCAGGTGATATGTCAGTGATGGATTCTTTCCTTTCCCCACTTAACCTCCCATGTCTGTCTGATGAAGACAGCAGATCTATGAGTGAGCCATTCACAATTTTGGAATTATCCGAAGCCATCAAATTGTTACCATCCGGTAAATCATCCAGAGAAGATGGTTATCCTTCAGAATTCTTTAAGGAATTTCAAGACCTCCTGATTCCACCTTTGATGGAAGTTCTTCAATTAGCTAGGGAGGAAAATCGATTCCCCGAATCATTCTCCCAAGCAATTGTATCAGTCATTCATAAACCAGGTAAAGACCCCCTTAAGTGTGGGTCTTATAGGCCTATCTCTCTTTTGAATACTGATTATAAGTTGGTGACCAAAATGATTTCCAAGAGATTAGAGGCTTCCCTTCCAAATCTAATTAAATCTGACCAAACCGGATTTATAATTAATAGGTTTTCCTCCAATAATTTAAGACGTTTTTTTAATGTAATTCATTTTGCCCAAGGAAATAACATACCCAGCATTGCCCTCTCCCTTGACGCCGAAAAGGCCTTTGACCGTCTAGAATGGCCATACCTTTTTAGGGTTCTAGAAAAATTTGGATTTGATAGCCAATTTATTGATTTAATTAAGTCATTATATAGGTCCCCCAAAGCTAGGATTTCAGTCAATGGGATCATCTCGAACTTTTTTCCTATCTTTAGGGGCAACAGACAGGGATGTCCACTTAGCCCAGCCCTCTTCGTGCTTGCCCTAGAACCCCTAGCGGAGGCCATTAGATTAGACCCCAACATATGCGGCTTTGAAATTGGACCCACCACGCACAAATTGTCGCTATTTGCTGACGATATTCTCCTTTTTTTGACTAACGTTGACAGCTCTCTCTCTCGCTTAGTGGATACATTAGATTTGTACAGCTCGTTTTCTGGTTATAAAATAAACTTTGATAAGAGTGAAATACTCCCCCTGGTGGAATTTAACTATAACGCTATCCAACATAAATTCCCCTTCAGGTGGTCACCCAATGGTATTAAATACCTGGGAATTAAGGTGGACAAAGACATCAAGAATTTATATAAACTCAATCTGATAAGTTTGCTACAGAGAGTAGAGGATGACTTGAATAAATGGATGGGTCTCCCTCTTACTTTAATAGGCCGGATCAATGCTATAAAAATGAATGTTTTGCCCAAATTTTTATACATGTTTCAATCTCTTCCTATTCAGGTCCCTGCTAAATTTTTTTCTTCGCTAGAGAAGCTGGTTAGACGGTTTATCTGGCGGGGTAAATCCCCTAGGATCGCTTTAAATAAGCTTACCCTTAATTATGCAGATGGAGGACTGAAACTTCCCAACTTTAGGTTATATTACCTGGCTGCCCAGGCTAGATTTCTGGCTCAATTATTTGATGTGGAATCCCCGAATCCATGGTTAGATATTGAGAAATTGGAAATAGGGGAGGTCACCCCGTCCGATATTTTATATAAATGGGATGGCAAATTAATCGGTACTATTACTCGTAACCCCTTCATTGCCCACTCAGTCCAAATCGGGTCTAAGATCCATAAGATGTTTGGACGAGAGATTTTTCTTTCTCCCAAGACCCCCTTATGGGGGAATAAGCTTATTCCCATCTTGTATAAGAATAGACACTTTGATACTTGGGCTAACAAGGGTATGACTCGCTTGGAACATTGCTACACAGATGGTCTTTTCATGTCCTTCCAGCAGTTTAAACAAAAGTATCACCTAACTGATAAAGACTTTTTTAAATACCTACAACTGAGGGATTTTATCAGGGTCAAATTACAAGGACAGTGGACTTTGCCTAAATTATCTCCAATTGAAGTTTTATTGCATAATGATCACCCGATGGTTAGAACTATCTCTAGGGTCTATGAAACTTTATTACCCTTTCTATCAATCCGGGAACCAGAAAGATCTAGACTTAGATGGGAAGGAGACCTAGGTAAAGAAATTGACCCAGATTTATGGAAGGATCTGTGTAGGGATGGTGTCACAGGTACATTAAACGCAAAATACAGACTGATTCAATTTAACTTCTTACATCAGACATATCTTACTCCCTCCAAACTACATAGGTTCAATTCTAAGTTTTCACCCCTTTGTTTTAGATGTGGCCTCGTCGAGGGCACTTTTCTCCATTCTACTTGGGAATGCAACAAAGTACGGGATTTCTGGCAAACGGTCTGTGATACTATATCACAAATTCATGGTATTGTCTTCCCGATGGACCCTGAGATATGCCTTCTGGGTAATTTCACGAACTCTAACCTTCCCCATAGTAACTCCATTAAACTTACTGAAATATTACTGATCATTGCCAAGAAATGTATTGCAGTGAAATGGAAGTCTGATGTTCCAGTCCCAATTGGAATGTGGTTGTCTGAAGTGAAAAGTTGCATACCTTTGGAAAAGATAACCTATTCACTGAGGAACAAGTTGGACCGTTTTGATAGGATATGGCAGCCTTTTATTTCCTATATAGAAAACCTCCCTCCCCACTTGATTGAGTAATCTTTAAACATAACCTGTACCTCTACGGCTACAAGCAAGATGTCTAGAGTGGACAACTGATTTATCTCTTGTTTTGTTTGTTGGTGTCGTTTGTTTTGTACCTTATTAATATCATTTTGTCAGTGACATTGTACTGAGGGGTTTTGTGATTGTATTGTGATTGTTTTTGTAATGTTATTTTGTGTATGTTTGTTAAATATCTGAAAACAACTAAACTAAACTAAAATATAAAAAAAAAAAAAAGAGGTCCAGAGCCTCCCCACCGTACACACACACACACACACACACACACACACACACACACACACACACACACACACACACACACCACTTCACCACTGAGTTTCTTAGGCACTATCTCTGTGTGACCAGTTTTCTGGTGTGATCTGGGTTCAAGGCCTCAGCAGTGACTTCACCCATGTTCATACTAACCAGTCAGACCAAAGGTCAGCAGTAATGATACTCACTGATACTCCAGACCGAGGCACAGACCGCCTTCACACGGCAACAAGTAGTTCAGCAGAACATTACCCACAGCAACGTCTGCAGCTAGCATCCACGGCTACACTGTAGTAGAACTGTAACCATAGCAACGTCTGCAGCTAGCATCCACGGCTACACTGTAGTAGAACTGTAACCATAGCAACGTCTGCAGCTAGCATCCACGGCTACACTGTAGTAGAACTGTAACCATAGCAACGTCTGCGGCTAGCATCCACGGCTACACTGTAGTAGAACTGTAACCATAGCAACGTCTGCGGCTAGCACCCACGGCTACACTGTAGTAGAACTGTAACCATAGCAACGTCTGCGGCTAGCACCCACGGCTACACTGTAGTAGAACTGTAACCATAGCAACGTCTGCGGCTAGCACCCACGGTTACACTGTAGTAGAACTGTAACCATAGCAACGTCTGCGGCGAGCACCCACGGCTACACTGTAGTAGAACTGTAACCATAGCAACGTCTGCGGCTAGCACCCACGGCTACACTGTAGTAGAACTGTAACCATAGCAACGTCTGCGGCTAGCACCCACGGCTACACTGTAGTAGAACTGTAACCATAGCAACGTCTGCGGCTAGCACCCACGGCTACACTGTAGTAGAACTGTAACCATAGCAACGTCTGCGGCTAGCACCCACGGTTACACTGTAGTAGAACTGTAACCATAGCAACGTCTGCGGCGAGCACCCACGGCTACACTGTAGTAGAACTGTAACCATAGCAACGTCTGCGGCTAGCATCCACGGCTACACTGTAGTAGAACTGTAACCATAGCAACGTCTGCGGCTAGCACCCACGGCTACACTGTAGTAGAACTGTAACCATAGCAACGTCTGCGGCTAGCACCCACGGCTACACTGTAGTAGAACTGTAACCATAGCAACGTCTGCGGCTAGCACCCACGGCTACACTGTAGTAGAACTGTAACCATAGCAACGTCTGCGGCTAGCACCCACGGCTACACTGTAGTAGAACTGTAACCATAGCAACGTCTGCAGCTAGCACCCACGGCTACACTGTAGTAGAACTGTAACCATAGCAACGTCTGCAGCTAGCACCCACGGCTACACTGTAGTAGAACTGTAACCATAGCAACGTCTGCAGCTAGCACCCACGGCTACACTGTAGTAGAACTGTAACCATAGCAACGTCTGCGGCTAGCACCCACGGCTACACTGTAGTAGAACTGTAACCATAGCAACGTCTGCGGCTAGCACCCACGGCTACACTGTAGTAGAACTGTAACCATAGCAACGTCTGCGGCTAGCACCCACGGTTACACTGTAGTAGAACTGTAACCATAGCAACGTCTGCGGCGAGCACCCACGGCTACACTGTAGTAGAACTGTAACCATAGCAACGTCTGCGGCTAGCATCCACGGCTACACTGTAGTAGAACTGTAACCATAGCAACGTCTGCGGCTAGCACCCACGGCTACACTGTAGTAGAACTGTAACCATAGCAACGTCTGCGGCTAGCACCCACGGCTACACTGTAGTAGAACTGTAACCATAGCAACGTCTGCGGCTAGCACCCACGGCTACACTGTAGTAGAACTGTAACCATAGCAACGTCTGCGGCTAGCACCCACGGCTACACTGTAGTAGAACTGTAACCATAGCAACGTCTGCAGCTAGCACCCACGGCTACACTGTAGTAGAACTGTAACCATAGCAACGTCTGCAGCTAGCACCCACGGCTACACTGTAGTAGAACTGTAACCATAGCAACGTCTGCAGCTAGCACCCACGGCTACACTGTAGTAGAACTGTAACCATAGCAACGTCTGCAGCTAGCACCCACGGCTACACTGTAGTAGAACTGTAACCATAGCAACGTCTGTAGCTAGCATCCACGGCTACACTGTAACAAAACTAAACTAAACCTCACGTCAGCCCAACACATCGACATCAGGAAACTATTAACCGTTCCCTTTCTGAAATATGAAATATGTTACTCTCATTCATTTATCTGCAGTATCGTCATTTTACCACCAGGTGTTGATATTTAATTTAATTACATCAAATGAAAGTCAGAAATAACAGACCTCAGAATGTGTCCATTGGCCAATCAGAATGAAGTATTCAACGGAGTGAGTGAGATATTTTGTCTCAAGTGTTATGAAAGCATAATAACTCTTATGAGTCCTTATAATGCCTGTAGATGTAGTAGATCTTAGGGATTTAGCTGATAGCTGAGCAGGTTCAGAGTGGTAGTGTGTTCAGTGTCTTGCTCAAGGGCACTTCAAGAGAACGCGTGGCTGTTGTGGGAATTGAACCTGTGACTTTCTAACCACTAGACAGCTAAAGATACACATTCCCAACATGTTGACAATACACTAATACCAAGTTTCCATGTCGTGTTGGCGTTATCGTGTGTGTGTGTGTGTGTGTGTGTGTGTGTGTGTGTGTGTGTGTGTGTGTGTGTGTGTGTGTGTGTGTGTGTGTGTGTGTGTGTGTGTGTGTGTGTCTTCCTCCCTGTTTTCTTCCACTGTTCTTTCCCTTATTCTTCCTCTCTGGTCTCGGAGGGCCTCCTCTGTTTTCCATCGGCTGAAGGGAAACTAAAGCCTGTTTTAGCTGCTGTCGCCTCACTGGGGCAGCCGGTCGTCTTGACACCCATCGCTGATCCGGAAACAAACAAACACGTCGCTGAAAAACCTTCTATCATCCTCTACTAGTGGATCTGAGAGGATGGGAGGGAGGTCAAAAAAACAGGTCGAAATTTACGCAATGGAAATAGAGACAATTTTCTGAACAGTTTTATTCAATTTTGTTTCATTCTCCAAACCCCGTCCCTGCTGAGAGCAATACTGCTTAAAATGAAATGCCTTTTTGCCAAAACATTATAGCCAAAAGTATCTTTGTCATTATACTTCAGTTTCTAATAGTTAGACAGTATCTGTGTCGACATTGTCCTGCTGCCAGACTCAGTAACGTTTAGACTGCAGCAGAACCTGGTAGATAACAGGCAGTTCGTCAGGATTTGGCTCGTTGGAGGTCCAGGAAAGTTTGACTGGAAACAAAACGGGAACAGTTGCAACTCATGACGAGTCTCTGTGGCCGGAGCCGCGCTGGAATCTGGCCCTGCTGTTTGTTTTGTTTCACTTCTCCCCCAGCTCAGAGAGACGGAATAAAACCAGATACTGATTCACTACATCTGAGGATCCTTCATACTTTGATTTTTGAATCGCTTAGAAACAGCTGGATCCATTTAGATTACTTCATATACACTGACAGTAGTCGCATCCAGTTTCACTTTAGATCTATTGATCCTCACTCCAGTGGAGGTTGTGGGTTTTGGATCTGAGGATGCAGCAACCCAGATCCATTAGTGACTAGTGCATGATAACATGCATGTGTTTTATCAAATCACACATTGTAATTGGCAATATTGTGTTTTTTTGCCACTAAAACAAATTGAATTGAGAGAGAGAGAGAAACAAGAGGACAAAGAAGGTCTGAGTAACGGATTATCCCTGAACGCAGCAGGACTGAGTCTCATAGAGGAAACAGTGTTCAGGATGTTGAGGATGTTCAGGATGGACTTATTCTACCCCGGGGAAACCCACCGGCATCGCTAGTAGGATCACCTCTAATAACTTTTAACCTCAGGAAACCTCCATGTACTGAGGAACCCGAGGAACGCCTCAGTGGTCTCAAGGCTCAAAAGGTTCGTCTTTAAATTCATCTTGTTAGCTAATTCTCAAAAAGTGGATTAAACAAAAGCAAGAAACACGTCCTGTCTCTGTTGAACAGTCATACAGCTATGAAATACAACTTATTTGACTGTATCAGCTCAAAGGAATAGCTCAACTGGTAGCACAAAATTAAACCAAAATGACTTTTTGCTCTGTGAAGGATAGCAGGTAACAAAGTGATAACCCTTTACAGAGTGGATCCTCTGTGTTTTGAATGATGTATTTCAGGTAATGATGTTGTAGGTGGTGATGTAGGTTGTGAGTTATAGTGAGTGGTGTACCGCTAAGAGAGCTCACCTTCGTCGTCAGGAGGAAGAGCCTGGGGAATCGTCCACCTCCAGAATAATGAAGCCAGACTGAGGAGCCTGTTTCTGTTGCTGCAGGAGACATAATAGGCTGTTGTTGGTGTGTGTGTGTGTGTGTGTGTGTGTGTGTGTGTGTGTGTGTGTGTGTGTGTGTGTGTGTGTGTGTGTGTGTGTGTGTGTGTGTGTGTGTGTGTGTGTGTGTGTGTGTGAGGTAAAATGGTTTCAGAGGACATTTAGTAGGTTGGTACTTTCTGGCAAAGCTGCAGAAGTTGAAATCATCATGACTGTTACAAAGAGAAGTAAAGCTGAGTGGCGTTGTCGAGTCCGGGGCCTCCAGGGGCCTCCAGGTCCGGGGCCTCCAGGGGCCTCCAGGGGCCTCCAGGGGCCTCCAGGGGCCTCCAGGGGCCTCCAGGGGCCTCCAGGTCCAGGGGCCTCCAGGGGCCCATTAGGGTGATGATGTGGAACAACAGAGTCAGACGTGTCAGAAGCACAGCGCTAATGAAATATTAGGTCACACTTTACTCATGACCTGTTATTAGTTAATAATAACAATCATAACAATAATATCAATAATACATCATTTAGTTAAGTAATACGTTAATATCTTTATTGTAACAACAAATCAAACAAATTAAAGGTAAAGGTATTAAATTCAGTTCATTTGTGAATCATAATAAAAGTTATTAACTTTCCAATAAAATCAAATACAAATAGTAATAAATAAATAAATATAACTTGGTACATCAAATTATTATTATTATTACATTTACAATTAAATAGAAATAATAAAAAGTTAATTTTCTGATGTGTTGCCATGGGAGACGGCAACGTCCTGTCTGGTTGCCCATTAATGCACTCTCTGTCTCTCTCTTTCTCTCTCCCTCTCCCTCTCTCTCTCCCTCTCTCTCTCTAACTTTCCCTCACTCTCTCTCTCTCTCTCTCTCTCTTCCTGTCTCCCATCTGTTTCTGTTTCTCCCCCTCTTTCTGCCTTTGTCTCTCTCTCCTTTTCTGTTTCCCGTTCCACTTCGTAACATCCTCTTTTGCTCGTGATAACTGAGTAATTGTGTTTATTATGGAGAGAGAGAGAGAGAGAGAGAGAGAGAGAGAGAGAGAGAGTTATTTTTGATCCTCTGTGTCTATTGATTGTCCCACAGGAGAGGATGACCTCACCTCTCCTTTCCTTTCCTCTCTTCTTGTCTTCTCTCCTCTCCTCTCCTTTCCTCTCCTCTCTTCTCCTCTCCTCTTATTTCCTTTCCTCTCTTCTCTTCTCTTCTCTTCTCTTCTCTCCTCTCCTCCTTTCCCTTTCTCTCCTCTCCTCTCCTCTCCTCTCCTCCTTTCCTTTCCTCTCCTCTCCTCTCCTCTCCTCTCCTCCCCCCTCCCCCCCTCCCCCCTCTGACCTCCCCTCCCTCCCCTGCCCAGTAACACCAATACTAATCAGCACCAATGAGAGCACCCAGAGCCCGGCGGTCCACCAACTCAGCTTCCAGTCGATATTTACTCGATGACTCTATTGATCTATTTTGTGTCATGCAGTGTGAACATTTGATATCCGACCCTGTTGGTTTGAACAGTGGAGCTATCTGGGAAAACAACGACAACACTACATCCTCAAACACAGCTACAGTATAAAGTATCACTCTTATACACATTCAGCATTATATTGAAGAGGAACCCTGATCTGTCATGTTTGTCTCCTCATACAGGGAAACCCACCTAGTGCAGATCATTTAAGAAGTCTCAGTTTTGAGTTAAGAGTTTTCAAGGTCATGGTCACCAAATGGTATTGAGATGGCTTAAATAATGAATATGATCCTGTGGGTTAGTATGTTCGATAACTGTCGATGATGAGCACGAGGAAGCAACAGGGTCGGCAGGTTAGTGTGTTCAGTATTTAGTGTGTTAATACTGTCTCTAGTTTATATGATCCTTTGTATCTGACTTTGTGCCGTTTGTTTCCTGTAAAGCGCTTTCTGACATCCGTGGTGGTTTAAGTGTTCTAGAAATAAACACAGAGGTGGAACTCCAATCTCGTTAATCAATTAAAACCAAACAATCAATTGAAAATGTGTAGGAGTGAGAAACATGGGAAGGTTCTGAGATGCGAGGCTTTCATTTGACAGCAGTAGTTTGGTCATGTTTGGATAAAATAATAAATAGAAAATTCCCCAAATTTTCCCAATTTTTCCCCCCCCAAAATTTTCCCACATTTCCCACCCCTGTCCTGCAATATCTGGTGACATCATCTCTGTTGCTATAGCGTGATTCATTTGGCGAAAAGTGAAGCGTTACTCCTCTGGGGTGAACTCCACCGAGCAGCAGAGGTTTGCTGGCTCCGCCCCTTCCTTGAAGGCAAACAGGAAGTACATGACCTTCCGCACCTTGGCCAGGTCGGCGATCCTCTCCCCGAACTCCTGCATGTCCGCCTCCAGACACTTGAGCGGCAAGTCCTGCGGATCGCCGGTGTTGCGCCAAAACGTCCCGACGGGCTCCAGGAGCTGGCGGGTCATCAGGTGGGTGAGGTCGGGGGTCCAGAGCTGGGAGATGCCGGTGGCGGTGACGCGCCCGCGGCCCCCCAGGGAGACGTGCCAGCGGGAGAAGGCCAGCCGCTGCACGGTGAAGTCCAGCCGGTAGACGGCCTCGTGGGGGAGCAGCAGGCGCTCGCCGTCCTGGCGCCTCAGGCCCGACCGCTGCAGAGACGCCACGCGAAGACGCATCACCTGCAGGAAGGAAGGGATGTATACATGTACAGGGAGAGAGAGGAAGGGGTGGAGGACAGACGGAGAGAAGAAGAGAGAGAGGAAGAGATCGATGTGAGCAAAACGATGGGGTGAAGGGAGGACAGAGAGTCTATTTAGCTAGCTAACAAAGCCAAAAAACAACAGTCTGTTCAGGTGAACTGGGCTAACTCTTCTCAAGCTCCAAGCTAGGGCTAAAGACAAGACGGTGTTGTCCCACCTACAGCTGGAAACACGTCATCAGTCCTTTCAGGTTCACCTAGAACTCTGTATGGATCCACTCACACGACTACCATCCAACAACAACACAAACACATCACTCATTGTCATCATTGTTGTGTCATTATACCACAAGGTGGCAACAAAACCTCCTCAACATTACTGTCAAAATAATAGGAAGGGGCGGGGCTACTATTGATCCCAGGGTGCAGGGATAAACACACAAGGACACTTCTGATGGGCATAGGGGATCGAACCTGGGACTCTCCAGTTACAGGACGGTCTCGCCGACCACCATGTAACAAGGCTCACATCATGAGACTGCCCTCTCTCTCTCTCCCGGCTGTTTATTTTTTTTAATCTCTTTTTCTATTGTTTATCTCTTTTTTCTATTGTTTATCTCTTTTTTCTATTGGTTCCTCACGTGGACGTTGTCAGGGCACGGCGGCTCTGACCCTCGCTGCTTGTGATGTTGGTGATCTGCAGCAGGAAGCTTATTGTGCTGCTTATTACACTGGATGACATCATCAGATAAATGCATCGCCATCCATCACCACGATCAACATTATACTTTTTATTATTATTATTATTACTATTGTAATCCCATTGCATTAGATTTAATTCGTCTGTTCCCAACTCTGAGAGCTTTGTTTCAATCATACTTGTAATCGACATTTTGCTTCAGCACAGAAAAGCAAAAACTAAGACACAAACTGTAAATATGTCAAACTGTGTCTGAAACCTGCAGCTCCAAAAGGTCAAATTGTCAAGAAAATGCTGTTTCTGTCAGTTATCCAGTTAAAAAGGTCTCAGTGGCCCCGGGGTCGTGACCTTTCATCAGTACAAAAACAATCATATAAATGTTTAATTCAACTAATTCTAACACATAATGTGGATGTTGGAGTTCAGGCTGCTCAGTTCATCAACATTGACTCCTGTAACAGATGAAGAGGCTGTTTCCCTCCTCAACAGTGTTTTCTGGTGATGTGCAGCGATGTGGTTTCACTCTGAACAAAGAATTTCATATTCAAATTCCGATCTTCTTTCACCCCAAAATTGTTTTTTTTCCAAGTAAAACAATAAGAATAAGAATTGCAATATGACTTTCTTCAGTATACTAAATGTCAGTATCATGCGGTCGGTCCTCAGTGCAGTTACAAAGGTTTTATGTGAAAGCAGCGACATCCATCTGAGCCTCACCTCTGTCAGCGCAGCATCCTCTCTGAACGTCAGCACCGTGGCCCTGGGGGGGGCCCTGGGGGGGGCCCTGGGGGGGGCCTGGGCCTGGGCCTGGTCCGGGTCCACCTTCGAGGTCATGGTCCTGGGGTGGGGAGAGGATGGACGCTGGGCTGGACGCTACTTTGAGGTACTTTCTGCTCCTTCCCTCTTCCTCTCTCTCTGTCTACTGCCAAGTCAAGCTGGCTCTACCTCGCTCGCCCTTCCCTCCCTCTCTCCGACTATTTCCACCACACTGCACCACTGTCTCTCACTTATCTGTTCCCCCACCTCCCACTCTCTCCCTTTCTCCCTCCCTCCCTCTCTCTCTCTCTCTCTCTCTGTCTCTCTCTCTTTCCTTCCCAGAGGGCAGTATGGCTGGTTTGGGACTCTATTGATTGGTATGCCATGTAGAGTGAAGGGGGGGGTAGAGGGATGGAGACAGAGATCAATGCAAAAGCCATACTAGTTAGTATCATTGTTTTCTCCTGGATTTCACCTCATCTTGCTTCTTTCAAGATATTTTTAAGTGATTTTTCTGCAACGAAAATGTTCTTAGGATGCAAGAACATTCAGAACAGTTCTTGAAACCAGCAGCATGTTGTGTGTCTGAATGATGACACTTGTTGTGAAAGTAAAATCTGTAAATGTATTAAAATCCTAAAACAACATTTTTGCGCCGCAGTGGAATAATGTGACTTTGAACGTCCTGAAATGGGCTCGGCACGTCTGAGCCGCATGAAAATGAAAACAGCTTGTTTTTTTCCAGCGTTGAGGAGGTGGGTGATGTGTGAGGGCGCTAGGCAACAGGAGGAGGTGATGACGTACGAGAGGGAACTCTGGGAGTTTCCTAAGGGCTTCTGGGAGTTCGGCTGGTCATAGCTCAATGGATCATTTATTTATATCACTCATTACACTGTGGGGTGTGTGTGTGTGTGTGTGTGTGTGTGTGTGTGTGTGTGTGTGTGTGTGTGTGGGTTAATATGGACGCTAATGTGTGTGTGAGTTCAGCGTAGGACAAGGATGGGTGGCGTTCCCGTGATAACAAAAACTGTAACGCCTCGTTCCCAGTTGGATGACACCTTCGTCATCTCCTACGCAACGTCGCCCCCCGCTGGCTGGAATACCGGCGGGTCCGTTTTCTACTGGAAGATACTTTCTACCGTATTAAAAGAAAAACAAAACGAGCGAATCCAGTCAAGAATGCGACTCCTGGTTAACAGTCGAGACAGAATGGAGACGACGCAAACGTTTTTCCATCGTATCTGTTGCTCTGCTGCCAGTCGAGTCTTTGCCCACAAGGGGGCGTTGTATTGCCCTCCGGTTTTTAAAGTCAGCGTAGTTTTCCTCACCCCGCCCCTCCCCTCCACCCCTCCACCCTCCCCCCCCCACCTAGACAGCTCTGGTGCTCTTGTTCATCCAGGGAAGGTGGACTGAGCATCGTCTTGCTCAAGGGGAGCTTGACAGTATCTGTGGAGGTCACGAGCCCAGATCTCTGACCTCCAGTAACCTCGATGCCTCTCATGTGTCACCCTCTTGTTTTGTCTAGCGCAGTCCGTCACCCCGCTGCTTCACGGCGAACTCAGTTTCTTCTCCTCTTCCTCAGGTGATTCCCGAGTGGAAGGAGCAGGAGTGGGACGAGGAGAAGCCGGACTCCTACGCCGGGATCTTCCACTTCCGGTTCTGGCGGTTCGGAGAGTGGGTGGACGTGGTGATCGACGACCGGCTGCCCACGGCCAACGGGGAGCTGGTGTACTGCCACTCCAACGACAGCAACGAGTTCTGGAGCGCGCTGGTGGAGAAGGCCTACGCCAAGTAAGGAGGGGGGGGGGGGGGGGGTGTTGACCAAACAGGAAGTGGAGTAAGGCTGAGAGGATTCTGGTCCAAAAAGAGATAATGTGGCGCCCCATAGATGAGATGGTGATCGGATAGGAAGACAAACCACAAGTGTTTTTGAGTTGTTGGGTGTTTCTCGTTCACGTCCTCCACCCAGACTGGGATTCAAACAGGAAGTAGTGTAAGGCTGTTGGAGCGTCCTCACTAATAAATGTGTGTGTGTGTGTGTGTGTGTGTGTGTGTGTGTGTGTGTGTGTGTGTGCGCCCTTGTATTGGTGTTTAAGTTAGAGGTGAAGCCGTAAGTTAACGTGAATCAAACGTCCCCAAACGTCTGTTTATGTCTGTTTATGTGTGTGTGTGTGTGTGTGTGTGTGTGTGTGTGTGTGTGTGTGTGTGTGTGTGTGTGTGTGTGTGTGTGTTCCTAGGATGTACGGGTGTTACGAGGCGCTGGACGGGGGCAACACGGCCGACGCCCTGGTGGATTTTACCGGCGGCGTTTCGGAGCCGATGGACCTGATGGAGAACGGGTTCAAAGAGGATGAGGAGAAACGCAACGAGCTGTTTGAGAGAGTCCTGAAGGTCCACAACAGAGGAGGCCTCATCAGCTGCTCTATACGGGTGTGGAGGAGACACACACACACACACACACACACACACACACACACACACAGGCAACAAATGAACAACCCAACGTATGAACTGACCTGACCGTCTCCAGGCGACCAGCGCGGCGGACATGGAGGCCCGGCTGGCCTGCGGCCTGGTGAAGGGCCACGCCTACGCCGTGACCGACGTGCGCAAGGTGAGGCTGGGCCACGGCCTGCTGGCCTACTTCAGATCTGACAAACTCACCATGATCCGCATGAGGAACCCCTGGGGGCAGAGGGAGTGGAACGGGCCCTGGAGCGACAGGTGAGGGGGGGGGGGGGGAGAGAGAGAGAGAGAGAGAGAGAGAGAGAGAGAGAGAGAGAGGAAATCGTCACTGTCAGCACTCATTTTTACTGACCCTGACTTTTTGTGTTTCTGTATGTTTGTGTGTGTGTGTTTTGTGGAGGGGGAGAGAGAGAGAGAGAGAGAGAGAGAGAGAGAGAGAGATGACATGTGTGTTCATGTGGATTGACTCATTCATTTCAGTGATATACAGTGGTGGCCAAAATTATTAGAACACCTGACAGATCTGAAAATATTGACCTTTTCTTGCCTCCAAAACATGATTTCATTTCATAATGTTCATGAAACATGCAGATGGTTGCTCTGAGCACAACACATATCAGATGAAGTGAGTCCTACTGTTTTTATCCACTTTTAACTTTAATATTTGGTATGTCCCTTTTGCAGCAATTCAACAGAATCACACAGCTGTGTCCTAAGACTCTTGATCACCATCAATTTAACCACCATCACACCTGACATCGTTTTATGGGTATTTTAATGGCCAGTTGAACAAAAACAACTGAAACCTCTTAAATATGCCAAGTGTTCTAATCATTTTGACCACCACTGTATGTTGATGTTATGTTTTGATATATTTGTCAGTATGTGGTTGACCTCTCCCCTGCAGCTCTGAGGAGTGGCAGAAGGTCAGTAAGAGTGAGAGGGAGAACATTGGCGTGACGGTGCAGGACGATGGAGAGTTCTGGTGAGTTGTGGTGCAGCGCCGCCCCCTGGTGGCAGAGCGAGTCACTCCATCAACCTGATTCTTCTCAGGTGTCTGTTATCTCCTTCCCTCCTTCCCTCCTTCCCTCACTCCCTCTCCCCCTGCCTTTCTACCTCACTCAGTCACGTCCTTCATTTCTCCCTCCCTTTCTCCAACCCCATCCCATTCCTCCTCCTTCACTCTTTCTATCTCCCTCATTTAGTCACACCCAACCTTTCTCCCATTCCTCCCCATCTCCATTTCTGCCACCCCTTTCTCCCTCCTTCTCTCACAGTCTCCCTTCCATCATCCATCTCCCTGCCTATCTTCCACCTCTCTTACTCCCTCTCCATCCCTGTATTGCTCCCTACATCTTCTTTCTCCACCTCCCTCCATTTCCCCTCCTTCTCCCCCTCCATTTCTCCCTCTTTTATCTCCCTCACTCAGTCGCTCCCTCCCATCCTCTCTCTCTCTCCTTCCTTCTCTCACTCGCCACCCCAATTTTCCCCTCGCTTTCTCCCTCACTCCTCCAGGATGATGTTTGATGATGTTATAGCTAACTTTACAGACCTGGATAATGAACATCTCCTACCTGAGATTTCATTCTCTCTCTCTCTCTCTCTCTCTCTCTCTCTCTCTCTCTCTCTCTCTCTCTCTCTCTCTCTCTCTCTCTCTCTCTCTGTCTCCTCCAGGATGACGTTTGATGACTTCATCGCCAACTTCACAGACCTCATCCTGTGTCGCCTGATCAACACGTCCTACCTGAGTTTCCACAAGACCTGGGAGGAGGCTGTGATGCGAGGCTCCTGGAGTCGCCACGACAACCCGCTTAGCAACCGCTCGGGGGGCTGCACCAACAACAAGCAGTCCTTCCTCCAGAATCCACAGGTGTGTGTGTGTGTGTGTGCGTGTGTATGTGTGTGTGAATGTGTGTGTGTAAATCATCACCATATTCATTTTGAGACTTTAGTATATTTACCGTAAACAAACGACCTCTAGACATCTGGATTGCTTTACGGCACCAAACAGGAAGGGGGCGCTGTTCTTAAAGATAAAGAGTTTCTGGTGACGGCAGATGGAGGAAGGAGAGAAAGGAAGATGGAGAAATCACTTCAACATGTTGATCCTCTTCAGGAAAGACAAAGACGCCAGGGAGGGGGAGGGGGGACAGGAAGCAACAGGGCTGATGGGAAATGTAGTCTTAATGTGGAGAAACACTAGTAACAACACCACCAGTGTAAGATAGAAGCTACTAGTCATCATTTACGGTACATAAACCAAGGTATCACAATTAATCTGATATATTGTTTACATGCAACAGCTTTCATAATAACATGATCCTCTGTCTTCCTGTCGGTGTAGTCTGTGGTTGATGTGAACCTACCAGAAAATAGTGCCACAAAGAAGTTATTAGTGCTCTTAATAGGAAAACGTAGTAATCGTAGTAATATGTGTCTCCCTAGTTATTCTTTGTATATCAGTAATAATATATATATGTATCAGCAATAATCATGGTGGGAAATTAGACAAACGCTGTTAAATGTTGAGTATGAATGTATGAATGTTGGCCTTTTCAAAGTAAATGTAGTTATTTTGTTTTATGGCTGATGCTAGTTATTTTCCTCTCCTAGCAGCGTGTGTCTTTCTTCCTCTGTGGTATGTGTGTGTGTGTGTGTGTGTGTGTGTGTGCACTAACAACAGTGTGTGTGTGTGACTCTGCCTCGTGTCTGTGTGTGGGTGGTGATGCGTCTTGTGTGTGTCTCTCGGTGTAGTACATGTTCGACGTGAAGAAGCCGGAGGACGAGGTGCTGATCTGCCTGCAGCAGAGAGACCGCCGGGCCCGGCTGAGGGAGGGGAGGGGAGAAAACCTGGCCATCGGCTTCGACATACACAGGGTCAGCACGGAGCGTGTGTGTGTGTGTGTGTGTGTGTGCGTGCGTGCGTGCGTGCGTGCGTGCGTGCGTGCGTGCGTGCATGCGTGTGTGTGTGTGTGCTCCTCTAACTCTGGTGGTTTATCATGTTTGAATTGAAGGAATTGAATCTTATTCCATTCATGTTAGCATCATCAGCTAAATGGAAATGTGTCTTGTGCTTCTGTCTGTCTGTCTGTCTGCCTGTCTGCCTGTCTGTCTGTCTGTCTGTCTGCCTGTCTGCCTGTCTGTCTGTCTGTCTGCCTGCCTGCCTGTCTGTCTGCCTGTCTGTCTGTCTCTCTGTGTCTAGGTGGAGATGAACAGGACCTTCCGGATGCACGTGACCCAGCAGAAGGTTGGTGGCAGCGTCTACATCAACTCCAGGTCTGTGTTCCTGCGCATCGACCTGAAGGAAGGACGCTACGTCATCCTGCCCACGACCTTTGACCCCGGCCTGGAGGGAGAGTTCATGCTCCGCATCTTCACCGACGTCCCCTCAGACTGCAGGTAGGGACACCGCTCATTAATGCTGCTAATGTTTCTGCTTGAGTGTACTACTTACTCCCTGTCAGAGTACTATTACTCATCACTACACTCATATTACTTTTCTACTTCACTTCAAATATTGGCTGTTTCGTCCTCTCTCACTTACAGGATAAGATTTGATCAAACGTTATTGATCCCCATGGGGACATTAATGTAAAATAAGCAATAAAACAATAAATGAAAATAGAATAGAAACTCCAGTCAAAAATAATGACACATTTATTGATTAGACACTGTCTGTCTGTCTGTCTCTCTCTCTCTCTCTTTCTCTCTCTCTCTCTCTCTCTCTCTCTCTCTCTCTCTCTCTCTCTCTCTCTCTCTCTCTCTCTCTCTCTCTCCTCCTATAGGGAGTTAACTCAAGACGAGCCTCCTCAGACGTGCTGGACAGGGTTGTGTGGTTACCCCTCTCTGGTGACGCAGGTCCACGTGATGAGGGCCGACGGGCTGGCAGGGACAAGACTCTGATGGAGGTACACTATAGAAATAAGAGGTTTTAACGTTGCATAGCAAACCTCCTAACAACCACGTCTGACATCATGGAGAACTCACCACGTAAATAATGTCTCCCTACGTAACCAGACTAGAACCAGGTTGTTGTGGTGTGTCTGTAGATCATCCAGTAACGGATCAGTAAAGTGATCAGTGTGATCAGGTAGATTTGTCTCCAAATGTAGGTTACTGTGACTCAGTAAACTGTCTTTGTCTTTATGCCCTAGTCTCTACTCCAAAAACACTCTGAGTTGGAGCTGAGAAGAGTCAGCTAGTTCACCTGAACTCACTGTAGCTAGCTAACTAGTTACAGTTAACAAGGGACTGCTAGCCCACTGCTACGCAGCTTCTACTAGATACGTTAGCTAGCTAACTATTTACTGTTAACATGGGCTACTAGCCACTGCTAACGCTAGCTTCTACTAGATACGTTAGCTAGCTAACTAGTTAACTGTTAACATGGGAACTACTAGCCTCATGCTAACGCAATCAGTTCTACTAGCTACGTTAGCTAGCTACGTTAGCTAGCTAACTAGTTTAACTGTAAACATGGACTCACTATCCACTTGCTAACGCTAGCTTCGACTAGCTACTTAGCTAGCTAACTAGTTACTAGTTCACATGGACACTAGCCACTGCTAACGCTAGCTTCTACTAAGTACGTTAGCTAGCTAACTATTTACTGTTAACATGGAACTACTAGCCACTGCTAACGCTAGCTTCTCAGATCAGTTCAGTCAGACAGACAGAACATGACTATTCAATTCTGTTTGAGATTTTTAGAAACACAATCGCTTTCACAATGCTGAGTGACCTCCAAACAGGCCGCCGAACATGACTATTCAATTCTGTTGAGATGTTTAGAAAACACAATCAGCTGTTCACAGAGCTGAGGACCTCCAACATGGCCGCCGGAGGGTGTGCTACATCATCTGAGAGACAAGAGTCACTACCTGAAGTCCATCATTCAATATTTCTAAACATATCTCATAATCACAATGCAGTAATTAAAATGTGCATCTTTGTGTGTGTGTGTGTGTGTGTGTGTGTGTGTGTGTGTGTGTGTGTGTTTTTCCAGCGTCAGACCCCTATGTAATAATCCGGTGTGAAGGAGAGAAGGTTCGTTCTCCGGTCCACAAAGACACCAGGAGTCCCGTCTTCGACACCAAGGGTCTCTTCTACAGGAAGAGAGCCAACAAGCCCATCAGCATAGAGGTGTGTGTGTGTGTGTGTGTGTGTGTGTGTGTGTGTGTGTGTGTGTGTTCTCATATTCCTTTCATTTGTTATGTAGTGCATATTTCTTTATTTGTACTTCTTCTAGTACTCCTAAAGCAGAATACTTTCCTCTCCTGTCAGATCTACAACCATAACGTGTTGATGGATTCCTTCATGGGTCAGGTGACCTTGCCGGCCGAACCCTGGCGACCTCCAGCAGACAATCCACCTGAGAGACAAGGGCGATCACCGCGACAACGACCTCCCCGGAACCCTCACTATCACCATGGTGACCACCATGGGGCTCACCGACATCTGAGACCGACCGCAAAACCGACCAATCGCAATTGATTGGTTTGTGAAAACGGGCTGTCCAATCAGAGCGAGTCTGTTCTTGTTAATATTAGTTTACCAAGTTTACCAAGTTTACCACTAGTTTACCACTAGTTTACCACTAGTTTACCACTAGTTTACTGTTGGTTCTGGCCATTTCTACAGTTTACTTTCAAGAAGAATGCACATCCAAAAAAGTCCATGGAATTGAGAGTAAATGATGAAACTGCAGTCCTCTATCCATGCAGTCAATAATATCTCATGCCCTTGCCAAAGCAAATCTTTATATGATGACAGGTTCAATCACGTCCTTGGTAGTGGATGTAATTCTGTCATGACTCGCTGATGGAGGCATTGACCCCAAACATGTTGGTGAGGAAATATTTGTATTTGCGTGGGAAGAAGAGTTGCTTTTGACAAACAATTCCTCATGAACAAAAAAGATTTCTTGGCAACACCGCCTTGATTGGTAAAGAGCAGAAATACTGTCTCAAGATAACACCTGGCCTAGACGACATAACGACATAAACTAATAGATGAGACAATAGTTCATATTTACTTTCTTATATTCATTACACAGACTAGGTGATAGTTCATCACATTATTTACACAGAAACCAGAACCCAACGTGACCCGACCTCCCGTCCTCCTGGGCTGCTAGTTTCTACATAAACCACGTTTGTCAAATATATCAGACTAACGCTTGTTCACGCCACGCATCATCACAGCAGGTTAACAGTGTTAACAGTATATTCTCCTATTTTGGACCAAAGGTATCCATACAGTGTTGTTTTCTTTGGCAACGTGCCAATTTCAGTCACACCAGACATGTCCACTTTCATTTGCCAAGTCAGTCCAAATCATTTGGGGTCACTTTTCTCCAGATCACCTTTTAGTATTAGGAGCATTTTTAATATAACTGCCTTCAGTGGAAGTCAAAGCTCTGGCAGTGGTGATGCCATTTTCTACCCACTGACCTGAAAGTACACAACCTCCAGTGCCTTCTACTACAAACTGAGAACAGAATGACCAGATATGGTTCTTGACTGATTTATTATCTTAGGGAGACAATATGACATACTGGAGGTACGTACCTCATACAGCCCACATGAGACTATACTATACTTCATTTGTGCCATTTTGTGTCCCTGTTGAATTAAAGTAAATGCATCCTAGAAGGGATGCAAAATGGGAGCTGGGGCACAGGACAATTCAACATTGATTCAATCAATACAAAATATAATGCATTTTTTATTTTTTCATCCATAATCTTGATACGGCAACCCTCTTGTGCCAAAAGCCTTTTGTAGTTTGACTTTTGAAGAAACCCAAACTGAACTGATTTGAACCCAGCAGTCAAGTGAAAGATTGAGGGTTTTCCACTGAGGGCAGTGTCTGTGTCCCATGCAGTACCATGTCCGACCACAGGGTGGCAGCACAGATATAGGAACCAGCCACAGCTTCAGCCCAGGTAGCATCAGCCTTATTTCCTCTGTAGTAACAACAATGTGATACTTACTGGGCTCTGGAAATTCTGGAAATCCCCTTTCCTCTTGCCCCGCCTCCACAGGGAGGTCAGAGGTCAGGGTCAGCTGCAGAACAGCGCCCCCTAGAGCTGGTAGGGATTCAAGGACATTCAGCAGGGCAGAAGGTGGTCTGGTTGGAGGACTCTAACCACTAGGCCTCTCTGCCACCATGTAAAGGTCATGACATGTGGATAGCAGTTTTAGATGCTGGAGGATTCACCAGAAATATGCCAACTTTTATATTTTCAAGATATTTATATTTCTTGTTGCCATTTTTATCCGTATTGATTTGGGATGTACCAATCTGTGACTGCTCAGGCTGATATAGATCGTCTGGGCTGCGTTTACATCTGCACAACAATGTGAGTAAGGCAGTAGTCCAATTAATCCATTTCCCATAATAATCTTGTTTACATGAGTGATTGATTACCCAGAGAGAATTGTGGGAATTTTTATTGCTAAAAAAATAATAATTTCATGAAGGAGGTGGAAGTGAGGGAGTTTTGGGTTTTGTTTTTTGTCTGCAGCCTTCACTTTCCCACGGACCCAAACTTGTTCCGTTGTTCCAACAAGTTCACCCCCCTTAAGTTCTTCATCTTGGTCCAGCCCAGTATGGACTACACTTCCCTTCCACCTCCATGTACCACCATGAGCATGTGCACCTCCACCACAGTTCAGGAAATGCCAAGAAGATGTTTACACGTTGTACCTGGTGTCTGTTAATGCCAATAAAATCCTCCATGTTACTGCGATCACTCACTTTACTGCCTTACTCACTTTATTGCCTTAATTGCATTATAATTGCATTGTTGATGTGCATGTAAACGTGGCCACTGTCTTAAAGAGAGGTCAGTATACCGCAGATGATGACATACTTTTGTTTTCCTGTTTCATCATGATTTTCTCACTATGATTGTTAAAGCATTTCAGTTTACTTCATCTTCTAAATTCACCATATTTGATGTACAATCAATACATGAGCTGTGTTGTTTGTAGATGTTGTATTTACTCCTATTGGTTCATGGGGTTCAATGCCACTGATCCATTTTAAAGCAGAACTAACATGTTTAACATTTTAACACAGACGTCTTTATATATAAAGTCTTTTACGTTACATTTTTAACTTGGGCATTTAGCTGATGCTCTTATTGAGAGTGAGCAGGACGTCTTGCTCAAGGGCTCTTCCACATAACGGCTGGGTGAGGACGTGTGGACGGCAGCTTGATGTCCAGGAGATGAGCACTTTGACCCAGTGGCTCTGGGTGGATCTGGTTCAAGTCTGTTCTCATCACTATGAAACGAAGCTTGTTTGGGTCTAAAAGCTCAAACATTTTGCGTTTCCACATTTCGAGCTCCCATTCTTTGTCCAACAGCTCTGCAACATGTGTTAACAACAACAGCACATGGACACTTCTAGCTCATCTGAAATGCTCGTGCCTTAACAGACTGGGCCGGTGGGTTGAGTGGTGGGAAGAGCGAGTTGGGTCCCAAGGTATTTCTGGAGGAACTGGTGCTGCCAATGCTGCACCATCCTACCGATGTCTGAACTCCCTGCAATGTAAA
>JAXDDW010000019.1:90000-102500 GCA_034670385.1 Hoplostethus mediterraneus | reverse complement strand
GACATCACCATTACTGGTCAATTACAGTAAATGGCCTTTCTCTCCTGGCCTTGTGACGTCTGTACTTTGGCTGAACTGCGATGACAGTGTGAAGCCATTCTGCTGTGTCATGTGTTGTCGTGGCCGAGCGGTTAAGGCGATGGATTAGAAATCCATTGGGGTTTCCCCGCGCAGGTTCGAATCCTTCGATGTTCGATGTTTTCACCGTACTAGCTTGGTGGTGCTGTGAGAGGTTGGTTTGTCTGAGAAACATTAAGGTGATTGATTTCAACTGTTACATCCACTTCAGTCATGAAGGTCAGATGGAAGGAGAGGAGGCTTTTAGTGTCTTGACAATCATGGACATGGGTTCATGTGACTGTGTTCTGGTTCTGTTCAGTCACTTGAGAGACCGGCTTGTCCCCTCCTGGTCTCAGAGGTTTGCTAGTCTGGATGGTTTGTTGTTTCGTTGAGTCGTTTATTTGTTTATCTGTTGTTATCTGGTTGTTTTCTGTCTCTGCTCAGTGAGACGTTACATTCCTCTGTGATGAGAGGCTGGCATTCATTCAGCAGGACCGGACAGGCATGGGGGTTGGTGTGTGTGTGTGTGTGTGTGTGTGTGTGTGTGTGAGAGAGAGAGAGAGAGACAGAGAGAGAGAGAGAGAGAGAGAGAACGCGATAACCAGTTCCATTCATGCAAAATGCATCATGGGAGGAACCGTTTACAATGGAGGCCCATGCAATGTTCTAGGCTACAAGATACAAACACAGAGGACACACACACCCACACACACACACACACATATAAAACAACACACGCAAACATTGATATGCAAGTACACACACACACATGAGTTCTGTGTCTCGTCATGCTGAGACTCGTTACGGAGGGAGAACAGCAGACAGGAAGTAAATGTTAACGTTAATTGTAAATTGAAGCAGGAGGAGCCGGTCTGACTTTACAGCCCGGTTTACAGCATCAACAGCTTCGACCTTTGACCTTCGACTTGTCTCAACGATCTATCTAAATGTAAATGAGCTGAGCCGCCAGTTGTAAGTCATTTATAATAAAGTGTAGCTGCAGACCAGACTCTCCTCTACCAGACCAGACTCTCCTCTACCAGACCAGACTCTCCTCTACCAGACCAGACTCTCCTCTACCGGATCAGACTCTCCTCTACCGGATCAGACTCTCCTCTACCGGATCAGACTCTCCTCTACCAGACCAGACTCTCCTCTACCGGATCAGACTCTCCTCTACCGGATCAGACTCTCCTCTACCAGATCAGACTCTCCTCTACCAGACCAGACTCTCCTCTACCGGATCAGACTCTCCTCTACCGGATCAGACTCTCCTCTACGGGATCAGACTCTCCTCTACCAGACCAGACTCTCCTCTACCAGACCAGACTCTCCTCTACCAGATCAGACTCTCCTCTACCAGACCAGACTCTCCTCTACCAGATCAGACTCTCCTCTACCAGACCAGACTCTCCTCTACCGGATCAGACTCTCCTCTACGGGATCAGACTCTCCTCTACCAGACCAGACTCTCATTACCTCGGGTTGTAGTGGAGAGTTTTTGTGTCCTGTGATGCTCTACATGCTGTTTCAGAGGCTTTTCCACTCTGCTGCGGAAACCACCTACAAAGCATGATGTCATAGCTGGTGATACAAAAGCTCATGACTACCACCAGGGGGCAGACTGATACCTGGGGAAGTATTCCACCTTGCTGTATGCTGAGTCTGTTGTAGTAGTAGTATTTACTGAGCGGTGCCGTTCAACGAACACAATCTACCTCGGAGTGAGCTTGTACATGTTGAGAATTACAAGATGTATGACTTCAAGTGACCCATCGAGATTTTGAAAATCAGAAAATCACAGCAAAACTCCAAAGATCAACTTTAATAAAGTTGAACCAAACCAGCCTGTGATCAGACATGTGTTTTCTTTAGATCAGTGCATTTTGCTGCCCTGTCTGCCAGGTACTTGCTAATGCTAGCCTCATTTATATGATCACATGAAGGGTTTTGTGGCATTGCAACAATCATTAGGTCTGTCACTGCAGCCCTGGAAATGTCTAAACACATCGGCGTGGCGTGATGAATCTCAAAGCATCGTATCCCCTCTGTGTTGAACGAACTGAAACTTCTCTTCAGGAATGGCTATGAAGGTGGGAAACTCTCTGTTGTTTGATCTGGCACGTTGGCTTCCTGCCGACAGAAAGCATCCCACAGAGGCTAAATAAATAAGGTACTGACTGATGTGCCTGTTGAATCTCCTCCAGTAAACCTAAGATGGATGTTTTAAAACCAGGTAATAAAGTTGACATAAATAGGAATAACCCTTATTGTGAAGGCCTGCGTTCCCTCCATCTGTGTGGTTCGTTCCCTGTCGTTACCGTCCCACAGAGGAATGACACACAGCCATTAGCAGGCGTAAGTGAACACCTGGTCTGAATTATTTACCTGAAGAGATGGCGAGAAGACACGCCCCCATCCACTGCAGGCGGCAGGGACATTACATCATCCTCCGAATGCTACACCGCCGCCGTCACCTGCCTCGGTCACGTTTGTCCAAAGCATGTAGAGTGGTAGTCATGGTAGAAGTCCTCCGTCCTGCTTCATGATGTAACACTGGGGTAGCTGCAAGATCAGTCTTCGGCACAGTAACAAATAAAAAATACAATACAGAGCTAAATGCAATAAAATACACAATAAACATGAAGGAGAACCAGGATGTACAGCGGATGGGTGGCATGTTTAGATATATACATGTAATAAGTTATATGTAGTTTTTAAGGAACTCTTACTCTTTTACTGTGTAGCAGTAACAGTAACAGTAACAGTAACAGTAACAGTAGCAGTAACAGTAACAGTAACAGTAACAGTAGTAGTAACAGTAACAGCAACAGTAGTAGTAACAGTAACAGTAGAAGTAACTGTAACAGTAACAGTAACAGTAGTAGTAACAGTAACAGTAGAAGTAACTGTAACAGTAGAAGTAACTGTAACAGTAACAGTAGCAGTAACAGTAACAGTAGTAGTAACAGTAACAGTAACAGTAGTAGTAACAGTAACAGTAGCAGTAACAGTAGTAGTAACAGTAACAGTAGTAGTAACAGTAACAGTAAGAGTAACAATAGTAGTAACAGTAACAGTAGTAGTAACTGTAACAGTAACAGTAGTAGTAACAGTAACAGTAGTAGTAACTGTAACAGTAGCAGTAGCGGTAACAGTAGTAGTAACAGTAACAGTAACAGTAGCAGTAACAGTAACAGTAACAATAACAGTAGTAGTAACAGTAACCACAACAGTAGTAGTAACAGTAACAGTAGTAGTAACTGTAACAGTAACAGTAGCAGTAGCAGTAACAGTAGTAGTAACAGTAACAGTAGTAGTAACAGTAACAGTAACAGTAGTAGTAACAGTAACAGTAGTAGTAACTGTAACAGTAACAGTAACAGTAACAGTAGTAAGTAACAGTAACAGTAGTAGTAACAGTAGCAGTAACAGTAGTAGTAACAGTAGTAGTAACAGTAGACAGTAACAGTAACAGTAACAGTAGTAACAGTAGTAGTAACAGTAACAGTAGTAGTAACAGTAACAGTAACAGTAACAGTAGTAGTAACAGTAACAGTAACAGTAGTAGTAACAGTAACAGTAAAGCAGTAACAGTAGTAGTAACAGTAACAGTAACAGTAGTAGTAACAGTAACAGTAACAGTAGTAACAGTAGTAACAGTAGTAGTAACAGTAGTAGTAACAGTAACAGTAGTAACAGTAGTAGTAACAGTAGTAGTAACAGTAACAGTAACAGTAGTAGTAACAGTAACAGTAGTAGTAACAGTAGCAGTAACAGTAGTAGTAACAGTAGTAGTAACAGTAGTAACAGTAGTAGTAACAGTAACAGTAGTAGTAACAGTAACAGTAACAGTAGTAGTAACAGTAACAGTAACAGTAGTAACAGTAGTAGTAACAGTAGTAGTAACAGTAGTAGTAACAGTAACAGTAACAGTAGTAGTAACTGTAACAGTAACAGTAGTAGTAACAGTAGTAGTAACAGTAGTAGTAACAGTAACAGTAGTAGTAACAGTAACAGTAACAATACTCCTGATAAGAACTGATCTGAGTTATATCCACCTGCACATCACAACTATCAGCACATGTAAGAGACACTCAGCTGATAAGGAACGAGAGAAGAGGGAAGGGTTGGATAGAAAGGTAGTGAGAGAGGAGAAGAGATAGAAAGAGAGGCAGAAAGGGAGGTGAAGAAGAGAGAATGAAAAAAGAGACAGAAAGAGAGAGAGAGACACCAACCAGATCCTGCTGGTATAAATAATTGAACAAGTGGTTCCTGATAGTTTGGCCCCGGTCGCCCTTTTACTCTATCACAGCATGCAGGTGTGTGTGTGTGTGTGTGTGTGTGTGTGTGTGTGTGTGTGTGTGTGTGACAGCTGTGTGGTGTAATGTTCAAGTGGCCCTGTGCTCGGTTTGCCAGCCGGAGTATTTACTTAATTAAACTGACATATATGACACACACACACACACACACACACACACACACACACACACACACAGAGAAACAGTCACCAGCCCCCAACCCATAACACACACCTCTCCTCCTCTTCACTCCTTTATCCCTCTCCTCTTTCCTCCTCTGCTGTCCTCTCCTCTTTCCTTTCCTTTCCTTTCCTTTCCTTTCCTTCCCTCCTCTCTGTCTGCATCCCTCCATCATTCTGCTCTCCTCCTCCCCCTCGTCAGTTCTCTCCATCCCTCTGTCTCACAAGACCACATGGACTGAAGAGAGAAAAAGAATAAGAAAGAAAGAAAGAAAAAAGTAGGAAAGAGAGAAAGGAGAAAGAGAAGGAAGGAAGAAACAGACAGACAGACTTTTTTTGTTTTCCTATTTTTGTATATATTTCATCTTATTTTTAAATTGTTTTTCTATTTTTTATGTATTTTTATATTTAATATTTATGATATATATTTTTTCTTTTCTTTCCTGTAAGTGTGGATTCTGCAGTACAGCATTAAGAGCCAACACTGTATTTATATCTAAGGACCCCACATTAAAGGACACACCTGAGGAGGAAGTGACATCACGTTGCCGTGGACGACAGGGGAGGTTTTGTGTGTGTTAGAGAGAGAGAGAGAGAGAGAGGGGGAGGAATCTGTCTTGGGGGTGAAGTTAGTGGTGTGGAGGATCTTCCCAAAATGTTGCTTCACCGAAAACTTCTAACTGATTTCTTGTGGACCAAAGCTGAAGACGAGAAGATCACAGATTGAAATGTGATTATTTTGATGTATTGATTATTATTATGGGAGTTCTGCTTCGTTAGACAGGAAATATATCAAGAGAGGAGATGAGACTCAACAAAGTTTACCGTCCAGGACGCCGTGCGGTTTGAGACTGATGTGGACGAGGACACGTCAAACGTTGGATGTTTTTTACTTTTATTTTGAAATTATTTTCAAGGCGTTTCAGCTTCACTAGACCACATCCAGGAAAGATGAGAGAGAGAGAGAGACGGTGACACCTGACCAAGGTCTTAAGCTGGAATCGAACCTGTGACGTCCACAGTAGATGGAGTACATCCTCGCCTGCTGATCCATGAGGATATTTGATTGATTGATTGAATGATTGATTGATTGATTGAATGATTGATTGAATGATTGATTGATTGATTGATTCTCTCTGGACTGTTCAGTGTTGTAATTGATTTCTCGTGGACCTAAACTGAAGTCTGAAGAATCTTAGTTTGATATTTTATGTGGATATTTGGACAGAGTTTTTTGTGTGTGTGTAAGATACAGGAACACTGACATTTGACAAACTTATTGATCAGTAGATATTTGAGTGTGTGTGTGTGTGTGTGTGTGTGTGTGTGTGCGTATGGGCTACTGTACACGTGAAGATGTACAAGCGTCGGGACTATGTGGACCTCTATGAGAAGGACCAGGCCAAATGGGCGCTGCTACGCAACGTCAACACTGTGGTTAAACACAGCACACTGCTACCGGTACGGTGTGTGTGTGTGTGTGTGTGTGTGTGTGTGTGTGT
Organism: Hoplostethus mediterraneus; assembly: GCA_034670385.1. Lineage (NCBI taxonomy): Eukaryota > Metazoa > Chordata > Actinopteri > Trachichthyiformes > Trachichthyidae > Hoplostethus > Hoplostethus mediterraneus. Next base: position 96,458 of record JAXDDW010000019.1, on the reverse strand, counting down.
GTGTGTGAGTTTTGATGTTTTGTGAATCACAAATCATAATTGTATGTCTGGATCCTATGAGATGTGTCGTGCGTAAGGTACCTGTGTGTGTGTGTGTGTGTTACATGCATCATAATTACTTCTGAATACAATGTAGGAGCCTTGTTCTGATGGCCGTGTGTGTGTGTGTGTGTGTGTGTGTGTGTGTGTGTGTGTGTGTGCGCGTGCGTGCGTGCGTGCGTGCGTGCGTGTGTGTGTGTGTGTGTGAGAATCTTATGAAAGTGGTTTTCTGTGTTTCATGAATCATAATTGTATGTCTGAAAACTGCCAGCCCTGTTGTGTTTTAGTTACCTGTGAGTGTGTGTGTGTGTGTGTGTGTGTGTGTGTGTGTGTGTGTGTGTGTGTGTGTGTGTGTGTGTGTGTACCTTGTTGTGTGTAACTAAAGACCATGTCACACAAGCAACAGTTTGTGGCGATGGAGATGGGTAAGCTAAAACCGCCATAGCTACTGACTTTAGTGTCATGTGCTGCTACAGGAGCTCAGAGCTTAACAGAGTCTGAATGACTGGAACAGATCAGATCCTAAAGGTCGATCTGGTTTGGAGAACAAGAAAAACAAAAAAGTCACTATGAAGGCCTGCAGCACCGTTACTGCACTGTATGTTCCCTTCTGATAGTCTGGTAGTCTGGTAGTCTGGTAGTCTGGTAGACAGATAGTCTGGTAGTCTGGTAGTCTGGTTGTCTGGTTGTCTGGTAGTCTGGTTGTCTGGTTGACAGATAGTCTGGTAGTCTGGTAGACAGATAGTCTGGTAGTCTGGTAGTCTGGTAGTCTGGTTGTCTGGTTTTCTGGTTGTCTGGTTGTCTGGTAGTCTGGTAGACAGACAGTCTGGTAGTCTGGTAGACAGATAGTCTGGTAGTCTGGTAGTCTGGTGGTCTGGTTGTCTGGTAGTCTGGTAGTCAGATAGTCTGGTAGTCTGGTTGACAGATAGTCTGGTAGTCTGATAGACAGATAGTCTGGTAGTCTGGTAGATAGGTAGTCTGGTAGTCTGGGAGTCTGGTAGTCTGGTAGTCTGGTAGTCTGATAATCTGGTAGTCTGGTAGTCTGGTAGACAGATAGTCTGGTAGTCTGGTAGATAGGTAGTCTGGTAGTCTGATAATCTGGTAGTCTGGTAGTCAGATAGTCTGATAGTCAGATAGTCTGGTAGCCAGATAGTCTGGTAGTCTGGATAGTCTAGTAGTCTGGTAGTCTGTAGATGGTAGTCTGGTAGTCTGGTAGTGTGGTAGTCTGATAGTCTGGTAGTCTGGTAGTCTGATAGTCTGGTAGCCAGATAGTCTGGTAGTCAGATAGTCTGGTTGTCTGGTAGTCTGGTAGTCTGGTAGACTGGTAGTCTGGTAGTCTGGTAGTGTGGTAGTCTGATAGTCTGGTAGTGTGGTTGTCTGATAAACTGGTAGTCTGGTAGTCTGGTAGTCAGATAGTCTGGTGGTCTGGTAGTTTGGTAGTCTGGTTGTCTGGTAGCCTGGTAGTCAGATAGTCTGGTAGTCTGGGAGTCTGATAGTCTGGTAGTCTGGTAGCCAGATAGTCTGGTTGTCTGGTTGTGTGGTAGTCTGATAATCTGGTAGTCTGGTAGTCTGGTAGTCAGATAGTCAGATAGTCAGATAGTCTGGTAGTCTGGTAGACTGGTAGTGTGGTAGTCTGGTAGTCTGATAGTCGAGTAGTTTGGTAGTCTGGTAGTCTGGTTGACTGGTAGTCGGTAGTTTGGTAGTCAGATAGTCAGATAGTAAGATAGTCTGGTAGTCTGATAAACTGGTAGTCTGGTAGTCAGATAGTCTGGTAGTCGGGTAGTTTGGTAGTCTGGGAGTCTGACAGTCTGGTAGTCTGGTAGCCAGATAGTCTGGTTGTCTGGTAAACTGGTAGTCTGGTAGTAGATAGTCTGGTAGTCTGGTAGTCTGGTAGACTGGTAGTGTGGTAGTCTTATAGTCTGGTAGTGTGGTTGTGTGGTAGTCTGATAATCTGGTAGTCTGGTAGTCTGGTTGTCTGGTAGTCTGGTAGTCAGATAGTCTGGTAGTCTGGTAGTCTGGTAGTCTGGACGTCTGATAGTCTGGTAGTCTGGTAGCCAGATAGTCTGGTAGTCTGATAGTCTGGTAGTGTAGTTGTCCGGTAGTCTGATAATCTGGTACTCTGGTAGTCTGGTTGTCTGGAAGTCTTATTGTCTGGTTGTCTGGAAGTCTGATAGTCTGGTAGTCTGGTAGTCTGGTAGTCAGGTAGTCTGGTAGTCTGATAAACTGGTAGTCTGGTAGTCTGGTAGTCTGGTAGTCTGGTAGTCAGATAGTCTGGTAGTCTGGTAGTTTGGTAGTCTGGTAGACTGGTAGTCTGGTAGTTTGGTAGTCTGATAGTCTGGTAGTGTAGTTGTCCGGTAGTCTGATAATCTGGTACTCTGGTAGCCTGGTTGTCTGGACGTCTTATTGTCTGGTTGTCTGGAAGTCTGATAGTCTGGTAGTCTGGTAGTCTGGTAGCCAGATAGTCTGGTAGTCTGGTAGTCTGGTAGTCTGGTAGTCAGGTAGTCTGGTAGACTGGTAGTCTGGTAGTATGGTAGTCTGATAGTCTGGTAGTGTGGTTGCCTGGTAGTCTGGTAGTCTGGTAGTCAGATAGTCTGGATGTCTGATATTCTGATAGTCTGGTGGTCTTATGGTCTGGTGGTATGATAGTCTGATAGTCTGGTGGTGTGAAAGTCTGGTAGACAGGTAGTCTGATAGTCTCGCAGTCAGATAGTCTGTTAGTCAGATAGTCAGATAGTCAGATAGTCAGATAGTCAGGTAGTCAGATAGTCTGGTAGTCAGATAGTCTGGTAGTCAGATAGTCTGGTAGTCAGGTAGTCAGATAGTCTGGTAGTCAGATAGTCTGGTAGTCAGAGGTCATCGTTGTTGTCTGGTGAAAACCGTGTAACTCCAAATTTGGTAATTTTCATGTTTTAACTAGTCCTAGTCCTAGTCCTCATCCTAGTCCTAGTCCTAGTTCTAGTCCTCGTCCTGATCCTGGTTCTGAATGTGTGTGTTGTTTCCAGGGCGACTATGTCTGGTTGGACCTGAAGACGGGTCGGGAGTTTGTGGTGCCGATCGGTGCTGTGGTGAAACTCTGTGACTCGGGACAGATCCAGGTGGTGGACGATGAGGGGACTGTAAGTATTGAAACATCAAACACCAACGTCCAGGAGTTCACTACATGGAACTAAACTAGGAGTTTAGATCGCTTTCTCATAACCTCCTCCCTCTCTCTTCCTCTCTCCCCCATCATAACCCATCACCTCCTCCACCTCCTCCCCCTCCCTCCTCCAGGAGCACTGGATCTCCCCCCAGAATGCCACCAACATCAAGCCCATGCATCCCACCTCCATCCACGGGGTGGAAGACATGATCCGGCTGGGAGATCTCAACGAAGCCGGCATCCTCCGCAACCTGCTCATCAGATACCGGGACAAACTCATATATGTAAGTAATATTGCAGTACTACGGGTACACCACAGCTCTGACAGAGATATAATACTACACAGCACTTGAATACAGTACTAATGCATTACTATAGCTACACTATTATACTGCACACTGCATGCCACTACAACCAGTTCATACAGTAGAGAGGAGCAGGTGATATTCCTAACCCTAACCTTAACCCTACTGTAAGGGAGAAGTGAGTACTACTGCAGTACTATAGTTACTGAAGACCAGGACTTCCAAATAATACACTAATACAGGTTCCAGTGGAAGCCGCCGTGTTTCTCTGAATGTGACTTCAAGACCCTTGTGTGTTTTTCAGCCTTTATCCAGGGTTTGCATGCTCTTTATCAGCACCACCCTAGTGGGAGCTGCCAACTACAACCACTGTCTTTCCTCGTTCTTGACTCCACATCTTGCCTCCTTGTTCTCTTGTTCTCTATCTTGCCCTCCTTACTGTCCTTCCTCCTTCTCCCTGTTCCCTCTGAAGACTAATTGTGGTGGTAGGGTAAGTGAACTCCAGTCCAGTGCTGCATCTTAAAGCATGACTGGGGAGACATCAGAGGAAAATATTTGAAAAGCAGTCAGGGAGCGCTTGATTTATTTACATCCTTCATTGCAAGCCTGAAATGAAAGCAGAGCCGATGCTGTCCGATTAGTCAACGTTCATAAACGTGTAGACTTGACAGCGTTGAGTCTGTAGGAACGTCCTGCATGTGGCATGTTGGAACATGTTTTATTTTAGCATTTCATTGCCTTATAAAGTTGCAATCATATAGTAATCGTGGGTTTCTTTCCAATATATCAATTTTCTTGGTCCCTGAAATTCATCAGCCAGTCTTTCAAAACCGTAGACGATTCTACTGTTAAAAACAGAACCAAAGGTCAAAGGTCTTGTAATGTGCTTGACTTCAAACCAACAATCATTTTGTCCAGAGTTTTACTCCCTTGGCTGACATCTCATTCTGGATTGAAACTTTTCAAATCGCTCCTCATGATTTTTCATTTTTGCATGTCTAGCTTTTCTGTGAAAATCGATGCTGATATTTCCCTCCACATGTGCAAAATATTTCCTGACCTTGGGCCAAAGCCAAATTATCTAAAATGTTTAATAAAATGACAGAACTGCACGGACACAAAGGGAAACAGTTTTGAAAAGTTTCTGTCTGGAGGCATCAGGTTTCAGTCAAAGTGCATTACAGGACTGCTGGTCCAGGGTTCCTGGATCTGAGCTCAGTGCTGCATGCTGCTTCATTTCCAACATGGCCGCTGGTTCTCCGGTGGCGGACACCGATACGCTCTCATTGTCATCCTCCACCATCTGAACTACGATACCTGTGTCACCTCTGGCCCTCAACCAGCCTCTCAGCGCCGCCATGTGAACATCATGATTCAACGAGCTTTTGAAGAGTTTTACTCCAAAATCAGATTTCCAGATTTTGAAAAAACTACATTCCCTTAGAAAATGATTTCTGAAATCAGAAATCTCACCAAAATAGTGACATTTTAGAGGATGAAATCATTATTTTTGGAAATATTGAGCAATGAACAACAGGAAAAAAGATCTGGATGATTCGTTTTGGAATGTATTTGTTTTCCTTAGTATTAGAGTTCACTGCAGCATTTCCATTCCAGCCATAACTTTTCACATTGCAAGCTAACTATGAATGAATAAATGAATGGATGGATGAATGGATGAATGGATGAATGGATGAATGGATTAGGGTTAGACTGATATTACCAGTTTGCCGATGCTTTGGGCCAAAATTTGCCTTTTATTGAAAATTGGAAAATCGGACAGTCAACAATAATTGATATGATGCAGTTTGTGTGATTACAGTGGTTGCCAATGACCTACTTATTTAAGTTTAAGTTTGAGTTTTTTGGGGGGGTTTTGCCGTCAAAATGGTCAAATTTAAAGATGTAAAATATCAGCTATCAGCAGCTTCAATCCAAAAATATCTGCATTGGTATCGGTCTTCAAAAACCCACGTCGGTCGAACCCTAGCATGAATACCAAGCCTTGAATCCATCCATGAGGCGGACCATGTTTAGACTGTACCCCGAGACCCTCCACTGACTCGTGGCCTCTCTGGCTGCAGACGTACACCGGCTCCATCCTGGTGGCGGTCAACCCCTACCAGCTGCTGCCCATCTACACGGCTGACCAGATCCGCCTCTACACCAACAAGAAGATCGGTGAAATGCCCCCCCACATCTTCGCCATCGCGGACAACTGCTACTTCAACATGCAGAGGAACAACCGCGACCAGTGCTGCATCATCAGGTAAGAGAGAGAGAATGTGCAATGCAGCCATACAACCAGGGTAGGGAGATTGAAGGAAAAGACTTGTGGCTGAAAGGTTGTTGGTTCGAATCCCCGGGGATGGGAAAGTGAATGAGTAGCACTCTGTGACTGTGTGTGTGTGTGTGTGTGTGTGTGTGTGTGTGTCCTCCCAACAGTGGTGAGTCAGGAGCAGGGAAGACAGAAAGCACTAAGCTGATCCTTCAATTCCTGGCAGCCATCAGCGGTCAGCACTCCTGGATAGAGCAGCAGGTCCTGGAGGCCAACCCTATACTGGAGGGTAGGCACACACACACACACACACACACACACACACACACACACACACACTCTCATGTTAAAAGCCGTGGTCTCTGTCTCGTCTCTCTGCAGCCTTCGGTAACGCTAAAACCATCCGCAACGACAACTCGTCTCGTTTCGGGAAGTACATCGACATCCACTTCAACAAGCGAGGCGCCATCGAGGGAGCCAAGATAGAGCAGTACCTGCTGGAGAAGTCCCGGGTCTGTCGGCAGGTCAGGACCAGCCGCCGACCCACAATCCTTCAGGGTGTTCTGGGATTAATGTAACCAAGCATCCACGGTTTCAGTTTCCATTAAACCCTCTCCTCTCCTCTCCTCTCCTCTCCTCTCCTCTCCTCTCCTCTCCTCTCCTCTCCTCTCCTCTCCTCTCCTCTCCTCTCCTC
>JAXDDW010000019.1:67500-85000 GCA_034670385.1 Hoplostethus mediterraneus | reverse complement strand
GATCACCATCCGTCCATCCCTTCATCCCTTCATCTGTTCACCCGTCCATCCCTTCATCTGTTCATCTGTTCACCCGTCCATCCCTTCATCCCTTCATCCCTTCATCTGTTCATCTGTTCATCCGTCCATCCCTTCATCTGTTCATCCGTCCATCCCTTCATCTGTTCATCCATCCTTCCTCAGCTGCTTTTACCGAGGAACAGAAAATCAGAGTTTGAACTGACTGCCACCGATACCAACTAGTGGTACCCAGGGAGTTATTTACTGTAGCAGTGGAGGGCTGCACCCTCTGGCGGCCATATTGGAGGTCTTCATCTGCTGGGCAACACTGGCTGAGAACAGCTGATTGTGTTTCTGAACGTACAACTTGTCAACAGAATCAAGTATGAATGGTTCATTTCTGTCTGTTTCTGACCGAGAACTAGCAGTGGCTAGTAGTCCCATGTTAACAGTAACTAGTTAGCTAGCTACCAGTTAGTTCAGGTGAACTAGCTGACTCTTCTCCAGCTCCAACTCAGAGTGTTTTGGAGTAGAGACTAGGGCTAAAGACAAGACAGTTTACTGAGTCACAGTAACCTACATTTGGAGACAAATCTACCTGATCACACTGATCACTTTTACTGAGAACGTTACTGGAGGATCTACAGACACACCACAACAACCTGGTTCAGACGGTCAACTGGTTCTAGGTTGTTAGATATTCAGACAGTATTTGTATGCAGCCAATACAACCAGACCTCCATGATGGAGACTCCAGCTGCTGGTTTGGAGGTTGTGGTTCTGTGGGCTGCAGGCCGGTTGCACTGGAACCAACACTGGAACCTTTTTCATGAAATGCCTACATGTAGGTAGATCCATGCACAGGAGAGATAAGCAGAAAGACGCATATCTAACCTGAAGTTCTCCTTCTGAAACACTTTCTAAGAGCATCAGACTGAAACAGCATCTCATGACCGTAGAAACATCCTGTGACTTTAAACAGAAACCTGAGGACAGCTGATTTTGTGTTCCGTTGTAAATGCTGCCGTCACCTAGTGTTGCACCAACTCATCACCTGTCCATGTTATTAATGTTAGTAGTAGTAGTAGTATTAAGATATATGATGTTGGCTGTTTACAGAGAAATAACATAGAACATAGTGAGCCACATTATTCTCATCCAGAGGAAAAAGAGTAATGAGGTAGTTACCGTACTATGACTAATGTGTACTCCTCTCATGTTAAACAGTACAAGAACATGTTTGTTAACACTCAGTATGCTCAGCTACTCAGTGTAATAGTATGATCGTCTGCTTTTTTCACAATAAAACTGTTAGTGGCAGACTATAAACAGCTCCAACTTGATTGTCTGGTTTTTGCTACGATGAAGAAAAGAATAGAAATGGTTAGGAAACGAATGAGTAGTGGTCGAGTGACTGAGAGAGAGGTATATAAGAGATCGTTAGTGTCTCCTCTTAAAGTAAAAGAAGTCCATGTTTACGACCCGACTTTTTTGGTTTCTGTATGTTTGTTAGTGTGGCATGTACGCAGTGTGAGAGAGTGTAGTGAGAAAGACAGTAGTAGGATGATGATGAGTAGTAGTGTAGTGTGGAGTAGAGAGAGTGTGAGGGTAGGTGTGACAAGCGTGTGTAGTGTGGCTAGAAGTAAGGTGTCTGCATTGGTTGACTGGCATGATTTGTGTGTGTGTCCTGTGTATGTTTGTGTGTGTGTGTGCATGTACTGGCGTGTGTGCATGTGTGTGTGTGTGTGTGTGTGTTGGTGTGTGTGTGTGTGTGTGCATGATGGTGTGTGTGTGTGTCCAGGGGGCGGAGACCAGGAAGCGCTCGCCCACCCTGAGCAGCCAGTTCAAGCGCTCTCTGGAGCTGTTGATGAGAACGCTCAGCGTCTGCCAGCCCTTCTTCGTACGCTGCATCAAACCCAACGAGGACAAGAAGCCCATGGTGAGTGTCTGGACGCTGCTCAATAGAATAGAATAGAATAGAGTAGAATAGAATACAGTAGAATACATCAGACATGATGCTTTTATTTCTTCTCTATCTACTGAGTAATATTAATATCTGAAGCTTTAAAACAGTAAAGTGCAGCAGGATGGATTATATTTGTGTGAGGTTGTGAAGGTTTGGTTGCACCCTGACCCCGCCCCTAACCCCGCCCCCCACCACTGACCCCGCCCCCCCGTAGTTGTTTGACAGGGAGCTGTGTGTGCGTCAGCTGAGGTACTCTGGGATGATGGAGACCATTCGTATCCGCCGGGCCGGCTACCCCATCCGCTACACCTTCGTGGAGTTCGTCGACCGCTACCGGGTCCTCATGCCTGGAGTCAAACCGGCTTACAAACAGGTGGGGGGTTGTCTGGGTGTGTGTGTGTGTGTGTGTGTGTGTGTGTGTGTGTGTGTGTGTGTGTGTGTGTGTGTGTGTGTCTGTGTGTGTGTGTCTGTGTGTGTGTGTGTGTGTGTTGACTATATGACCATATGACCATAACACTGTTTTCCAGACAAGAAGGAAATATGACAATTCTCTCCATCGCTCTCTCTCTCTCGCTCTCTCTCTCTCTCTCTCTCTCTCCCTCTCTCTCTCTCTCATTCTGTTGCTGTGTCTCTCTCCCATCAGGAGGACCTAAGAGGGACCTGCCAGAGGATAGCTGAGGCGGTGCTGGGCAGAGACGACGACTGGCAGATGGGAAAGACCAAGATCTTCCTCAAGGTAGTTCTGCAGTAAGGGGGCGATGCCGCTGCAGCATTAAAGCCCCGCCCCCTCTGACCTCAACAAGCCTCGTCAGCAAATCACTGGTTCATCAGTGAAGTAGGAGTGACAGCTGATTTCCACCAATTAAAACAAGACACCTGATTTCTGGATATTGAAGTTCACATTTTTCGAACAGCTGCGTCTCGCTGCTATTAGGAGCCGCAACATGAAAAGTTGCCTGATTGCCTGAAAGTTGCCTGAGGCTGTAATGTGATTGTTTCCAGTTCACACTCACATGTCACCTGACGGGAAAGGCAGTGCATTCTGGTGTGTGTGTGTGTGTGTGTGTGTGTGTGTGTCTGTTTGTCTCTCTGTATGTGTGTGTTTTGGTTTCCCGCCCAGTGTGAGGTCATGTGTTGTTCTGAGGTCAAGGGTCGCCTGCTAGGCATATCCGTCCGTTGGTTGCCACGGCGACGGCTCCATTCCTCAGCCCAGAATCTGTCGATGCTGATGTCAGCTCAGTGTGTGTTTATGTTGTGACTGACACTATATCTCTGTCTGCCTTTAGGGCTGACCCTATATCAGACCTAACCACTCAGCTGGACAGGAAGTAGGACAGGAAGTAGAATCGGTTGGGGGGTGAAGGCAGGGGCAGTGCCCACACTTCCCCAACAGGAAGTGGACAGATCAGTAGGAGGACAGGATGGACAGATCAGAGGAGGAGGAAAGGAAGAGGGACCTTTAAGGGTAGATGGTCTTCATGTCATGTTAGGAGGGAGGCTGCTGCAGTCTGAACCAGATCAGTGTGAACCTCCAGGACGGGACATTCTCACACTCCTTATCACACACAGCTCCTCTCCCCGGGAGAAATGTTGGTCAGTTCCAGTTGTCCCCATCACCAGCTACACCTCTCCACCTCTCCACCTTCGCCTCTCCTTCCTCTTCCTCCTCAAGTCACCTTCATACCAGCTCCACGTTCTCCTCTGTGGTTGTATCCATAGACATGTATACATAGACGCCGCGTTGACTGCTTCTGCCCATTGCTACGATACGTAAACATCGCCGCCATATTGGTAATGTATATATGTAATCAATACATATATATATTGATATATGTAAACGTTATAGTGCTTTTCATTCAGAAAAACCGCAGCTCCCCGTGTACTTGTATTTGTTTACAGGCCAGTCGACGTTTACGTACGATCCACAGGCCGATGCGACGTCTGTGTTTATACGTCTATGTTGTATCACCTCCACCTCATCCTGATCTCTAGGTGTGGTTCAAGGATCTGACTGGACAAGCCTGTAACTCCACTGTAATCAGGCAAAATTGCAATTTCTGAAATATTCTATTAAAACACATTTAGCAAAAAGTGCCAAACCTTCTTCCTCTGCATCTTCTACGTGTGCTGAGTGTAAAATACTGCCAGAACGTGGATTTAGTTTTCTGTGATAAATCCTGATTCCTGGGGGGTCTGTACACCTGACTGCTCTCTGTGGTGTGTTGCTAGGACCACCATGACATGCTGCTGGAGATCGAGAGAGACAAGGCCATCACCGACAAGGTCATCCTCATCCAGAAGGTGGTGCGAGGGTTCAAGGACAGGTGAACGATCAATCAATAAATCACCGTAATGTAACCTGATGCTTGATTCTCTGAACTACAGAGCCTCGTTTAAAATGTCCCGCCTCTTGCCTCCAGATCCAACTTCCTGAAGCTGAGGAAGTCGGCCATGATGATCCAGAAGACGTGGAGAGGGTACCAGTGCAGGAAGAACTATGGAGCAGTGAGTACCGTTTCCATGGCGACGGAATCTGGCTTCAGATCAGCCAGTTTAAGTGATTTGAGCATTTGGTCCAGTTAATTCTTTATTGTACCATCTGGGAAACTGGAAACTTTTTTTTTTTTTTTTGACGGCTGACTTGTACCTTTAAGAACAAGACGAGGCTGACTCTCTCTCTCTCTCTCTCTCTCTCTCTCTCTCTCTCTCTCTCTCTCTCTCTCTCTCTCTCTCTCTCTCTCTCTCTCTCTCTCTCTCTCTCTCTCTCTCTCTCTCTCTCTCTCTCTCCTCTCTCTCTCTCCCTAGATGAGGGCCGGTTTCTCCCGCCTCCAGGCCCTGGTTCGCTCCAGGAAGTTGTACGTGACGTACCACGTGGCCCGTCAGCGAATCACGCGCTACCAGTCTCGCTGCCGGGGCTTCCTGGTCCGCCGGGCCTTCAGACACCGACTCTGGGCCGTCATCACCATCCAGGCTTATACCAGGGGGATGATCGCACGCAGGCTGTACAAGAGGCTGAAGGGAGAGGTACACACACACACACACACACACACACACACACATACACACACACACACCACACACACACACACACACACACACACACATACACACACACACACACACACACACGCACACACACGCACACGCACACGCACACACACACGCACACGCACACGCACACACACACACACTCACACGCACACCGCACACGCACACACACACGCACATACACACACAGCACACACACACGCACATACACAAACACACACATACTCTAACATCTCATGCCACTCTCACATCACACACCACTCCACACCCGCATCACCACACATACCTGACCTTTTCAGTCAGCTGCATACTTATATCCTCTTCCCTCTTCCCCCTTCTCTCCCTTTCCTCTCCTCCCTCTCGCACCATCCACCTTTCCCGCCTTTTCCTTCCTCTACATTCTCCTCCTCCCTCCTTTCCCTCCCTCCTTCCCTCCTTCCCTCCTCCCTCCTCCCTCCCTCCTTCCCTCCTCCCTCCCTCCTCCCTCCCTCCCAGTATCATTCTGAACCCTTAACCTTTTCCTTGCTTCTGTAAATCCATCCTTCTCCACCTACCTCCTCTCCCCCCACTCCCCCTTCTCCCCCTACTCTCAACTTCTACCTTTCTTACTACCCTTTCACCCTTACTACCACTACTACCCTTACCCCCCTGGGGGGGGGTATACCCACAACTCCCCTGTTAAACACTATCCCCTTACTACCCCTACTACTACACACTACACCCTTACTCCCCTACTACTAACACACTAATTACCCCCATAACACACTACTCCCCTTACAAACTACCCATACTATTTACACCCTACTAAAAACACACTACTACACTTACTACCCTACTACACACATACTACCCTTACTACCCACTACTACCCAAAACTACCTTACACCCTACTACTACACAACTAACCCCCTTACACCCTACTACAAAACCACTACACCTTACTACCCTACTACTACACACTACTACCCTTACTACCCTACTACTACACACTACTACCCTTCCCCCCTCTACTACAACACTCTACCCTTATACCCTTTTCCTACACACACCCCCTTACTACCCTACTACTACACACTACTACCCTTACTACCCTACTACTACACACTACTACCCTTACTACCCTACTACTACACACTACTACACTTACTACCCTACTACTACACACTACTACCCTTACTAAAAACCCTACTCCCTACCCCCCTACTCTACCCTTACCCAACCCTACTACTACACACTACACACTTACTACCCATACTAAAACACACATCCCTTTCCCTACCCTATACTACACATACTACCCTTACACCCTACTACTAACACTACTACACTTACTACCCACTACACACATCCCCTACCCTTACTACCCTATACACACATACTCCCCTTTACTACCAACTACTACAACCCCAATTTAACCTACTACTACACACAAATCCCCTTCACCCTATACTACACACACTAACCCTTACACCTACCTACCCCTACTCACTACTACCCCTTACCTACTACCCAACCCTCCCCTTACCCCCATTTTAAAACACCCTTACACCCTAACTCACACTACTACCCTTTACTACCCTATAACCGCTCCCCTTCCCCCAAAACACCCCAACACCCCCAACTCCCAAAACACTTACACACTACTAACCCTTACTACCCAGTACACACACTACTACCCTTACACTCTACTACTCACACTACTACCCTACTACTACACACTCCCCCACTACTACACACACACACTACTACACTACTACACACACTACTACCCTTACTACCCTATACCACGTACTACCCTTACACCCTACACTACACACTACTACACTACTACCCCTACTACAACCCCAACTCCCCTTATTACCCTAGAAAACTCCACCTACACCCTTTCACCACACTACCACTACACCCTACTACTACACACACTACCCTTACTACCCACTACTACACACACTAAAAACACTACACACTACTACACACTATTTACCCTTACTACCCTACACTACACACTACACCCTTACAAACCCTACTACTCACACTATCCCCTTATTACCCTAGTACACACACTACTACCCTACACTCTACACTACACACTACTACCCTACTACTACCCTACTACCCTTACACCCTACTACTAAACACTACTACACTACAAACCTACTACTAAACCTACACCCTTACTACCCTATAACAACAACTACAACCCTTACTACCCTAACTTAAAACACTACTCCCCTTATTACCCCTAAGACACACCTACTACCCTTACTACCTACACTACACACACTACCCTACTACTACACACTACTACCCTTTACTACCCACTACACCACTATACACTACTACACTACTACTAACACACACAAACCCTTAAACTACCCCCTACAATACACACTACACCCTTACTCCCCTACACTAACACTCTACCCTTACTACCCTACTACTACACACTACTACACTACTACCCTACTACTACACCACTACACCCTTACTACCCCACACTACACACTACTACACTTCTACCCACACTACACACTACCCCCTTACCCATACCCTACTACTACACACCTACTAAAACAACTACACAACTACCACACACACCAAAACTGAGTTGAGACGGAAGTGCACTTATATACTGATTTAGCTCCTAGTCTGTCTGAGGAAGATTTACTCTTAGATTTAAAGTATTATCTTTTAATGTGCTTGTTTATACTTTTCTTTTATGTAATGTTTTTGTCTTTGTTTGTTTTTTAAAAAATATGTGTTATTTCGTATTTACTTTTTTAAACTATTTTTTCTTTTGAATCTGTTGCAGATTTTTTTTTGGTGCCTTTTTTGATGTTTTTGATGTTGATGTTCTGATGATGTGTTTTGCTTTTTGGAAAGCTTTAAGACAAGTGATTTATAAGTATATTATTATTATTATTATTATTATTATTACTGGTGGTAGTACTAGTATAGTAGTGGTAGTAGTAGTAATGGACTCTGGTCTCCCTCAGTACCACCGGAGGCTGGAGGCAGAGAAGATGCGTCTGGCTGAGGAGGTCAAGCTGAGGAACCAGATGTCCGCCAAGAGAGCGAAGGCCGAGGCCGAACGCAAACACCAGGTGGGAGAGAGGAAGATGAGCAGGACGACATCTGGATGTATATATCACTGGAAGATTGATTGTGATACCTTGTTATTATTACCGTAAACAGATGAGACCACGGTGGAGACGACTGGTAGCCTTGTTGTTGTGATGCTACTGTTTCTCACTGTTAAGACTACATTTCCCATAAACCCTGTTGCTTCCAAACATTCCTAAATCCCCGTCAGTGTGGAGTGCAGGGTTCAAAAAGTACCAACCTGTCAAATGAAAGAGATTGTGACTGTAACACGTTTACTCTCCCAGGAGCGCCTCGCCCACCTGGCCAAGGAGGACGCTGAGCGGGAGAAGAAGGAGAAGGAGGAGGCTCGCAAGAAGAAGGAGATGGTGGAGCAGATGGAGAAAGCTCGCCAGGAGCCCGTGAACGACTCGGACATGGTGGACAAGATGTTCGGCTTCCTGGGGACCACCAGCTCCTTCCCGGGCCAGGAGGGTCAGGCCCCCGCCGGCTTCGAGGTGAGTCAGGAGGAAGACGCCCGACTGGTGCAAGACAAACTAGTTAGTCTTGGACATCGAAGCCAGAAGACCCAGACCATGAAAACAACAGCAGTCACCTAGTACAAATACATGAAGAGAGGAGAGATGGAAGTACACTTATACTCTCTCTCACTTATACTTCTTTTGAATCTGTTGACATTATTGTTTTTTGGAAAGCACTTTGCTTTAAGATAAGTAATGTATAAGTATTATTATTATTATTATTATTATTATTATTATTGGTATTATTATTGGTATTGGTATTATTATTATTATTATTATTATTATTATTGTTGTTGTTGTTGTTATTATATTATTATTATTATTATTATTGTTATTATTATTATTATTATTATTATTATTATTATTGATAGTGGTAGCAGTAGTAGTAGCAATAGTACTAGTAGTAGTGGTGGTAGTAATACTAGTATAGTAGTGGTAGTAGTCATAATAATAATAGTAGTACTAGTAGTAGTGGTGGTAGTAGTCATAATAATACTAGTAGTACTAGTAGTAAATGGGGTATATGTACAAGTATAGTAGTGGTAGTAGTCATAATAATAATAGTAGTACTAGTAGTAGTGGTGGTAGTAGTCATAATAATAATAGTAGTACTAGTAGTAGTAGTGGTAGTAGTAGTAGTATGATTCAAACGTCAGGAGAGCAGGGTCAGCCTGACCTCTGGTGTTATCTGTGTTATGGTGTGTTGCCGGTAGGACCTGGAGCGGACCCACCAGGAGCTGGAGGAGGAGGACCTGGACGCGGCGCTGCCTCTGCCGGAGGACGACGAGGAGGAAGACCTGTCAGAGTACAAGTTTGCCAAGTATGCTGCCACATACTTCCAGGGCAGCACCACGCACACCTACGTCCGGAGGCCTCTGAAGCAGCCGCTGCTGTTTCACGACGACGAGGAGACCAGCTGGTGGGTCGCCTGTGACTTCTGACCTCTGACCTTTCAACCTTTAACTTCTGACCTTTTTAGCTGCACATGACACTAAACATCTCTTCTTCTTCTGCATTGGAAAAAAAGAGATGCTGTTTTTTGTTGCGCATGACAGACGAGCAAATGGATGAATAAAGAAATGAACAACTAACATAGATCTAACTAACTAACCAACTAACTAACTAACTAACTAACTAACTAACTAACATAGATCTAACTAACTAACCAACTAACCAACTAACTAACTAACATAGATCTAACTAACTAACCAACTAACTAACTAACTAACTAACTAACTAACATAGATCTAACTAACTAACTTACAGAGCTTTAACTAACTAACTAACTAACTAACTACTAACTAACAGATAACTAATTAACTGAGCTCTAACTAACTAACTAATTAACTAACAGATTTCTAACTAACAGAGCTTTAACTAACTAACTAACTAACTACCAGTCCATTCATTCGTTTGTTCATTCGTTTGTTTTGTTGTCCGTCCGTCTTGATTGAATTTGAAGGGAACTTGTGATAATGATGTTAAAAGTTCAAAAGTAGAAAAGTAGAAAGTAAACATAGAAACTAACATTCACAATAAATAGAAACTTCTTCCTGAGTCTTCCTGTGTAAAGCCTACCAGGTGACCATGTCCCTCCTCTCCACCAGGCGGCGCTGGCGGTGTGGATCACGGTGCTGAGGTTCATGGGAGATCTGCCGGAGCCCAAGTACCACACGGCCATCAGCGACGGCAGCGAGAAGATCCCCGTCATGACCAAGATCTACGAGACGCTGGGCAAGAAGACCTACAAGAGAGAGCTGCAGGCCCTGCAGGGAGAGGGGGAGGTGAGGGAGGAGGGAGGAGGAGGAGGGGAGGGAGGTGAAGGGAGGAGGAGGGGAGGGAGGTGAGGGAGGGAGGGAGGAGGGAGGAGGGGAGGGAGGTGGAGGGAGGTGAGGGAGGAGGGGAGGAGGAGGAGGGGAGGGAGGTGAGGGAGGTGAGGGAGGGAGGAGGAGGAGGGGAGGGAGGTGAGGGAGGGAGGGGATGATGTCTGATCTGTGTCCTGTCTTGTCTCCCTCCAGACCCCCCACACCGACAGCCACAAGAAGAACAGTGTCCGTCACAAACTGGTGTCCCTCACCCTGAAGAAGAAATCCAAGATCACTGAGGAGGTGAGAGAGAGAGAGAGAGAGGGGGGGAGAGAGAGAGAGAGAGAGGGGGGGGGGGGAGAGAGAGAGAGAGAGAGAGAGAGGGGGGGAGAGAGAGAGAGAGAGAGGGGGGGGGGGAGAGAGAGTTTAAAGTTATCCTTTGTTTGTAACCTCCTTGATAGTTTATCTCCAGGAAGTGGTTAAGAGTATGAT
Source organism: Hoplostethus mediterraneus (assembly GCA_034670385.1). Taxonomy (NCBI): domain Eukaryota; kingdom Metazoa; phylum Chordata; class Actinopteri; order Trachichthyiformes; family Trachichthyidae; genus Hoplostethus; species Hoplostethus mediterraneus. Next base: position 74,066 of record JAXDDW010000019.1, on the reverse strand, counting down.
GCGTTTCCTGTCAGGTCACCAAGCGCCTTAACGACGGCGAGTATGGTCTCCATGGCAACAGCATGCTGGAGGACCGGCCGACGTCCAACCTGGAGAAACTTCACTTCATCATCGGCAACGGGATCCTGAGACCAGCACTGAGGTACACACACACACACACGCACGCACGCACTCACGCACGCACGCACGCACGCACGCACACACTCACACACACACACACACACACACACACACACACACCCTAACCTCTGTGTGTTCCAGGGATGAGATCTACTGCCAGATCTGTAAGCAGCTGAACCAGAACCCGTCCAAGAGTTCCCACGCTCGCGGCTGGATCCTGATCTCCCTGTGTGTCGGCTGCTTCGCTCCCTCCGACAAGTTCCTCAAGGTCTGGATCACTGGATCACTGGATCACTATGATTCACTTTAACTATGAAGAGCTTTGATCCAAAACAAATAATATAATAAAATAAGATCCTCTTAAGGATTGAGATCATAAGTTTCTGGTAGTTGACACTTCCTCTACAGAGGATGAACTTCTGATCGGGATTTTGTTTCCAAATGTATCAAATAAAATAAATAAATAATAATAAAAACATTTACAAATTGCTTTACGAGTATAAAAGAATATAATTTTCTATAATACAACTTACTCTTAATAACTATCATGAATTTATTTTGTGTTTTCCAACCTTACAGTACCTGAGGAACTGACCAGATCTGTCAATTATCAATTATCAATAAATTAGCTTCTATGGATTAGTTTTATTCTGAAGCCCGTTGTGATGTAACTGTTTCCTGTTTCCTGTTTCCTGTCTGTAGTACCTGAGGAACTACATCAGCGGCGGCCCGCCGGGTTACGCTCCGTACTGTGAAGAGCGGCTGAGACGGACCTTCGTCAACGGGACCAGAACACAACCTCCCTCCTGGCTGGAGCTGCAGGTCCACACACACACACACACACACACGCACACGCACACGCACGCACGCGCACACACACACACACACACACACACACACACACACACACACACACACACACACACACACACACACACAGCAGGAATCCAATAACCACTCTAGTAAAGACACTAATCTCTAGGTTTCCTGTAGTAAATGGATGGAGAGTAATGTGCCCTCAAGCTTCTGTCTGAGACACACACACACACACACACACACACACACACACACACACACACACGCAGACAAGACTTATGCAGTACTAACCCTCTCTGGTTCTTCTTCTGTGGTGTCTCCTGCAGGCCACCAAGTCGAAGAAGCCCATCATGCTGCCGGTGACGTTCATGGACGGAACCACCAAGACGCTGCTGACCGACTCGGCGACGACGGCCAAGGAACTCTGCAACGCCCTGGCAGACAAGATCAACCTGAGGGACCGCTTCGGGTTCTCCCTGTACATCGCCCTGTTTGACAAGGTGACACACACACACACACACATGCACATGCACACACACACACACACACACACACACACACACACACACACACACACACACACACACACACACACACACACACACACACACACACACACACAATAGGAAATAAAAATAATAATAATAATAAACTTTAAAAAGTCAAAAGAAACAGCTCTTCCTCCTCCTCCTCCTTGTCTTCATCCTCCTCCTCCTCCTCCTCCTCCTCCTCCTCCTCCTCCTCCTCGTCTTCATCCTCCTCATCCCCCTACCCTCGTCCTCCTTCTCCCCCCTCTTCCCTCCTCCCTCTCTTGCATCATCCTCCTCATCCCTCTGCTCTCCATCTTCCTCCTCCTCGCTCCCTCCTCGACCTCTTCTGTTTCCCTCCTTCCTCCTTTCCCTCCCCCCCCCCCCCCCCACCACCTCCTCCTCCTCCTCCAGGTCTCCTCTTTAGGCAGCGGTAACGACCACGTGATGGACGCCGTGTCCCAGTGTGAGCAGTACGCCAAGGAGCAGGGCGCCCAGGAGAGGAACGCCCCCTGGAGGCTGTTCTTCAGGAAGGAGATCTTCACGCCCTGGCACTGCCCCACCGACGACCAGGTGGCCACCAACCTCATCTACCAGCAGACCGTCAGGGGGGTCAAGTTCGGAGAGTACCGCTGCGACAGGGTGAGTCTGTTTCCTCGGATACAAATGTTTTTTTATGTTTTTATTACTTTCTACTTTCTTTCATTTTTTAAATTATTATTATTATTATTTATTTTAATCTCCTATACTATAGTGCTGCCAGCTCTATATGGCCTGTGGTTCTGTGTCTTCTCTAAAATCGTTTTTCCACTGCAGGAACTCTCCAGGAACTTGGTACTATTGGTACTATTGGTACTATTGGTACTTAGTTCCAGGAACTTGGACCTTTCCCACCAAGGGGAACTAGCCCCCAAAAAGGTTCCTCTGGGATAGTTCCTGGACCCAAAAGAGTTCCTGTTAGTACTTTTTGGGGGGACCAGGAACCATCCAGGTGGAGTTGCAGTACTGAACAACACTGATTGGTCAATACAAGCTACCAGAAAAATCGCCATTTTTAAATACCGTCTTAAATACTGGCTTGTTCAATCTCTGCTTCAACTTCGGTGCGTCTCGTTTCCAAAAACGTTTCTAATATCATGTTCATACCAAAGTAAAGAACAACAAAGATCAACACCGTAGCTGCTTGAACGTCCTCCATGTTTGCTAAAAAGGTTCCTGCTCAAAGAAGAGCCCAAAAGGTTCAGGGTCCTGCGGTGGAAAAACAACATAACATCTCTCTCTCTCTCTCTCTCTCTCTCTCTCTCTCTCTCTCTCTCTCTCTCTCTCTCTCTCTCTCTCTCTCTCTCTCTCTCTCTCTCTCTCTCTCTCTCTCTCTCTCTCTCTCTCTCTCTCTCTCTCTCTCCTCCAGGATGACTTGGCAGAGCTGGCCTCCCAGCAGTACTATGTCGACTACGGTTCAGAGATCCTCCTGGAGCGCCTGCTGAGCCTCATCCCCTCCTACATCCCCGACAGAGAGATCAGCACCTCCAGGACGGTGGAGAAGTGGGCCCACCTCATCATGGCTGCCCACAAAAAGGTGCTCGTCACTGGGGAAGTCTGTCAGGAATCCTCCTTCAGCAGTAACTGAGCTGACATTTGGAGGACGCTTTTATCCGAAGCACCTTAACGTACCAGGAGTGTATATATTTTTAAAACTAGCCAAAAATATATTTGTACATAGAGATCACTTTCACTTGGTTTCATTGGCCAGAATATTCTTGTCGTCAACAGATCATCTCAGACATCTCTAACATTCTGAAGTAAATGTGAAATGCGGTTTGGCTGATTGGAGTTTCAGTTCTACAAACATTTCTCAGAGGCAGAGCTGCTCTCATTGGTTGATTTAAACCTCAGGGGGCGGAGCCAAAGAACCACAGTAACGTTAGACTGAAGCCCAAGACAGAGGTACAAGAGGAGCTAGCTAATATCATGAAGCCTAGCTCTCTGCTACTAACTGAAAAAATATAATCTAGTCATAAGAAGTTATCTAGGTTAGCTAGTTAGCCTAGCTGACCTTCCAAGTCCCAACTAGCCATACTAGCCGATAGCTATCTAGGTTAGCTAGTTAGCTCGCCTGCTGAGCTTACATCATCATGAATGTCATGGTCATGAATGAATGAAACAAAGAAGTCCTTTAGATTCTCATTATATTTTGAATAGATTTCTGCCAGTTAGCTAACTTGAATCGCTCTGAAAAACTGTGGCTCTTTGGCTCCGCCCACTGAAGTTTAACTCAACCAATAAGATCTGCCCCGGAGCAGCTCTGCCTCTGAGAAATGTTAAACTTGGTCTGGTTGAGTCTGAGTTTATAGAAATTATGTTTTGACATGATGCCAATGTTTTACAGGACCGATGTTCCCATTTGGTCGAAATACAGTTCTGACCAGTTTTGGTCTCATGGGATAGTTTTTTAATAAACACAAAATCTAGAGGGGATTGAATCAGTTTGCACAACAGTAATGAAGAAAAAGCAATTTTGCACATTTGCATGCAGAATGTGAAAATGAAAGAGTAGAAGACAGGAAGGAGAGCTGGATGTGTCCTAACCCCTCTGTGGTCTCTCAGGGCATCTACACCCAGAAGAGGGTCGACCCTCAGAAGGTGAAGGAGGAGGTGGTGGACTTCGCCCGCTACAAATGGCCGCTGCTCTTCTCTCGCTTCTACGAGGCCTTCAAGTTCTCAGGTCAGCGTCTAGGAGCCTCTTTCCTCCTGCACCAACATGCATTCTGGGTAATCGGCCCTTTAAATCTAGACTGAAATACAAGATGCACTGAGAGAGCCGATCATCCAAACCACCTCTGATGCATTTGGCTCACAGTACCAAGGATATAAAAAACGTCACTTGAAATCAGGATGCAGTACATAAATATCTATTTTTAATACTGTTACCTGAATACCTGGTATGTGTCCTGTTCGTCCTGTGGACCCCTGCTGGGCCCAGACCCTCATGTTGAAAACCTTCACGTTCCTCTGCTGGTTCCCTCCAGGTCCCAGCCTGCCGAAGAACGATGTGATCGTAGCCGTCAACTGGACCGGGGTTTATTTCGTAGACGAGCAGGAGCAGGTCCTCTTAGAACTCTCTTTCCCAGAAATCAGTGCGGTCTCCAGCAGCAGGTGAGTCACGCTGGGACTAAGGACAGGTGATGTCACCAACGGTACATTCAGGTGGAGCAAAGCTGATTTTCTCTCTCTCTCTCTCTCTCTCTCTCTCTCTCTCTGTCTCTCTCTGTCTCTCGCTCTCTCTCCCCCACTGTCTCTCTCTCGTTCTCCCTCTGTCTCTCTCTTCCTCTCTTCCTTCAACCGTACACACGTCCTTCCTTCCCCCTTTCTGTTTCCTGTCCTCTCTCAATCCCTTCCTCTTTCTCCCAACAAATGTTTTCTCTCCCTCCCTCTTCCTCTCAATCTCTCTTTACCTCTCTCTCCTCTTTTTCAACCTCCCCTCTCTCTCCTCTCTCTCTCTCTCTCTCTCTCTCTCTCTCTCTTTCTCTCTCTGTCTCTCTCTCTCTCCCTCTCTCTCTCTCTCCCTCAGTGGGGGTAAGTTGCAGGGTCAGAGTTTCACCCTGGCGACTATTAAAGGAGACGAGTACACCTTCACCTCCAACAACGCCGAGGACATCCGCGACCTGGTGGTGACCTTCCTAGAAGGCCTGAGGAAGAGGTCAAAGTTCGTGGTGGCGCTGCAGGACAACCCCAACCCCGGTGAGTCCTGCTGTTAACACTGATATCTGACATTTTATATTGCAGTTCATATCTTACGGCTTAGAAAATGTTCAAAATGTCGTTGAGGTGACTAGAAGAGGGGATTCATACCTGCCTTGGGCTGATCGGATCCAGCAAGTGGAACCACAATTTCTCTGACAGCTTCATGTTTTTAATAAATAGTCACAATATTTCAATAATCAGTAATCTTGGGTTTTGATTAGTACGGTTGTAATATACTTCAGTTGACAATGTGATAATTTAGTGAAACAAAGTTGAGTTTGGTTTAATTCAGTCCAGTTTACTAGTTTATTTGCATAGTGATAAAACATAGAAGTGATAAATAAAAAGCAGAAAATAAAATGATAAAAAAACACTTGAAGGAAGATCCAAAGTACTAATTTGTGCAGGCAAGATAAAAAAAAAACCTCCAAGTGGCTTCTGAAACCATCTGAAACATCTGGAAACATCTGGAAACATCTGGAAACATCTGAAACCATCTGAAACATCTGAAACATCTGAAACCATCTGAAACCATCTGGAAACATCTGAAACCATCTGGAAACATCTGAAACCATCTGGAAACATCTGAAACCATCTGGAAACATCTGGAACCATCTGGAAACATCTGAAACCATCTGAAACCATCTGGAACCATCTGAAACCATCTGGAAACATCTGAAACATCTGAAACCATCTGGAAACATCTGAAACCATCTGAAACCATCTGGAACCATCTGGAACCATCTGAAACATCTCCTCCAAACAAAAGATAACATGTCCTGTTCTTCCTGATCTGTTTCTTGCCTCCCAGCGGGCGAGGAGTCGACGTTCCTGAGCTTCCTGAAGGGAGATCTGATCCTATTGGACCAGGACACCGGCGAGCAGGTCCTCAACTCTGGTTGGGCGCACGGCATCAACGAACGGACCAATCAGAGAGGAGATTTCCCTGCCGACTGCGTGTACGTCCTGCCCACGGTGACCAGGCCTCAGTCGGACGTGGTGGTGAGAGAAAACACACACTATGAAAACGTTCAGGCGTAGAAACACATTTATTTATTTCAAACAAATAAAACATCTGGTCCAGACTGAAGAAGCTTGAGGAGCTGCTTTGTTCTGTTCCTCAAATAAAGTCTGAATATTGTTTTTATTCTCTTTCTACCTTTTTTCTTCTGTCATCTATTTTCTTCCTTCTGTTTTTATGTAAAGCACTTTATAAACTCGGTTTTTAGATTAAATTAGGTTTATTATTATTATTATTATTATTATTATTATTATTATTAATATTACTATTATTGTTATTATTTCTATTATTACTTGTATTGTTATTATTATTATTATTATTATTATTACTATTATTACTAT
>JAXDDW010000019.1:35000-62500 GCA_034670385.1 Hoplostethus mediterraneus | reverse complement strand
AATATGATATGATATGATATGATATGATATGATATGATATGATATATGATATGATATGATATATGTTATGATATGATATGATATGATATGATATGATATGATATGATATGATATATGATATGATATGATATGATATATGTTATGTTATGATATGATATGATATGATATGATATGATATGATATGATATATGTTATGTTATGATATGATATGATATGATATGATATGATATGATATATGTTATGATATGATATGATATGATATGATATGATATGATATGATATGATATGATATGATATGATATATGTTATGATATGATATGATATATGATGATTCTTTGGACTACTATTCTTTATCCAACCCAGGCATGTGGGTGGATGCCCTTTACTGTCCTACATGTCTAAACTCTCTCTCTCATCCCTCTCTCTCCTCTCTCTCTCTCTCTCTCTCTCTCTCCTCCCTCTCTCTCTCTCTCTCTCTCTCTCCTCCCTCTCTCTCTCTTTCTGCAGGACATCCTGACCACCCATCCCTTCACTAAGATCTCTAACTGGAGCAGTGGTAACACCTACTTCCACATCACCATCGGCAACCTGGTCAGAGGAAGCAAGCTGCTCTGTGAGACCTCACTGGTGAGTGGCAGCGACACACACACACACACACACACACACACACACACACACTCACACAGTTAGCATAAGGCCCCCATATTAAAGGAGATATTTAGGCTTACAAGACTGTTGCAGATTCACGATGCCGAGTCGTTCCCAGCTGTGACGGTGAAGCTGCTCACTCAGCCAAATCTTCCCTGGATAAATAAAGTTGCTATTTTTAAAATCTGTTTCTGAGACGGTTTCCGCCTCAAGCAGCCAGCTGCCGTTTCCTTTCACGCAGTTCAGGACGTTTATTACCACAGCTTCCTCTCTCACAATGAACTTAGTCAGACTTTTAAACATTGATCATGTGGAAAAGACTGAGGGCTAATTTAGGGCTAAACCATTCTGTGTGTGTGTGTGTGTGTGTGTGTGTGTGTGTGTGTGTCCATGTCCATCCAACCCAGGGCTACAAGATGGACGACCTACTGACCTCTTACATCAGTCAGATGCTGACCACCATGAGCAAGCAGCGCTCTGGGCGGGGCCACAACAAGTGAACTTCTTATTGGCAGGAGGCCGCTGAGCTCATCCGGCTCTTGCGCCCCATTGGCCAGCCGTGCAGCTGGGGGCGGACCTTTGCCCAACAGCTGTGGTGGATGAGCCGCTGTCCCTCTGCCAGCTCAGAATTGTCAAAGCTCACTGGAGAGAGTTCAGTTCCTAGCATCGACGACCCCGGCGAAGGCCCTAGCAACTATTACTACGACAACAACAACGATGATGAGCCGTCCAGCGAGGATGACTACCTCTAAAAACCTTCATCTGTCCTCCAAGGGACACTTGGTTCCAGTCGGAGGTCACGGGGTTTAGTGGAAGCTGCACTAGGCGACTTCAGTACCCTGACGTCGTGATGTCAGTGAACGCCTCAGACGTCTCCGAGGTTCAGCCAGCGTTGGTGAGTCCACATTTCTCTAGGAGACATTTTTGTATTTTACTCTTAAGTTTTGATTCGTCGCTTCATGTGGGTGGAGAAGATGATCAGTGATCATACCCGACACCAGAAATGTATTTGGGCAAATAGGGAGAATCTATAGAAACTCATGGGGAAGTTTGTGATTTAGTTTTACCTGAACGTTTCCCCTAGTGCAGCTTGAAGTCAGAGATCTTCCATCGTAATTTAGTTCCAGGTGACAAAAACAACTCAACTAACACCTAACCTGGTGTTGTTGATGATAACCAGCTCCCATACAGGATTACAGCTTCGAACAAGGAATCTCCTGAGTGTTGATGTCATTGACCAATCCTTCTCTTTCTGGTTCTTGAGCTGATAGTTGAGTTTAGGTCGACATTTACAGGAGGAGTTCCTTATCTGCTCTGTCCTGGGATCCTAAATCACACCAGTACTGTCATCATGTGTCGACCCACTAGAAACAGACCAGAACCCATAGAAGGATTTATAATGTAGAGTTAATATTGTGTGTAAAAACCTTTAATATATTGCTGTTGCTGTTATTTGTAATGTTCAATGTTTTATATGTTTACACTCCTTTTGTTTCATATTGTAGATTGTTAATCAGCTGTTTTTGTTTTTAGTGTTACATTTAATGCCTTAATCTTTTCTATTTCTCTTGAAACTTAATTCAGAAAAACATCTTCTATTGTGTTTTTTTTGTACAGTTCCTGTAGTTTTTATCTGTTGTTACAACGCAGTGTCTTAATGGATTGGTTGGATTGGTAATCTGTGGTGATGTGTTGAAGATCAACCAGATCCACCAGATCAGTAATAGAGGATACAAACTACAGATTACGTTTCAAGGGAAAGTGAGTTTTCATCTTATTCACTAAGACGTGTATACAAACCGATCTGTGGCTTTAACAAGTTTTGAGAAAGCGCTGCCCAGGCAACCCGCCCCTCTATCACCGAGTGCCAGCTGACTGATCCACGTTGCACCCGACGCCCCTTTAGTCCTTAAAAAGTCTTAAAAGTCTTATATGATGTTATCGTTGAATCTTGAATACAGTTCAATTCATTTTAAGTCTTGAATTCGGTTTTGGAGGTCTTGAAAAGAGGTCTTGGTTCCATTGAGAGACCAGTCCAGTCCTGCAGACCAGATTCTGATAGTCGACTGTTTCACTTTCATGTTTTTTTTCAAATGTGAAATTGGTTTCATATTTCATTCTAACTGCCATTAAAAATGTCTTGAAAAGTCTTTTAAGTTGATGAAATAAATATATTATGGTATTACAAGGCTCCATCTGACATTTTGTCTAAAAATGACTTGACAATCTAATGAGTCGTCACATGAGGAAGTTCGATGTTTGAAAAATATCAGTTTAAGTTAAAAGAAAGTCCATCATCTTTAAAAGGTTGTATTTGTTTTGCTGATCTGAAGGAACTCAGGAATGAACAAGACACAAAAGTCTTGTTTTAACTTCCAGCCACTGAAACACGTCTGAAACACTCACAGCCTTCCTGCCGCTGAGGCTGCCTTCACACCGGGAGTTCGATCCCTTGTGGCACAGATGGCATGCAGGGGAAACTGAGCTCCGTGGTGGGGTCAGCTCTTCCTTGTTTTAAGCCAATTAAAAATAAGACAGAGTGCCGTCAGTCGTTTCTCTTACCTGTTACCTTCCTGTCCTGGTTCATTAGGACACAAGGAAATGAGAACGACTTCATCTTGTTTTTACTGGTTAATCCAGAAGAAAGCCTCGTGTGGTTTAGTGAATCTCATAGGAACGTCGTCTTAGTTTGAAAGGTTTTTCTATTTGTGGTGTTGCTTGTGTTTGTCTTCCATTACACTTGGCGTTGGGGTTCCTGTTTTGTAAAAAGAACAAATAAAATGATTCCAACAGTGCCAATATTTCCTTTTGGTGACGTAAGTTGTTGTGAATGTAGTTCGTTCTGTCTGGTTTCAGCTCCTTGTCTGATTCACTATGATGTTACTGTCTTTGTGTTCTCAGTGTGTAAAGAGTATTGAGACATATTGTGATGTGACACAACCAGGTCTAATGTATTTACCATGTTTGCTGGTGTATTGATTTCATAGCATGTTGGCATGCTAGCTTGCTAGCTTTAGTTTGTAGCATGCTAGCTGACATATTGTTTGCTTGGGTTGTGATGCTGTTCTCAGGTCTCATTTTGAAATCAAATATAATTCTTCTAAACATTTACAAGATCAAATGAATCATGTGATTTGTTTGATTAATTATTTTATGTTCAATCATTGTTTATGTCTTATTTCATGTGAAAACTATTATTAACAGACAACAAGGAAGGATTTTCTCTAATGTTTTAATCTCAGATGACAGTAGCATTTACAATCAGAGAAGTTACAATAAAATAAAAAACATTGGAAACACTTCTATAAAATAAAATAAAAATGGCCGTTCAGCACAAAATGTAAAATGCTACACAGCTTTCACCTTTAGAAAGAATGGCGTCTGGAATATTCCATCACACCCTCAGCACCAAGTACCGCCGTCCGTTATTCAATGGCAATGTTGAGCGTTTGTACAGCGCTAATAACACGGCCTGCGCACCTTCTGTTATGTGTGATGATGCTTATGGCTGATCTGCAGTTCAATGTGATGACATTACTTCCACTTGTCCTGATAATGGCTGCTATGTGACTTTATTTTAACTTGATTTATATCTCTGCTCTCCCTCTCTGTCATATTGTGGCTTTAGAAGTCAGATCAGTCTGAACACTTCCATATCTAGCTTTTAACATCCAATAGCAATATGAGCAAAATACATGTCTGTGTGTCCAGACCTGTCACTTAATGTGTCCTTGCATGGTCAGATGATAAAAGTCACATTGATATGAAAAGTGTCACCATAGCCAATGTACAAGCCAGGCTTGTACATTACTACTGTACTTACTACTGATTGAGCCAAATCAAAAGTGTACTCTTGATTTGGACCACGGATAGTATTTCTACCAGTTAAATGATAACCCGTTACATGGCACCAAACTGTAAGTTAATGGTAACTAGCACATTCTGCAGGCATCAAGCAGCAAAGCCGGGATGTCATACCGATGATGACTGCACCGAGAAATGGGAAAGAAACACTGAAGCAAGGCCTTGCTTTAGTTTTACTAAGAAACATCCAAGTCATTTTGTGCATGCAGCCAATCGTTTTCTGCGTCAGCCTGAGGCAGGCGTTTGATTGGCCGAGATTACACAATGAAAAGCTGTTTTCCTCCAATGGAAAAGTTCATATGTAGCAGCCTTCGGCTGCAGTGTATTTGGTGCGTTTAACATTGGTTTCCTCTGAATATCACAGATTGTCCCGTGAATTTTCTGCGTCATCTACCTTATGATTGGTTCTCTAGCTAGCATGCTCACCCAACAGACCAGCTACTTTAGTCTGAACTGGAACACAACTACAGTAATACAGTGTGCTAGTCACCGGCTGGTACAGTACAGAACATGAAATTGTTTGGTTACAACCTCCGACAGCAGCGGCTCCATCCAGTCATCAACAGGGACAGCCTGGCCAGGTTCTTCTAGAAGGAAGCTGTGGTGGCTGCAGTACATACTGTACGTATGACATCATCACATGATGACATCATGACATCTCTATCAAGGTGACAGCCCAAAAATCAGCTGGCATAGCAACACCACTTAATTGACCATGTAATGATCAAATATCACTCGTATGGCACTTAGCGCTGTCCAGCAAAACACCTCCGAGACTCGATACAACACTGTGGGGTTCAAACCTGAAGCAGTAGACAGGCCAGCAGGCCACAGTACTGTGTGTGTATGTTTGCAACAGCAGAAGAAGAAGCAGATGCCGTATTCGCTGCCATGCAAAAACAGTACAAGGTCCAGTTTACTGCTGGACCTGATACATTCACCGGAGTACAAACAGACAGACAGTTAAAACCTCCTACATTCACTCAGTCAGTCTACCAGCTGAGGCCTCAGACAGGAAACACAACACACGGTTCGAGGTTTCCTCCAATGCAGCTGCAAACAGAAACGTCCACCTCACATGACGTCCAGTTCATTCAGCCGTTCTCCTGGTGGTCCGGTGTCTCCCGCCCCGAAGTTCCAGTTCTCACCACAGGGGGCGAGACTGAGCTGGATGAATCTCAGGTTGCAACTTGAATCCTCAGCTTAGCTCCGCTCTGCCAGTTTGCATCCCTCTAACACGCATTTGGTTTATTTCAAACAGGGACACTAAATGGAGTGAAAGCAGCTCAGGTACTAGAAAAGTATATATTTCTCTTTTTCTCCACTCTTCCTCTCTCTCTGAGTTTTGTCTTCTTTTGTGACGTTTTGTATCTTTGAGTGTCCTCTGGTGCTGTGACTGAGGGATGGAGGTTCACTGTGTTTCTGGACTAGTGTAACACTGTCCTCACTAGCCACAATCTGGACTAGTGTAACACTGTCCTCACTAGCCACAATCTGGACTAGTGTAACACTGTCCTCACTAGCCACAATCTGGACTAGTGTAACACTGTCCTCACTAGCCACAATCTGGACTAGTGTAACACTGTCCTCACTAGCCACAATCTGAACGGTGTGGAAATGGCAACCAAATAGAGCTACAACCCCTCATGCTCCATCCCTGATGACAGCCTGTGACCTCAGTGAAGGAGGCGTGGCTTACCAGTTCAGTTCCCTTAGGCAATCAGCCCTCAGACCGAGGAAAGGATGGAGAGAGCGAATAGAGAGAGAGAGAGACTGCTGCCTCTTTCTGATCCTGGTTTGTAGAATTCAGCCTCTCTCCCTCCTTTAACTCTATTTCTCTCTATAGACATAAATTCTATATAATCTCTATTTGTTTGTACCTTTCTTTCTTGCTCCTCTCCCCCCGTTTCCCTGCCTCTCTTTCTCTCTCTCTCTCTCTCTCTCTCTCTCTCTCCCTCTCACTCTCTCTCTCTCTCTCTCCCTCCCAGTCACTCCTCTGTGATGGTGGGCAGGTGAGGGGTACTGGGTGAACTGGGCGTGCTCCGTAGGTCCGGCCGGACGTTGACGCTGGAGATGGACCACACGTCGCTCAGTTCTGTGGGGGGGGGGGCAAAGGTCACAGTTCAGAGTACAGGGGTCAGTCAAGGAGCATTGTGGGTATATTGCTGATGTATCGGGAGCAGAGAGGGCTGGTGGCCATGCATGTGAACACACTCACATACAATTGGTACCCCATGGGGGGGGGGGGGGGGGGGGGGGCACAGTAAGACAGCCATGCAGGGATGAAGGAGGCAAGGAGGAGAGGGGCCATGAGGGGGGTTCAGAGGTTCATACAGGCTTCATAAGGGGTTCATATGAGGTCAGTCAGCAGTGATGTAACAGTCATGAGGCGCCGCCAGGTAAAACTACCCAGAAACACTGGAAACATCCTCAAGGGTGTTTTGGCTTTTATACACTGAAACGTTTCGTAGAATAAATAAATGAGAACAAAAAGAAAAATCTCCATAGCAACAGCTAGCGTTGCTGGAACGACCAATCGGATTGGTCAGAAGCTACCCGTTGAGTCACATGGTCCATATGTCCACACTTGGCCTGAAAACGTCTCCTGAGGAAATCACAGGACTTCTTACGAGGCTTCATATGGGCTCATGACAGTTTGTTAAGGGTCATGAAGCTTCATGTTCAAACATGGATGGAGGTCATGCAGGGTCATGGGCTGAAGACCAGGGGGAGGGAGGTGAGGGTCCCAGGGGGGGAGTCAGACTGGAGGGAGTTCCAGTGGATACAGATGACCTCTGAAGAGTCTGACACACACACACACACACACACACACACACACACACACACACACACACACACACACACACACACACACACACACACACACACACAGGGGATTATAGCATGCAAAGATGGTAGCCATAGAATAATGCTTTGTCTCCACTGATCTGGGTTCAGCTATGTCATCTCCCGTGTCCAGGAGTTCTAGTTATTGATTCTAGATGGATCATTTCATGTTGCTTAGCAACACATTCACTTTTAATAAGTAAAGTGCTAAATTCAGTTGGTACAAAATGAATGAAATGAAACTGTAACGGTCTGCCATTCATTCTTTGTACATTCCCATGGGCTGAGAGCAAAAGCTGATATTTCACTTCCTGTCGGGGGCGGAGCCTCAGCAGGAAGTGGGACATCGCTGAAACATGAAAGAGAGACAGAAAAGACAGAAGAGGAGAATCGTCCTACCGGTCCTGAACTTGCTGTATGGTCCGTTCTCGTGAGCCTGGCGGCTACCGGACCAGAAGGGCAGGCCTCTCTCTCTCCACCTGTGACACACACACACACACACACACACACACACACACACACACACACACACACACACACACACTCAGAGATCAGAGCAGCAGAAGATAACCAGGTGTGTGTATGTGTGTTTCCTAAGGTGCTTTGAGGCTGTCAGAGGCCCCGCTGTGGCTGCTTTGATGTACATACTACAGGTGCATGCAGTGTGTGTGTGTGTGTGTGTGTGTGTGTGTGTGTGTGTGTGTGTGTGTGTGTGTGTGTGTGTGTGTGTGTGTGCGTGTGTGTGTGTGTGTGTGAGGGGACCCAGGTGTGTGACAGCCCAGGAGCAGAGGAAGAAGAGACTGGAACAGACAGATGACATAAAAATGATGTTTTTGTGCGTGTGTGCGTGTGCGTGTGCGTGTGTGTGTGCGTGTGCGTGTGCGTGTGCGCGTGCGTGCTTGTGTGTGTGCGTGTGTGTGCGTGTCTACCCACCAGTGGAATATGAAAACAGCGATGATGAGCAAGGCAGATACTGCATCAGTCAGAATCCACATCAAACTATACTCCTCTGGAGTCTGGAGAGAGAGAGAGGGAGAGGGGGAGAGAGAGAGAGATAGAGAGAGGGGGGAGAGGGAGAGAGAGAGAGAGAGAGAGAGGGGTAGAGAGGAGGAGAGGGAGGGACAGGGAGAGAGAGAGAGGGAGGGAGAGAGAGGGGGGGATAGAGAGGAGGAGAGGGAGGGAGAGAGACGGGAGAGAGAAAAAGAGAGAGAGAGGGAGAGGGGAGAGAGAGAAAGAGAGAAAGAGAGGGGGGGAGAGAGAGAGAGAGATAGAAAGAGAGAGGGAGAGAGAAACATGTCATGTCATTGACATGTTTTACTGTATTTACCCAACAAAGTCTCTTATTAGAACCTGAACCGTCTGGATGCTACGCAGTGCAGCCGGGGCTGCTGGGAAGAGACCGCCACTCAGCATCAGCATCAGCATCAGCATCATGCTTGCCCAAACTCGGCATCTATTGCAGCCCAACAGTCCTGGTAGGGGGATCCCTCTCTGAGTAGCCCCTCCCTCTCTGAGTAGCCCCTCCCTCTCTGAGTAGCCCCTCCCTCTCTGAGTAGCCCCTCCCAAGGTTTCTCCCAATTTTTCCAATAAGGTTTTGTGGGAGTTTTTCCTTGTCCTCTGTGAGGGTCTAAGGCTGGGGGATGTCGGGTACTAACCATTTATTATTTTCACATGTTGGGCACTGTGAAGCCTTAGAGACTGTAACGGTGATTAAGGGATATACAAATAAATGTGATTTGATTTGATTTGATTTGATCATCAGCATCAGCATCAGCATCAGCATCAGCATCAGCATCAGCATCAGCATCAGCATCAGCATCAGCATCAGCTCTGTTCCTGACTGGCACTTTAACAGGAACATCCTCATGTTTACATCATGATCATGTAGGAGGACTGAAACGATGCCTCAGAACTACGTTGAGCATGGTGGGTAACTGGGTGAGAGTACTGCTGTGTTGACAACTATGTTGAACCCTTGACAAACATCTCTCCAACTGAACCGTGTTTTCTCCTGACATGGACAACAACAGGAAGTGGTTTCTTGTCTCACCATGAGGAAGAGCGGCCTGCTGAGCTCTGACAGGACCTGGATGGAGTTGGTGCTGACCGACTGAGCTCCAGAGCACCAGGCCAGAGAGAAGAGCCACGGCTGGCTGACCACATACAGGTTGGTGCTGATGTTCACCGACCTGTACTTACTGGAGGTGGGGGGGGAGCATAAACACCGAGTCATAACAATGGCAGCACTAAAAACATCACACACACATTATGGAAAGTCAATAGTCTCTCATTAGGTATGAATGAGTGTGTTGTTTATTGGTAAATGATCTGTGTGTGTGTGTGTGTGTGTGTGTGTACCTGATCTGCTGCTGTGACATGCTGCTGTAGTGCAGGTTCAGTCTGGTGATGTGGTGGTCAGTCAGTTCCTGTATGGAGGCCTTCTCTCCAGACGTCAGCTGGAGCTCCGGGTCCACCGCCTGGACGGACAGACGGTCGTCTGACGGCAGCCACAGCACCTACACACACACACACACACACACACAATGCATGTATGCCCATAAACATATAGAAACATTCAAGCGGTCCATAAGTCCCAGTCGGGCCCGGCGGTACCTGAGAGGAGTTGATGTGCGCCTGCACCACCTGCAGCGTGGTGTTGATGTATGATTGGCTGTAGGGGTGTCCGGACGGTGGCCTGTGCACGTCAAACAGCACCAGACTGCCACTCCGGGCTGCCACCTCCAGGAACTGGGCCAGGGAGGGAACAGACTGGTTCTGAGCCCGGGAACGGTCCATTTCAGACAGGGATGAGACCATACCAAAGGTGTCCCTCTGTACGGGGGGGGGGGAAGATTACCAAACTTTAACAGCAAAAAACATTTATTTATTTACAGCAGCATCAATGTCTCATTTTAATCATTTTGTGCACATTGGTTCTGGTTCTGGTTCTGATTCTGGTTCTGGTTCTGATTCTGGTTCTGGTTCTGATTTTGATTCTGGTTTTGGTCCCGATTCTGATCCTGATACTGGTTCTGATTCTGAATCGGGTTCTGGTTCTGATTCTGGTTCTGGTTCTGATTCTCAGTGTCTGACCACTAGAGGGCGCTAGGCTAGCAGGTCATTACACTCCTGCTGCCCAGCTGAACTCACTTCTAGTATTTCCACTCAAAATATTGTGATAATATCATCAAACTGTGAGCTCAATGTGTTACTGTTACTAACACCACATGGTGCCACCATCCAACACAGTATGCATTACTCAATACTTACTCAGTACTCAGTACTTGTTTCAGAAGTAATATTATTACTTTACTTACTACTACTAAACTACTCCATTACTAAGTTACTTTTCCATCACACCTCCAGTATCAGTTCCCTCCTCGCTGACAATACTTCCACTTCTCTACTGTGTGAGTATAATAACTAGTATGAGTGTGTGAGTGTGTGTGTGTGTGTGTGTGTGTGTGTGTGTGTGTGTGTCTCACCGATAGGAACCAGTCACCGGCATTTAACTGCTGCAGTTCAGCCCAGGTGAACATGGAGGCGTCGGCGTGCGTTCTGTTTGGGAAAACCTCGGCAACGTTAGTGGTTCTTCTCAGAGTGGAGTCATGCATCAGGAAGGGAACGCCGTCATAACTAGAGAGAGAGAGAGAGAGAGAGAGAGAGAGAGAGAGAGAGAGGGAGAGAGAGCAAGAGAGAGAGGAGATCAATAAACATTGAATTCTGAATACAGCAATCAAATTCAGCCTGGCTTTCATAAAGTAGTCTATCTCACATACACACACACACACACACACACACACACACACACACCAGGGGCAGTGTGACTACCTGATGGTGACGTCAGTCTGCAGTCCCTCTCCTCCAGCTTCCACCGCCTTCTCAAACGACATCACAGTATTCTCTGGAGCCAGCTGCACACACACACACACACACACACACACACACACACACACACACACACACACACACACACACACACACGGAATCAGATACATTCATGTACGTGTGCAGAGTGAGATACAGTGAGCCAAGTCTGTAATGAAGAGCCTCCATCTCCATCAACACCCTGCAGCCTCCTGCTCTGTGTTGTCTTTAGAAATACATCAACATGAACATTATTTTAAATGCTGCAACATGATTAAATTCAAGATTCAAGAACTTTATTGTCACATACACATCCAGGATGTATAGTGAAATGAAAAGTGGCAATGCTTTATGGGAATGTGCAATGAAATGTAAAAAAAAGCCATGTATTGATTCCTCATGTAAAGGTCAACTGCTACTGCTGATTAACAAGGATAAGTAAAGGGCTCATTCCTCTGATCAATACTTAAATAAACCAGGTGATTACAGGTGATTTACAGATAGTCTGGGAGCAGTGAGTCCATATCGATTAGTAGAAGTTATATTCTGTAGTGAGTTTTATTTCCTCATGGCGCCTGCAGTTCTACACCATAGTATCATATTCTCTTCAGGGACATACAGCACTGTGGTAAAGTCCGTAAAGCGAAGATGCTTCCAATAACAATTCAATGAAAAGTTTCTAAAATGTACTATAAAGAGCAGTAATGTAAAACAATACTGCAGAAAACAAAAATCATTTAAGATCAAATTTATATTTACAAACTCTAGGCTGCCTCAGACGTTTGCACAGTACTGTTCTGCTGTCTCTTCTGGAGGCCAGCTAGTAGACCAGCTAGTTGACCAGCTAGTTGACCAGCTAGTTGACCAGCTAGTTGACCAGCTAGTAGACCAGCTAGTTGACCAGCTCCACTATAGAATACTAGTATAATACAGTGTTCAGTCTATTCATCTGAACATTACGTACTTGGTTTAATGGTATGAGTGTTGTAATACTACTACAACTCCAGAAACCTGGTGAGAAACTGTTGGAACTGAGGCTGGAGCAGACCTGATGCTTACTGAACACTGGGTCACTGAACGCCACACTGGTCGTCTGGTTTGACAGCAATATATTCATAACACAGGACTGAGGACAGGTCACTTTTCATAGAAGCCCCGCCCCGGCCGCCGCAGGTCCATCCTTACCATTGGTGCTCCTCTGTGTCCGATGAGCGTGGGGGCGGGTCCCAGCACTCCAGCCTTCTTAATGCAGGGGGAGTACATCCCCAGAGGAACCAGGTAGAGGGAGAACAGCACTGACAGGTACAGACCCAGGATGGCCACCTGACGCACTGATGGACACACACACACACACACACACACACACACACACACACACACACACACACACACACACACACACACACACACACAGTTAAGAGTGTTAGAAGGCTACAGGGAGCCCTGTAGTATCTGGGTCAACGAGGCCTGTTCTCCACTAAGGTTTCACTGGAGGAGCTACAGTGCAACATCATGGTTTACATACATACATAAACCCACACTACACAGACAAACACACACAGGCCCATACACACACAAGAGTCCCACAGCAGGAATCAGAGCTTAATCTGGCTAACACAAATCTCTCCTAATAGCGTCAACATGCTGGACTGCTGCTGAACAATAACCAGGACGGTCACTGAGTTGGCTGGCTGGTTAGCGAAGCCGCCTGGTACCACAGCCCACGTAGCAGGAAGAAAGAAAAGCCCTGCTGGGATCTAAATGCCAACAAGTGCTCTGGCAGGTTCCGGTCCCTCTATGGTTATCGCTCAGCAGGAGACTCCCAGCATGCATCAGCACGACGACTGGCTGCCTGGTTAGCCAAGACACCGGGTAGCACAGAGCTACTGGGTTATCACAGGAAGAGACGGAAGCCCTCCAAATGTCAACAGGTGCTCATTGGGAGGAAGGAAAGAAAGAAAGAAAGAAAGAAGGAAAGAAAGAAAGAAAGAAAGAAAGAAAGAAAGAAAGAAAGAAAGAAAGAAAGAAAGAAAGAATCCATCATACATCAGATCCTGTCTACGTCTCTCTCACTCTCTCTCTCTCATCTCTCGCCAGAAGAGATCCCCGGCATGACTCACGTCACTCCACCCGCTGCATCACCATGGCAACAAGACACACAGTGTCCATGGAGACCACAGTGAATGAGAGAGATAGAGAGAGCGAGATCAAAGTGACCCAATGCAAAAGAGAAAGAGAGATAGACAGAGAAAGATAGATAGATAGATAGATAGATAGATAGATAGATAGATAGATAGATAGATAGATAGATAGATAGATGATAGATAGATAGATAGATAGATAGATAGATAGATAGATAGATAGATAGATAGATAGATAGATAGATAGATAGATAGATAGATAGATAGATAGATAGATAGATAGATAGATAGATAGATAGATAGATAGATAGATAGATATAGAGAGAGAGAGACAAGAAAGAGAGAAAGAGAAAGCAAAATTATGTGAGGTAGAGAGACATTGATTTTCTGTTAAAAGAAAGTGGAGAGATGGGGGGGGTGTCTACAGCTGTATAATCCATGCCAGACAGTGCGTCATGTCGAGGGGTGTGTTAGATTTTCTACCAGCTTGGGTCCCAGAGGGTGGAGCAGCTCAATACTTCTACACCTGAAGCTCCTCGCCGTCTGCCAGCAGCTCGATACGACGTCTCAACTGCCTCTGGATTAAAGTTACTCACTCATCACACTTCTATTCTCTCAGAGTCAGCTGCCTGGTCTGGACTGAGACAGACAGGAAGTGACATTCATCAGTCAATTATACCTCACTTCCACTTCCACAGATGGAAAACTCAAATCTATTTTTTAACCTTTATTCATCGTTGACTAAGCCTGAAGCTGTTCACTGATCAATAACTAATACAGAACTAATGACTGCATACAGCACAGTACCACCACAGTACCACCACAGTACCATCAAAGTACCATCACTGTTCCATCACAGTACCATCACAGTACCACCACTGTACCACCACAGTACCATCACAGTACCATCACAGTACCATCACAGTACCACCACAGTACCATCACTGTACCATCACAGTACCACCACAGTACCATCACTGTACCATGAATTAATCTTGAAATTAATCTATTGGTTGGACTGCCGACTCTGGCAGTAGCTAGGCGGCCAGTTAGAGATCTTGGTGGTTTTGTCTGGTATCACTTCAGAGACAACAGTCAGTCAGTACACATGCCTTGTTTCAGTGCTGCTGAAGTACCAATGCATTCCCCTCACATCCATGAGCACAGTGAACGGGACTACTCCGGGACTACTCCGGGACTACTCCGGGACTAGTCCGGGACTACTCCGGGAATACTCCGGGACTACTCTGGGAATACTCCGGGACTACTGTTCTGGAGCACTGGAATATTTCAGGGGGAGAAATACATTCTCACATTTGGGTCTCAGGCTGAAATCCTGCTTACCTCTCTTGTTCATGCGGAAGAAGTGCAACGCTATTGGCCAGGAGAGGAGGGTCATTAGTGAGACCGCAGCCACATGGAGGAAGGGGGCCGTCACCTAGCCAATCAGAGGACAGAGGTAAAGAGAGAGAGAGAGGGAGAGAGAGAAAGAGAGAGAGAGAGATAGAGAGAGAGAGAGAGAGAGAGAGAGAGAGAGAGAGAGAGAGAGAGAGAGAGAAAGATGTCAGTACAGTCTGAAATATTTTATTATTTCTCTCAACATCCATGGAGGTCATGTGAGCAGCTGAAGATGCTGTAAAGACAATGCTACCTTTTTATTAATATCCTGCTACCAACCTTGAAGGGGGCAGGCCATGGGGTGTAATATTAGTATTAGTATTAGTATTAGTATTAGTGGTCTATATCACAATTCATTTGACAATGATATTGTTAAAGGTCAATGCTACGCACGTGTAGCTGAGTTTAAGTCAGTTGTTAACTAAAGATTAAGAGTTGTGTCGTGATTGACTCCACACACAGTACAGGGTACACAGATCTCTGGAGACAGAGCAGCTGGGAGGTTTCACAGAGACACAAGTCAAAACAATAATACCACTAAGCACTAGCAGCTCCTTCAGAAACAAAACTATACTGTAGGAGAACAGTCACACAGAGGAAGTCAGAGGAAATGGTTGGTTGACCTCAAGAATGCTGACATGTTTTTCTACCACATCAGTGTAACTGATCTTCTTGATGGGCAAAGCAAATAACTTCCTGTGATTGGCTAGTGTGTCTGTGACTGACTCTCTGTGATCTGTGTACAGGTTGTCTGCAACTTTTAGAAAGCCAAATCCAAAAGACCATTAATCCTTATTAATGCCACCTGTTTTTAAAACCAAAATAACACAACCAAGCTGGCAAAAACAGAAGATTAGTGATTGAACACGAACATGAAAGTTCTGAAACTATAAATGGGCAGAATAAGAAAAAGAACAATAAGGAATTAATTCCAGTTGTGTTTAGTAAAGCAGATATGATGCATGTACAAATACCGCTGCTGTGTATTCAAACCTGTCACTGCACGGTGTGAAAATACGACCTCTAATAAGTGTGTTTTAACCCAATGTAAGATCATTCCCTGCTGACCTGCAGGGAGAGGAGGAGGGTCTTCCACTCTTTGCTCCAGAGGTCAGAGAGGACGGCGGTGGCTGCCACGGAGAACACCAACGTCACCACGATGCCAATCTGACAACCAAGGAGGATCAGGAGAACATAGCATGATCATAAAACACAGGAAACTATTGATAAAGAACTGTCAGTGTGTGTGTGTGTGTGTGTGTGTGTGTGTGTGTGTGTGTGTGTGTGTACCTTATGGCTCCAGTGGAGGTACAGCCTCTGGCCCTCAGACAGCAGACACACCGCCAGCATCTGTAGACAGTCAGAGATGTATTACAGCTTTTAGTCTCAGCGGTACTGTATGATACTGTAGGAGTTGTTTGTTACTGTAGCAGCAACGGTACCATGAGCAGGGCGATGTACGTAAAGAGAGCTGCAGCTACACCCAGCAGGACCAGAGACCAGGGGAACCAGAAACCCAGAGCCCCGAAGTTAAACCTGCACAACAACAACAACAACACACTGGTCACTTTACTCCACTGTGTGTGTGTGTGTGTGTGTGTGTGTGTGTGTGTGTGTGTGTGTGTGTGTGTGTGTGTGTGTGTGTGTGTGAGAGAGAGAGAGAGAGAGAGAGAGAGACCCACCAGTCAAAGTCATTGTAGTCATTCTGAGCTTCAGTCCAAAAGTAGAGGAAGACAAAACTCAGGAAGAAGGTGAAGATCAGGAGGCCAAAACTGCCACACTCCACCTGGGAGAGAGAGAGAGAGAGAGAGAGAGAGAAATATAATCTGTTTTATACCATACTACCCATATTGCGCCACGTCTTGTCCACAGCGTCTTGACAGTAAATGCCGTCGGGACGATGTAGAAAACAAAACACCATTAAAACAAACACTGAGAGGATACTCCTCATCTGTAGCACAACACAGCAACTCCCTGACAAGGCGATCTGTCTGACAGAAGTCAGTCTCTCATATCACTGAATGCGTGCAGAAGCAGTATATTGACAGGCTGGATATTTGCTGATACTTTTCCAGTAGAAAGCAGCAGTTCAGTAACACTGACTGGTGGAGTCAGCAGGCAGGACAGAATCAATACTCTGCACTATCAGCAAACTAACTAAACACTGTTTAAGTCAAAGTAGATGGTGCTGTGTGTGTGTGTGTGTGTGTGTGTGTGTGTGTGTGTACCTTGCTGCAGCAGCACTCCCCTGGCTGTGCCCTGGCTCTTTGGTATCGTCTCCATTGGCAACCGTAGAGGCCGGCCAGGCAGGAGACAAACGGCTGGTGTTCATACCTGGAGCAGCCAATTAACCAATTCACCAATTAACAGATTAACAGATTAACAGACTAAAAGATCAACAGCTTCAATCATCTGAACAGAATATAAGAGGATTTTGTGCTGCAAAATGAAATATCCACCATATGAAAAAAGTGACACCTAGTAACAAAATGATTGATTGACAGCACAAAAACAACAAATTGTGACATATTTTATAAGATGACAAAATGCTAAATCTTGATAAATGATAAAGATTGGATCCTGATATAAAGCGCTGTGTGTGTATTTCATCACATTCTGACAGGCGTGTGTTCTTTGTATTTCATCCATTTCACTTCATGGATGTTTTCTGAACATGTTTTCTCACAGAATGTCTTCAAGGGTGTTTTTATGGTACTCTATTGATCCCCGATGCCCCTCCACAGGGAGGTCAGAGGTCAAGTTCAACTACAGAACACCCCAGTGTCTTGCTCAAGGACACTTGAGCAGCGTGGACACCAACCTGTCATCCATGTTATCCAACAGTTACTGTGTGTGTGTACTGTCTGGGAAGTTTCCTTCATATCTACCTCCCTGGTTACCACAACAGTTACCATAGCAACCAATAAAGTGAGGCTAGCCGTGCTTTATGGGAGTTATCAGCGCAGTCGTAAGGCGTCTCTGACCAATCAGACTGAGCCTTGTGTGACATTATTTAAACTGTCTCAAGTCTGAAGTCTGATTTAAGGTGGATTTTCTTCTCTTAAGGTGGTAATGTGTGTTGTACTGCACCTTTGCAGCAGCTGCCGCCGCACCACCTTTAACTTCCCCAGCTTCAGACTGGTCACGGGCACACACTCACCCACAGCCCAGCATCACAGATGGAGGGAGAGAGAGAGAGAGAGAGAGAGAGGGGAGAGAGGATGGAGGAGAAAAAAGGAGAGAGAAGAGGAGGGTAGATAGAGGAGGAAGGGATGAAGGAGGGATAGGAGAGAAAAGGAGGACAGAGAAAGAAGACTGCTGTTGGTCCGGACCGATCTCCACCTAGAGGGCGAGGAGAGATGGAATCCATTTAACCTGTATATATAGAAAACAGAGACTCAGCAGGACGGAGTGTGTGGAGTCCTGGTTCTATTACTGTGGCCTGGTTACACACACACACACACACACACAGGGCTATGAGCCTATATGCTCTATTTGTTCATGCTAATCCAGCATTCTACATCCAGAGCTGCCTCATTAAGGTGACCTGCAACCTCTGACCTCTGACCTCTGAGCTCTACTTCCTCAGCTCCACTGACCCAAATGATACCACAGCAAGCTGACCAGCCAACTAGTAAGCAAGTCGCCCAGCCAGGGAACCAACTCCTACCACCTGGTTAGTTGAGCCAGGGGATCCAGAGAGTTCTGTTCTGTTAATGGTGTTGCAGACCCAGATAAATAACACTGCACCTGGATCAGCCAGTTAACACACTCTCCATTACAAATACTCCCAATTGGCTCATTCTGTATATGAGCTTGATTTGAACACAGCTGTCAGTCATGCAGGTACAGACCTCATACAGGTACAGACCTCATACAGGTACAGACCTCATACAGGTACAGACCTCCTACAGGTGCAGACCTCATACAGGTGCAGACCTCATACAGGTATAGAAGGTCTTCAGTACAGTTAAGGGTAGCATTGTAAGTAAATGAAATTAATTCAGTTTCAAAGTGTTGTGTTTCCTCGGTGTCTTTATTCTCGTTGGTCTCCGGTTGTTTTCATTTTGTCTAATTGTCAGTGAACGCGTCTTGATGAAGTGGCTGTTCCGCCACGGCTCCGTGACAGGGAAGCTGTTCACGACCAGACGCCACAGTGTCTGGTCATATTAATGACAGCTGTAACTCACCACCACCAGCTTGTGTGTGTGTGTGTGTGTGTGTGTGTGTGTGTAACAGGATATTGCTGTATGAGTGAACCCAGTGTTCGAGGCTGACAGATGGTTAGTGGTGCTGTTGATCCGAAACCACTGGTTATCATGGTAACTGGTACCTGGTTCAGATGTACTCTATGGTAGACTAGCAGCCTCACACCAACACAGTGGAAACTATTCTATTGTGTTCTATTCTAAGATGTCTCTGCTGTAGTGAGAGCTGTGAATAAAGCCGGCCTCCAGACGACCAGGCCGACGCAACCAGCCAAGTCATGCAAGCCGCTGCCATGGCAACGGTGACATTAGCTCTGTTATTACTGCTGTAAAAAGAGTGTGTGTGTGGGGGGGGGGATGAAACATGCAGAGAAAAAGAGAGAGAGGGAGAAAGAGAGGGAGGGAGGGAGAGATGGAGGGAGGTGTAGATGACAAAGACAGACACACACAGCCTCTCATCTACTGACACTCTGCAGTGTAACAACAAATGTCGTAGTGTAAAGCGTCAAGATGTAATGTGAGAGAGAGAGAGAGAGAGAGAGAGAGAGAGAGGGGGATGGATGGATGAGATGCAGACTGGTGTGGGGCTACAGACAGGTCTAATCCACGACTGAGAAAGAGGCTTAGAAAAAGGAGGATTGACTAAAGAGAAAGAGAGAGAGAGGGATGATGGGAACAGATCAGGAGACCGGGGGAAGACTGAAAAAGAACAAGGACTATATGACAAGTAAGAGATGACAAATAAAAGAGGTAAAGGAAGAATAGGACTGAGATCAAATACTACCAGAGAGAGAGAGAGAGAAGTAACCAGGAGATGATCTGACAGGGGAAACCAAAGAACGGGGATGCTGCAGAAGAAGAGCGAGGGAAGCCGAGGAGGAGGAAGAGGAGAAAGGAGGAGGAGCAGGTGAGGTAATGACAGACGGAGAGAGCGTGATAGAGAGAGAGAGAGAGAGAGAGAGAGATGGGAAGATGGAGGGAGGGAGGGGGAGTGACTGGCCTCTGCAATCCTAAATCCCATAGAGGATATTAAGGCAAGACACGGCTTAAAGTAAAGCTGTTTTTACACACACACACATGCACACACGCACACACGCACACACACACACACACACACCACTCATCAGACAACAGATAACCTCTAGCAGCTCAGTTGTTATGAGGTGATGAGTTGATTGGTGATGAGACCATTTTGATCTCCCGCCTCAAACCAGTTGGTTGTACCATCAACACCAGTCTGTCTGTCTGTCTGTCTGAACCCGGCCCTGCAGCCGCCATGCTGCAGGGCTCCTGAACGCACCGTGAGGATGGAGGCAACCACGACACCACGCCGGTCTCTACCCATGTCCTCATGCACTAGTGGCTAGTATCCTGTCCTGGACTAACAGCCTTTAAAAGCCTCCTGCAGCAGGTCTACTCTACCACAAGATCTGATCATCTTCATCCACCGCTGCTTCTGGAGCTTCTCCCTTCACGCTGTTTGTTGCCACAAGCAATTTTAGGTCATAGTTCACCCACCTGTTATATCAGTACTACCTCCCCGGGGGTCACGTGAGGTGAAGAACATGCAGTCATGTTGCTTCCAGCTCTGTCTAAACTGACGGAGCAGGGATGAGCTTCAGGGAGCCTGAGGCCAGACAACGGTACATTTCTTGGGTTGGGGCTGAGAAAGTGATGTCGAAGGGAGTAAGGGCACAGACAAAGATAGAACAGAGAGGAAGGAGGGGAGGGAGGGAGGAAGGAGAGGGAAGGAGGGCAGGAGAGGAGAAATAGAGGAGAGGACAAGCAGGAAGACGCTGGACATCATAGATTAAAAGTTGCTGAAGAAGTCCCTCCCTCTTTCTTCTTTCCTTCGTCCTCCTTGTCAATCACTCTCCTCCATTCTCTAATTGACTTACTCCTACCCTCCTCCTCCTCCTCCTCCTCCTCCTCCTCCTCCTCCTCCTCTCCGTCCATCTGTCATTTTCCCAACTCTTTCTCTCCGGCTGCCTCACCTAATTGTCTTACCCCCAGTTTTTTCACCCATCCTCTCTTCTCCGCCTCTGTCCATCTGTCATGTTGTCTCTCCGTCCAAACGACCTTTGGATATTGGCCAGTACTCAGTGCATTAGTGGGTAGTGGGTAGTACAGTACTGCAGAGAACACCAATGACAGCTAAGGTCGGTCATCCATGATTGTAGTTCCAGAAAATGCACAAGAAATGAGGAACTCTGGTCGTCCGTCAAGTTCGGAGGAGATGTGTTTGACAGGTTTGACACTTTTAGTGCCGCTCAGACCTGAAACCTCCGTCTGAATTTAATCCTACTAACGGCAAAAAACAAATCCTCCACCATGTTTCTCTGAGCCCTGGGGGAGAAACCATCAGGTCACTAACAGATTAGAAACAGGAAGTGATCAGGCCTGTTTTGCTTCTTGTTTCTTCCTTTTGTTACGTTGTCATTAAGACTAACATTACTAGACTAACATGTCAGCCCTGAGAGGTTTCCTACAGGGATCAATAACGTATCACTTCTCAGGAGAGATCAATCACTCATCTTCTGTACCAGGGTCATGGGGGGGGGGGGGGTGCTGGAGCCTATCCCAGCATGCATTGGGTGGAGGGAAGGGACTCACATACATACAATTCTGGAGTCTCCAATCCACCTGATTTGCACATTGATGTAATGTGGGAGGAAATCCACTACAGTCAAGTCCAGGAATCAAACATACAACCTTTTTGCTGCGAGGCCACAGCTCTAACCTCGGACCTGCAGGGATGTGATGCTGGTTCTGGTTGGTGTTGGACCTGGAGCCTGGTAGGCGGGACTCTGCTCCCACTGTGAAGGGTCTTCAAGTAAATTACACAGGCAGGGTTGAAGACAGGACAAGCTGGGAACCTGCCATAAGTCCATCTCTCTGAGCGACTGTGTGTGTGTGTGTGTGTGTGTGTGTCATACAAGTGTGTACATGATGAAACACACATTTGAACACATACAGACACACAAACACACAAGAGATGCACAGTTATCTGCAAACAAACATACGCTCACACATGGATGAGGTTGTCATGGTGACGTCCTTGACAACATCTCCAGGGCTTGTCAAGGTACGTTTCATGTGTAATCTGGGGGAGAGAAAGGCCGGGCATCCCAACGCAATCCTACAGATACTTCACAACACTATGGTACTGATGAGAGAGACAGCAGTGTCTTGCTTCATCATCCAACATTCACTGAACAAAATCCACTTCCTGAAACACGACAACTGAACCTGATTGAACCGGTCTCTGCCGTCAGTGATCCGTTTCATTCACATCCATATACTTTGATTTCAATAATGACGTCTGAGCACAGCGCTCAGCTCAACGCTCAGAAAAACAGGAATCCACAAGAGACGACGACCTCACCTGTCTCTCTGCCGTCACTCCACATGAACGTCTGTCTACAACACGTCAGTACGGTATGACACCTGATGAAGGCCTGATGTGTCATGTAGCTGTTATGAAGCTCTCAGGTTTTATAAACGTGTTATGAAGCTTTCTGTGATTAATAACAGGGACTATAAATACAACACAATACCATCCGATACCAGAGGGAGATCACAGTATGAATCAATGTAGGATACATGATCTGTGGTTGACAGTGTGTGTTGTAGACACCCTGAGTGTTGAGTGTTGAGTGTTGAGTGTTGAGTGGGTCTCAACCTGCTGCTACTGACCCAGGAAAACCCAGGGAGTTTCAACGCTGTTCCAGTTTGCTGTTCTACTTTGGGGGGAATTGTTCACTAAGTGTGCTCCTGAGCAAACTCCATTCTCCTCTGAGAGACCAAGGACTCAACACTCAACATCCAGGTCACCAACACTATCTCTCTCTCTCTCTCTCTCTCTCTCTCTCTCTCTCTCTCTCTCCCCCTCCCTCCCTCTCTCTCTCTCTCTATCTATCTATCTATCAATCTATCTATCTATCTTTACCCACTCATTTCTACAGTAGATGTTTTTTTGTCTTGGTCGAAAGTTTCACCAAAGTTTCACCAAAGTTTCACCAAAGGTTAACAAACTAGAAACACTTTGTGCAGAGCAGCGTAACGGGCAGCCAATCAGGAGCCTGTTTGATACCGAACCATTGCTTTGCTTTGCTTTGATTTGACTGGCTGACAGTCAGACAGAGGGTACGGTGGCCAGCAGGGACAAAGACTGAGAGCAGGCAGGAGACCAGAAACTATAATGAGGCTCTGAAAGGTCAAAGAGTGGCTGAAGATTCATCTGACTAACAACCAGCAGCATGTGATGCTGGGTGGGTTTTCATTTCACTCTCTCTCTCTCTCTCTCTCTCTCTCTCACCCCCTCTCCCTCTCTCTCTCTCGCTCCCCCCCTCTCTCTCTCTCTCCCCCTACCATCTTCCTCTCCACTGCACACTATCAGAGAAAGATAAAGACGAGGCCTCAGGGATGTATCGCCTCCCCATGGGAAATTAGCATGCTCTTACATGGATACATGCTCATATGAACATGTGATGATACACACACACACACACACACACACACAGCAATGTTGATATGTTCACCCGAGCAGAGATTTGTGAGGTCAAACCAGATACGGTATCAGCATCACGGTCCGAAAGTCTACCAACACCGTATATCCGCCCGGTCGTCCAGCTCTGTTCCCATTTACGGTTTTCTCATTCCATTAAAAGTGGGCGGGACTTGTCCTACCCCACTATAATGGGAGCGACACCCAACGCCCGATTTCCCAAGTTCACTCCTGGCAGCCTCATATTTTGCAGCCCTCTACAGATTAAAACACATAATCTGTGCCACCGACCCAAAACTGTAAAATACGAAAAAAATAAAAAACATTCATAGCCTCGATCCGTTACCGTGGGCAACACTGAACCAAGAACGATGAGACAGATGTGGTCTTTAACTCATCAGCTGTAAAGTTGATCAGTGACTCAATACAACAGAGAAAGTGTGTGTGTGTGTGTGTGTGTGTGTGTGTGTGTGTGTGTGTGTGTGTGTGTGGCCAGGTAGTAAGAGGTGGAGTCAACCCCCAGGAGGAATTCCCCTTTCATAACAGGTTCAGCCCATCGCTTCCTCGTCGTAACTAGTTTGCCACTGTTGTCTGATCTTCTGAGATATTGTAGAAATCCCCCATGATGCATCTGTCCTGCATCAACAGTACCCTGCAGTAGAACTGCAGCAGCCACTGCAACGTATTCTTTGCTGAATGTAGTAATTACACATCAGGATTAGTATGACAAAGTTGTTCATTCTTAGCATTTGTCTGTTGACTTCAGAGACAGGTACATGTATGACAGTCAACATGGCTGACATCACAGCAGCACACAAATACTAGACATGCAGTATATTGGATTTGGTGCACTAAATAATACACGGTATGGGTGAAAATCTGAGCTGGGGACAAGTACTTGTGGTTTTTTTAGTTTTCTGGGTTTTTTCCACTTAGCCCCGCCCCTCTGTGTATCTAGGGGCCAACTGTAACAGAAACACTCGTCTTTCAAACTAATGGTTGCCAGACCAGTCCTTACATCTTCTTCGTCTCGGTGATGTAGGGGAGGCGAGGGAGCTGGAGCATTAGCAATCTGTCATGTCTCCGCTGCCTGCCTGGCTCTATTACAGCTGATAGGATCCCAGGATGGAAGTAAATTATGACCATATATTCACATGCACAGTCTCCTCACAGCATCCTGGCATCTGCAGCAGGGCCATGTTGTCTCAACGTGGTGTTCCTCATGTTGCTCACTAACTGCTCCACTGGCCCAGTTCTGGATATTTTTAGAATCTCAGTATTTCCTGTTATATGAAGATATGAAGACCTATGGAGACGTCAAGTGTTATACAGCATGGGCTATGGAGCGAGTCACCATAATCCCATCCATATCTAATCTCAGTCTCTCTCACAACTGGAGTCATCTCAGGACAAAGACCGAAAATACCAACAACATGCAAACAGGATTAACTCGACGTCTGGTGTTCAGGACGCGACGCGGTACGTCAGATGAGTGGGGGATATTTACACTCAACGTTCAGTCTGCTGAGGTCTTGGTCTGGTCTTTCTTCTAAAGCCCAATCAGCAGCCTGTACCCAGAAGGATGCCTGCTCACATCCCCAGAGAGGCTGAGGAAGCATGTGGTGCCCTTCAGCCAGGCCCTTAATGCTCGTTGCACCAGTGGAGCTGCTCAGTAGGAGCCTGTGGTTGAACCAGGCAGCTCCAAGGCGTCATTACGCTGATGGTTAAATTAAACTTGGATGATCCCTGTGGGGAAACTGAGTGTTAACTGCAGGAAGCAGGACAGAGCTGAAGATGCTCCATACTCAGAGAGCACCAACCTCCAACACCGGACGATTCTCTAACTTGCTGTTACAGCCAAGGAACGGCGGGAATCCCAGACCTGGATCACCACCAAGATCCAATACATTGCTCCTTGACCCAATGCCGTTCTGCTCACCGAACTTTGTGGAAATCTGCTCATAGGTTATGGAGATTTTTCTGACAGACGGACAAACTAACTAGCCTCCTGGCAGAGGTAGAAAGGGAAAGTCCAGATCCTGATCTACAGATCCTGACCCTGATTACTTAGGATGGGAAGTGGCACAAAAACTATGAGGTTAAAGGTCACGTTGTCTGCAGGTTTGAGGGCGTTTTAGCTACATTAGCTGACAGGGTGCTAGGATGGTATCAGTCTAGTGGCATATGCTCCTAATAGAGATCCCTGCTGCAGCCCTTGCTGCTCATTTCCTCGAGCTGAGACGTCGGACTGAGATGTGATTCATCCCAGACCCTCGGGGTTCAGCCTGGTGGTGACGAAGCAGCCAATCACGCGCTAGCGCTGAACACTGCACACACTGAAACACATGAGGATGAACACACAACACACAGTACACACATGAAGACATATACTGTATGTAGCAGGGCATGTATGGTATTTGTACATAAAATACACACAACACACAACTAGCCCTCCCTGGGGCCAATGTGTGTGTTTGTATGTGTGTATTTGTGTGTATGTGCACACATGCCGAAGACAGCGTGTGTGTAAATATAGAGGGAGTGACAACAAGACAGCGCAGCTCGATGGAGAGAGGAGACAGTACGTACAACACAATACTACCCTCTGTACCCAGCATCACCCCACCAGCAGCACCGGTCCTCACTGCAGACCCAACAGACAAATACAGCACAGCTAGCAACAAGTCACGCAGAACCAAGCGACGAGTGTTGACCGGTGTCATGTCAAGTTCCAGTTCCTCCTGTCGACATCTAGCTTACATTTCCCCCGATCAATAAAATACTGACTCGACGGTTTCAAACCTGTTCGATGTTAACTTCTGTCTGTGAGGCCTCGTGTTCTGGAGGAGTTTTCCATTTCTTCCTGTGGGTGTCTCAGATGATTGACAGAAAGCAGAAGGTAACATAATGCGTAGTGATATGAAAACACTCAACGCAGGCACACTGAAATGTCAACACGACAGAGAGACTTTGACAAAACCAGACGCAGCCTTCTTGTTTATCTCTCTCGGGCAGGTTGTTTTTCATCTGCACGTGAATGAATGGCAGCAGGCGGATTCTTATGACAGGAGGAAAACGAGCCTCCAGCTACACTGACACACACACACACACACACACTGGTATTATCCTTTAAAGAGAAAAACCCACCTGAGAGCAGAAGCCACATGTAGAATTACTAGAGTATTTTCTTTTCACGGTCCAGTTTGTGTTCGTCTACACTGAACATCACTGCTTCACCTCAACACAGCACCGATACCACACACACACACACACACACACACACCATGAACAAGCATGTGTATTGGCAATGATGTTAATGACAGATTAATGATATTATTAATGAGTTATTGATTATGTTGTCATCATCACACAGGGGAAGAGACGGTGACTAAAGGAAGTAAACTACATCAGTTAGTCTTAATTGCTTTTTATTGCTATATTAGGATCTCTAGGAGTCAACTGGACTATTCTTGCACAGC
Source organism: Hoplostethus mediterraneus (assembly GCA_034670385.1). Classification (NCBI taxonomy): domain Eukaryota; kingdom Metazoa; phylum Chordata; class Actinopteri; order Trachichthyiformes; family Trachichthyidae; genus Hoplostethus; species Hoplostethus mediterraneus. Next base: position 35,541 of record JAXDDW010000019.1, on the reverse strand, counting down.
AATAAAACACTTTGATCAACTTATATTGTAAAATTAAAACAATTGTTAGTGTACAGCCTATAAAAAACACATTCAAATAAATACTAATTCCAACTGTATGACTCTGGGCTACATGCAAGGTGCTTTGAATAAAGGTGACCATCAGAAATAACACAGAAATGACCCTGTTAGGTCTCGGTGTGAGGAGAACAACTTAGAGCTTTCTGGAAAAAGCAAAGAGACGACAGACCTTCTGAGGGACGCTGGTGAATTACTGGGGCACCACTACCTCTCATACTCTCAAATGGAAATGGACAACACAGACAGCTCACCAGAGACTTCCTTTAGTGTCGGCCAGGAAGCGAGGACACACCTTTACAGAGCTGTGACGGAAAGTGTTGTCACCTTTACTGTCACTGTTGGGTGTGGCAATACGTCTGGAAAGGACTGGATGAAACCTGCAACCCTCCCTACATTGTCCATTTCCAGCATTTCATTTCCTATTTCTCACTCTGATGACTGCAAGGAGACTTGGCAGGGCCAGCACCTCTCAGTTTCATCA
>JAXDDW010000019.1:0-30000 GCA_034670385.1 Hoplostethus mediterraneus | reverse complement strand
AGGAAGCTGTGGTCAGAGCTCAGTGAAACTCACCAAGATGGATGTTAGAGGACGTTCAGCTCCTTCTGCCTCCTTCTGTCAAGTGTTTCCTTTTTTCTCCATTTCTCTCCCAAACCAGAGTGAATAGGATTTCCAGAGTGAACTAGGCCAGGGACAAAACATCTGTCATATAATACTGATACGCTCTTCCTCCATCTCCCTCTTCCTCACTTTTTCTCTCTGTCTTTATAAAACCTATGAAGCGCTCACACTGTGGACTCATAACCCAGAGAGTCGGACTGGAAAACCTCTTCTGTCCCTCGCTGTCGGGCCAAGGCCTCAGCCAACACATTTACCGACAGAAGGTGACAAAGATGATAAAGAAGCAGTGTTTCTTTTCTTCCTCTATTTGTAATTTCCGCACAGATAAAGAAAGATGTTCTTCTTTGTTGTTCTCTCTCTTATTTTCCAGCTCTCTGCACTGCTCAGGATGACGTCTGTCCTTTGGGTTTTGATGTTGGTTGTTTTAATTTCATTATAATTATTTTATTTTGTGGTTTGTCATGAGGTTTGAAGGTATCCACTGAAATGTAGTTTCTGTGGTGCAGTGGGTTATTAAAGGGCTCTTTATCTCTGCCACCGGTCTTCCTCTCTCACACACAGAGAGTGTCTCTGCAGATTGATGTAGTCCATTGCCATGTATTGATCGACAGAAAAAGCCATTGAGTTTAATGGAGAGGTATTCCACAGGAAAAGATGTGTACCCATTAGCCTTGAAGACCTGTCTGTCTCACTGTTCTGCAGAGGAGAAGCTGGTACATGATGTACCCTCCCTCATAATGGGATACAGAGCAGCGCCCCCTGGAGCTGCTAGGGAGTCAGTGTCTTGCTCAAGGGCACTTCAAAAGTAATTGTATTTTCATATAAAAACACAAGAAAATCATTTGGGGCATTTAATGTTAAATTGTTATATTAGCTAACATGAAAAAGACATTTTCATTTCATCGTGACTTCAAAGCTGCACTAGGCATCACTACATGTTGGAAGAGCAATAAAATGAAACGCAATGAAAATGAAAGACAAAGAACAAAAAACAAAATGTTCCTCTTCTTTGGTTTCAGGTCGAGAGTCCCAGCCTGAAAGGAACTACGCACACACACACACACACACACACACACACACACACACAGTCATTGGGTCCCCTCTCTCTGTAACGCCTACGCATTGCGTTTCCATGGTGACCGGTGTGACTTTAATCATAATGCACTGACTTTGGACAACCAGGCCTGGGTCGCCCCGGTAACAGCAATGTTTAAGTAACCAACGGCAACCTCTACACAGGAAAGACCTCCTACCCACCGAGCAAACAAAGACTCCGAGATAGAGGACACGCACACACACACACACACACACACACACACACACACACACACACACACACAAAGCATCCATCACCATCTACATCCCAAGAGTTTGGTGATGCTACAGGGACCAAGATGACGGGTCACAGTCAGATATCATTCATCGTGAAACTACGGAGCCTCGCTGATGTTTAGGAGACAGTTTGGATTCGTCACTTCCTGTGGGAGGAGAAGTGAACATACCTGAATTTGATAAATAGAGCGAATCCAAGAGGAGGGGTCTCAACATGGACATAAGACGCTCGAAATAACCACCATGAGGGAGCGATGAGTAACTTTTAAACCGATCTAACCACGAGGTTGGAGAGAGGAAAGAGAGGAGAGGGATAGACACAGACAGAGAAGGATAGATGGGGAGAAAAATAAAGATAAAGACAGGAGTAGATGAAGGACATGCAACAACAAGACGAGAGAGATAGAAATGATTTTGGCTGCAGGACTCAAACCTGTGACCTTTCTGGTCAGGTGTAAGGAAAACTACAGGGACGCTGCAAGAGACTGAATGGAGAGGAGATGATACGTATCTAAGTACAGGGTGTACTTTTACTGTGTGTGTGTGTGTGTGTGTGTGTGTGTGCGTGCGACAGAGAGGTAAACACCGACAATGAGAGACAGAGGTTAGGTAGAGAGAGAGAGAAGCATCAAATAATAACAATAATGATCATAATGATGATAAGTGGAAAAGGGAAACATCATTACATAAAAAAGGTGAGAAAAAAAAGAAACAAATAGATTTTTATTGTTCTTGGCGGATGAATGTGTTCATCAATATTGATGACTATGTGTTGTTACAATAATGAATCATCTCAATATGGTTTGGATGGATAAGCTGTTTTTGTGTTGTTTACAATATTGTTTCTGACAGTCACAACAATAAAGTAATAATTGAATTGATGGAGAGAGGTAAACAAACACCAACGCAGAGGTGACAGAAAGAGAAAGAGAGAGAGAGAGAGAGAGAGGAGGACAAGGACAGGGGAGAAAGATAAATGACGAGACGGAGATACGAGAATGTTTTTCTCCTATCAGATGAGAGAAAAAGATCATGGTAATGCAGAGTATGAGGTTAGACCAAGAGAAAGGAATAGAGGGCAGAGGAAGAGAGACACTGAGACAGAGAGAGAGAGAGAGAGAGAGAGAGAGAGAGAGAGGAAAAGATGAGGAGAAAGAGAAAGATCCTTCTCCTACACTGAGCCAAAGGAAGGTTCTTAGTAGTTCTGACTCAGTCATGACTCAAACCCTCTGGTTTATTACAGTGGTAATCCTTGAGTCCCTCATTCTGTTTCTTGCTGCTCTTCCCACAGATCTGTCAATCTGTCAGTCAAACCAGTCCAGTACTGTCACGTCATTCTCCTTGGACTTTCTGATGATGAAAATCTACCCAGTTCTTCCTGTTCTTCTACCCAGTTCTTCCTCTGTTTATTCCAAACAAACCGGAAAAGTAAAACGCATCAGAGCTGAGAGGAGACAGGAAGTGACCTACCTGACACCGAGTGTTTAGAACAGCAGATGGAGAAGCTTCATGAACGGACTAGAGGTTGAATCATTATTGTGTTAGATCAATCGTCTTAAAGACGAAGACGAGATGAAGCAGGCAGTTTCATCGATCAGCTGAATGGGAGAACAGAACTCCAACTCTAAAGGCAAATGCAATTTTATAGTGAAGACTACGTAAAGATTCATGAAGTTGTTCTTCAAGTGGGAGAATGCAGTTTTAGTCATGTTCCTTATATATGGTTCAAAAGTTCAATCAATTGCAGTAGTGCAGTTAGTTGTGAGGTCACTTTTTCTGTCCACCCCTTTGGACCAATTACTAAAACCTCAGTTTTATCCTGGTGATAAAACTTTGAGTTTTTGTCAAGTTTTGTGTCCATCCATACATCTATGTCAGAGATGCAGTTTCTGGTGTAACTGCTATGTAAAGTTGAAAATCAATGAATGAAAATCAATATTACGACTGGCTGATGGCCCCAGTGGCAGCATACGGAGTAAACAGTAGCGGACCCATAATTGAGCCCTGCGGCACTCCACATGGGACGTTCTTTCTGAGGAGGATTTATTGATTGAGACAAAACAGTCTCGATCAGTTAGATAGGACTGAAACCACTTGCCCAAATCTGAGCCCGTCCGTGACAAAAACAAACACTTTTAGTGGACGTACTTTGACCGGCCGAGTATGCCTTTACGGATTACGTTGCCGCCATAGAGCCGCCGTTACGCGACTGCCGGTTGAGCCGATGGACCGGAGAAACTTAGAAACTTTTGGGATCTACTTAAAGGTATGAAAAGGGATTTTGTGGACATAGAGGCCAGGTTGAAAAATCCCGGAATTACCCTTTAAGTGCTGTGGCAGAGAGGCCAACCCACTTTACCAATCTGTCAATAAGACAGTCGTGATGGACGTGTCGAAGGCTGCACTTAGATTTAAAAGAACGAGAACAGAGAGTTGTTTTTCATCACAATTGATTCTGAGGTCAGTTTCTGTGCTGCATGGCATGGAAACCAGCATGCTGCTAGTAAACCAGTGGGTTAGCTCCCTTTAACAACTTGTCCAGTACTAATCAATTCTTCTTTCAGTTTTCTCTTTGACGTTCAGAAGGACTATTTGTTCGTTTCAGCCCAGCTGATGGAAACACATCTAATGGATGGAAACTGAAGCCACGGCTGCTTTGGTTCTCTTTGTCTCACCGTTATGTCTGCCACCATTCAGCTCTCTGCCTCTCAAGGTTCAAATGGAAAATGAAATCTCTTTCTGTAGACAAGGAGAAAGATGTTTTTCTTTCTTTCTTTCTCTTTATAAGAAAAGGCGGTCTCTACCTTCGTCATACCTCACTACTGACTTACTCTTTTCTCTCCCTCTTCCTTCCTTCCCTCCCTCCTTTCCTTTTTCTCAGCATCCCTGAGCATTTCGTCCCTCTAACCCACCCTCTCTCCTCCTCTCTTCCTATCCCCTACATTCTTCCATCTCCTCTTCCCTCCATCCCTCTTTCCCATCATGCAGTGTGTTTGATTAACTTGTAGCACCCAGCAGGCTCTGCCCATTAAGATCCCCATTAGCCACATGGAGAGCGCTAAACAGAGCTGTATGTCTGCAGGAGGAAGCAGCAACACTCTGCACACTGCTGCACATTTCCTCCCAAAGGGCAAATTAAATCATCTGGTATACAACTTAATGTAGTGATATTTATTTATTAAGGGGGGAGCAGGAAGCCACTGCCTCCCTCAGCACTTTCCTCGAGCAGATTGAAAGAAACACAGAGATTAAAGGAAGATTTAATGTTGAGTATAATCTATTGCCACACCAACCGAAGCTGCTGGGAATTAGTGTCACTGTGCACCACATAAAACCATTTACGTCCCACTGCAGTTCAGTGCAATGTGGTTGGGAACCGCTGAGTGCATCGGGTGACCGTGTGCATTACTAGCATTATTTATGGTCCGTCACAATGAACCGAGGGGGAGGACGGCGGATCAGTCTGTGTTCATTTCATCTTTCATGATTCCGTTCTTTTGTCCATCTGTTTGTTCACACAACATCTCAAACTTGTCATGGCTGCATTCTGGTTTTCCAGCACCACCATGCTTCACATTCATACAGTAACACCTATTCTAGTGCTGTCCTCTCACTGTAAGAAGAAGGCGGGTTCGAGTTCGTAGTGTTCACGACCAAAGACATGCCAGTCAGGAGGACACGAGTTAAGATGGAGCAGCAGGCAGAGAGACGCTACAGGAAGACCATCTCAGGAAAACCCTGAACGTGAAAATGTCGTTTTAGCTCCTAAAAGTGGATCATCATCTGTCATGTGGAGATTCGGTTTTAAACCAGATGGCAACAATCATCACATCCAGAGGGAAAGTGATACAGACTCTCTTCTAGTACTTCAAGTGTACCATTAAACCAAAGTGTACTTATGTGTGTGTGATAGTGTGTGTGTCTATTTTATGTACCCTATATCACACAATACCTTCCCATCCTTCAACGGCCAGTCTGGTCTGCTGGGGTGAGACAACCAGCACGTCAGGAGGTGAGGAGGAGGAGGAGGAAGAGGAGGAGGAGGAGGAGGAGGAAGAGGAGGAGGAGGAGGAGTCCCTATTAGCATCATTCAGCTGAAACTCCACTCAGAGTGAATCATGGGAACAGACGCAACTGACACACTATGAAACTTTGAACTTGAGGGAATCTCAACTCTTCTATGGCTTATGGGTATTTATATAGACCAAACCAGATTGTGTGTGTGTGTGTGTGTGTGTGTGTGTGTGTGTGTGTGTCAGAGAGCGAGGACTTCTCTGCAGTGCTGTTCCTCTGCAGTACAGGCTGTTACGTAATAGCTGGCCGGGGGGGGGGGGGGGGGGGGGGGGTTTACACTCCACTGCACTGTGTATGGCTCTGCAACACTGAGGGAGATCAATCAACACACACGCGCGCACACACACACACACACACACACACACACATGCACCTACACTTAAATCACTGCATTGCATATGACTCTGCAACACTGAGAAGAATCAATCTCTCTCTCTCTCTCTCTCTCTCTCTCTCTCTCTCTCTCTCAGAAACACTCACTATCTCTCTCATGCACATTCACACACTTTGCCTCTCTCTCATTGCGTCACATTTACACACACACACACATACAGCGCAGGGTAATCAATCACCGCCATTGACCATGGCTAACCTCTCCTGTCTCTCTCTCTCTCTCCCTCCCCCATCTCTCCCCCTCTCTCCCCCTCTCCCAGTTTCTGATGCTAAGAAAGGCTACGGTGTTGTAATTACAAACGTAATCAAGTAAAATACTTCAGTCAAAAGTTGTACTTAAAGTAAAAGTAAAATTACTGAATTCAAAAACTACAAGTACACAAAAAAAGTCACGTGACTGAAACAGGAAGTAGTTTCCCATTGAAACGGCGCGGTGGAAAGTAAAGGCGTGGAGGTTTTTCTTATTTCACCGTCACCAGGACGTGGCTCAGCCTGTTTCAGTGGCTGCAGGACTCGTGAGCGCCCCCTGGCCACCGTACTGAGTTGTTCACATCAGTACTGTTACAGCCTGGGACCTTCTACTGTCGGCCACTGAGCTGGTCCTCTGGGCTGCCTTGCTCAAGGGCACCTCAGTTGTTTACGGCGTGTACCAACAGGCAACGCAGTAAATGTCAGGTTAATGTAATGAACTGATATTGTCATGATTTGACATTTGTCATTTTGACTCATTTCGTGGGACCTATGAAGCCCATTTTGTGTCTCTTCCTACTCCTGTCTTTCCTATTCTCCTGAATGATACTAATACTCTAATACTCTAGTACTCTAGTACTCTAATACTCTAATACTCTAAAAGAGTTTAAAATAGTTCAATGGGGAACTCATTCAAAAGAAAACTCTTCTCTTTTCTATCTCTTCTTTCCTTCCCCTCTACTCTCTTTCTTACCTCCTCTCCTTCCTCCTTCCCGTCCTCCTAGTCCCTTCTCTTCCTCTTCTTCTAACACTTCCCCCTCTTTTCCATCCCTCCTTCCTCTCTCTCTCCTGTCCCTCGAGTGTCTCTTTTGTTTTTTCTCTCTCGTCTCCTTGTGTTTTTCAGCCTTCATTTCCCCCCAGTGGTTGTTTGTCCTTGTCACTGATACGTCATACCCTGCCATTCCTCCTCATCCCTCTTTCTCCTCCCTCTCTTTTTCTCTCTCTCTCTCTCTGTCATCCCTCTTTTTTGCTCTCTCGCTCTGCCAACTCAGCAGAAACCAACCTCATTACTTTCCTCACTGCACCAGCCTGGGACAGCCGGGGATGTACGCTGCTGTGTGTGTGTGTGTGTGTGTGTGTGTTCACTTAATGCGCAAGAGGGAAAAAATGAAAGACTGCGAAAGACAGAAGCAGAGAAGAAGAGAGAAGTGAGGAGAGACAGTGCAGATGAAGGAGGGAGGAAGAGAGAGAGAGGTCACTACAGTGAAATCCTGCGTCAGTGTTTCTGTGCCTGCAGGACAATTAGAGAAGCTGGGTCGCCATGGTAACATATTGCACAATGCCACATCATCAGGATTCAGATCAGAGACTATGAGCATAAAGATAGGTGTCTACTTAAAGGGACTTATCTTGTAGCAGAAGGTACTCACTGACTAGCGGGTTAACTCAACTCTTTCTCCTTTGGTTTGATTCGTTCAGTCAGGTGAGAACAAATAACCGACGAGATGCCTGAACAGATCTCAGTCCCCTGACAAGAGAACTGTGGTGGTTCAGTAGGAGAGACAAGCCAACCAGCTACAGGAAACCACCTAAAACAGGTTTTACAAATGAGTTCCTCAAATTCAGCCCTCGGGTCACTACTTGGCAGAATAGAGCTCAACAGTGAGGTTCCGGAAGTGAAAATCCCATTCATATTCTGCATAGGGATTTTGATTATTAGCCATAATGTCGTAACCATCCAATGTAGCCTCACCACAAGCTAGTAGGTTGTGAAACGATAGTGTATGCTCCTGTAGAAGACACAAGTCTGTATGATATCAACCTTGTTTTGAGATAAACATGGAGAAGTACTACACTACCCACAATCCTAAAGTGTAACAGCGACGTCTCTGATTGGTGGAGCTCGCTGTTACCATGGAAATGTTTACCGCACCCGCTAACGTCTTGTCAGCTAACGTTAACGTTAGCTACTAATGTAACCTAGCTAGCTGCTTATCCTATGCAGCTGGAACGAATCACTGTACCATGTCGATGACACTTTACACTATACTATATGAAACACTATATATACGCTCACACAACAACAACAATATCAACACTATACTATTGACAAATGTTCAATTCAAGAAGAAGCGTGCTAAACTATCGTTAGTTTGGAAGTTGTTGGAAAAGTATCATTCACAATGGATTATGGGATGAGTAGTTCCTTCACTTCATAAAATAATGATGTACACAGTCTTGTACTTTTGCCTTTTCTTCCGTTTTCTGATCTTTTTTTGCTCAGAATCGAATGTTTTATGGTCACGATTCATCGTCTAGCTGGTTGTCTTGGTTCCAGCCTTAAAACTCTTTATAGAAGGATTGTGGAGTTTATAGAAATGTCTATGGAGTAAATGAATGGGAAATTTACTTCCGGAACCAGAGCTGTAAAATAAGTGGGCGGTCACTGTTGCGCTCTATAACCGACGAGATGCCTGAACAGATCTCAGTCCCCTGACAAGAGAACTGTGGTGGTTCAGTAGGAGAGACAAGCCAACCAGCTACAGGAAACCACCTAAAACAGGTTTTACAAATGAGTTCCTCAAATTCAGCCCTCGGGTCACTACTTGGCAGAATAGAAGACCAGCGGTACTCTGGACCCCGAGGCCCGGATTGGAGGACCACTGCTATATATGGTTTTATGGGTAGAAGGATGTGGTCAGTCTGGACTGATGCTCATGTTCAGATGTTTTTTCATGTGTTCTTAACTGGTATGAACACCAGAGAAGAGCAGACAAGTCCATCATGGTAGATCAAGTTACAGACTGGAACCAGAACTGTTCACAAGCAGCCGACTGACGTTCTTTGTCCTTTCAAACATGCCAGGAAAGCTGTGGCACCTCAAACCTGAGGAGGTGGAGGGGGAGGAGGGGGGAGGAGGTGAGGCTTCAGACCTAACACTACGCACATTTTCTCTCTCATATTAAAAGCAAAAATTGCATTTATTTTTAAACTGCTCAGGTTAATGTCTAAGCTAAATGTAACACAGTGCCTAAAGAGGAAGGCAGTGGGAGGGGAGGGATGGAGGTGGGATGAAGGGATTTGGAGAATGGAGGATGAGAGGATAAAGGCATGGACAGACTGGTGAGTGGGAGGAGAGGAGGAATAATGACCTGTAGGAGGCTGCATGCCATATAGAATATATAGGAAGAGCCTCATTCAGACTAATAGCCGCTCGCTGACGGATGGAGAAGAGGAGTAATGAAGCATCGGAGCATCGGATACAACAGCACCAGCCACGATTTCATGTAAAAATAAACCATCTTATCAGCCAGGACAGACAGGAGAGTCCGGTCCACTCTGATTGAGACGCCTACCTGACCAAATCAACTTACAGTGTGGGAAGACACAGGAACCGTCGACCCAAAACTTGAGACTGGAATCCAAAAGAGTCTCCTGCTGATGACCAAGTGGCCGGTTGCGGTACTGCAGACCAGCTGGCTGGATATGGTCCCGTCACCATACTGACTTTATAAAATCTTTGTCACACGTAGCTTCCCAGATTAGCCATCTTTTATTCTGAAATCCGACAATACTCATGTGGACAGAGGAAAAGGTTGGCGTGGTGCTGTTGTTGTTGTAGCCAAGATGGTGAATTAGAGTTTCATTTTAGATTTTTTTTTTTTAAGTTTAACTAATCCCAGCTGGTTGTTACCATGGTAACAGCTATGAGCAATCAACAGATGGCGACTCTGGTGACCAGGAAGTGTGTGAATCTGTGCCACCCCATTGGAAACAAACTAGGTGACGTCACTTAGACGTTTTACGGTCTGTGCCTCCACCGCCAACAACCACTGACAAGAACATGTTTACCCGTTTACTGACATCACCTTGCATCGTTTCTGGGTAATGAAGTCCTTCAAACAGTGGTAAGTTTGGTCTTACGTGTTTTTTATTTTCTGCATTTGTTTTTACATTACTGCTCTTCATATTTATATAATAATATAAATATATCTATTTATATTACATTTTTGATATTTAGAATTTTTTTTATATATATATCACCATAAGTCCCTGTATCACAGCAGCCCATGCAAACTAATAGATGAATGTAGTTTTCCCATCACGCGAAGACACACCAGAAGAGGATTAGGGTGAATTGTGTGAATCTCAGCTAAGATGTAAAAAGCAGATTTTCACAATAAGACGACTTCTACTTAGAAGTTTTATTAATTAGATATTGCTCATTAAAAGACAGACATGATTTGTGTCATTTTACCACCGCGACCAAAGTTTGATGCCGCAGTAAATATGATGAAACAATGTCCATTTCTGTGTTTATCAGCCTTCATATATATACATCATGATTTTATTAGCTGTGTAAAACTGCAAACTACCCAATACACTAGAAGAGTCTGTTAGATGTGGGCTGGGTGAAGGGTGCGTTCACAGCCAGCAGCTCTGGGCCGCTCAGCCAAAACAAGGGAGCAGTCTGCAACATGATGCAACCAGGGTTAACCCTCGGGGTCTAGACGTTCACCACTGATATGCTCACTGCAGTCCAGCCCCCTACACCACAAAACTCATTCCCTATAAGCCTGCAGATGAAAGGGGAGCTTAGGAAGCAGCCAAACACTAATTACCACTTTTAATTAGAACGAGCAAGAAAAAAAAGTAGGAGGATCTAATTTCACAGCCAGACGGACGGCGGGGGGGACGTCACCAGCCAGACGGATTAAGACGTATCTACCCAGACTGGGAGGAACAGGACTTCACATCATGGACTAGAGAGTTGGGGAGTGTGAGGGGAGTGCAATGACAAAAATCCTTAATATTGAACACTGAGAATGGGGTGAGGGGGGGTGGGGGTCTGGCCTCCATACTTCAGGACGAAGGTAATGGGTCAGAAAATGAAGAAAATGTTGATTATTTTATTGTTATTGTATTTATTTTATATGTAAGTACATTATATTATATATTATGATATTATATTATTATATCATATTATATCATATTATATTATATATTCGTATCTTATATTATTATTTTATATATTAGTATATTATATGTGAAGTATGCCTTAAAGATAATCATAAAAGCTTATAAAAAGCAGTGATTTGAGTGGCAGGTTACCTGGTGGTTGAACTGTAGAGTCACAGGTTTGATCCCTGCAACAGCCTTGACACTGAACGCTACAGGATCTGGGTTAAACTGGGAGCAAGAACACTCAGTAGAACAAACTGATCCTCACATGACGACGTGGAGTTCTGGCCCACTTGGCAGAGAGAGAGAGAGAGAGAGAGAGAGAGAGAGAGAGAGAGAGAGAGAGAGAGAGAGAAACCCTCTTTCATGACAACAATCCAGCCGCCTGTCTGAGCCGACAGACCAGCCCTGTTGTTTACAGGAACTCCAACAACAAGATACATGGAGGCGATGACATCACAGTTGGCGTGACATCAGCAGGTCATGAGCAGGAATCATCATCGGTGTCTCAGGACTTCATGCTAGTTAACCAAGCTCTGCTTCCTGCTGCCACCCTGACTCTGGATGAGCAGCTCAGTCGAACGTTTTCCCAGTCAGAGTCTCTGAGGTGTTTGGGGTTGGCCCCTACTGTCATTACTACTGTCATCACTACTGTCATTACTACTGTCATTACTACTGTCATTACTACTGTCATCACTACTGTCATTACTACTGTCATCACTACTGTCATTACTACTGTCATTACTACTGTCATTACTACTGTCATCACTACTGTCATCACTACTGTCATTACTACTGTCATTACTACTGTCATCACTACTGTCATTACTACTGTCATCACTACTGTCATTACTACTGTCATTACTACTGTCATTACTACTGTCATCACTACTGTCATTACTACTGTCATTACTACTGTCATTACTACTGTCATCACTACTGTCATTACTACTGTCATTACTACTGTCATTACTACTGTCATTACTACTGTCATCACTGCTGTCATTACTGCTGTCATTACTACTGTCATCACTACTGTCATTACTACTGTCATTACTGCTGTCATCACTACTGTCATTACTACTGTCATTACTACTGTCATCACTACTGTCATTACTACTGTCATTACTGCTGTCATTACTACTGTCATTACTACTGTCATTACTACTGTCATTACTACTGTCATTACTACTGTCATTACTGCTGTCATTACTACTGTCATTACTACTGTCATCACTACTGTCATTACTACTGTCATTACTACTGTCATTACTACTGTCATTACTGCTGTCATTACTACTGTCATTACTACTGTCATTACTGCTGTCATTACTACTGTCATTACTACTGTCATTACTACTGTCATTACTACTGTCATCACTACTGTCATCACTACTGTCATTACTACTGTCATCACTACTGTCATTACTACTGTCATTACTGCTGTCATTACTACTGTCATTACTACTGTCATCACTACTGTCATTACTACTGTCATTACTACTGTCATCACTACTGTCATTACTACTGTCATTACTACTGTCATTACTACTGTCATTACTGCTGTCATCACTACTGTCATTACTACTGTCATTACTACTGTCATTACTACTGTCATTACTGCTGTCATTACTACTGTCATCACTGCTGTCATTACTGTTGTCATCACTGCTGTCATTACTACTGTCATTACTGCTGTCATTACTACTGTCATTACTGCTGTCACCGTGCACCAGCCGGCTGAAACGCCATGTAAAGGTAACACTGTGGATTTGTTTGACCCGACGCTTCTGTCACGTCATTTTTTCTCTCTCAGCAGAAAGACCCGAGAGCATAATCTTTCATAGGGCTGCTATTGTTAGCATCTCTTATGTAAGATCATAAAGCTTAGGTTCCCGGAAATTGGAAACTTTGCTTATCACACGCCACCCCTCCTCATCCTCCTCCTCCCCCTCCTCCTCCAGCGCCTCCCCCTCCTCCTCCTCCCCTCGTCTTCCCCATTCTTCTTTTTTTTCCTGGTCCTCCCTCAAAGTAACGTCATGCTCCAATATGATTTCCCGCTCGCTATTGTTAGTAAAGCTCATGTACTGGAGAGTCTAAGGGAAAACTCCCCGTCCTCCCTCCCCCCTCCTCTTCTCTTCCTTCTCGTCCTCGCCTCCTTTCCTCCTCTCTTATCTCCTCGCCCCTTTTGTTTCTTCTCACTCCCTCTCCAATCTTCTCAGTGGTAATTACCAGTATTACAAGTAATTACATGTTTGCTGTGCTGAAATCACCGTGGTTGTTGTGGGTCTTTGCATACGTAAAGGACACATGAAACAGTGGGAAAGCAAAATGGAACTAAAAAGGTTCTAGTTCCTGCAGTGGTGGAAAAACAACAATAAACAACAATAATTACTGTAACAACATGAATCATCCTGACTGATTGATTTGATATCTGAGATGTTGGATAATATTTGGTGTAGATGGAATATCAACATGGAGTATGACAATCAAAAAATAAATAAATAAATAAAAACATCAGACCAGGTCGTCAGTTTTTACAGTTTTATTTGTTTCATTTTAAGAGTCGTTCAAATAATCAAAATGACGTCTAGACAGATAAATTATGGCTCTGATACACGGGGGAGTGCAGACAGTCAGCGTCTCTTCCTGGACTGAACCAAGTCGCTCCCCTCGTCTAACTCGCTATTCACTTCCTGGATTGTGCCGAGGTCTGTAAAATGACTCAAAACACCGGTGAGGTAACATCTCCACCCCTCCCTGCCTGGAGGAAGAGGCCATGATGTTACGCTCTCCTTTTTGTCGTGACTCCTCCAACATGGCGGCGTGTCGGATTACTTCCTGAAACTCTACAGACCTAAACCCCGACTCTAGCGCGCTAAGAGAATAGTGTGTACCGCGTGTTGAGGTCACATGATCTGTTAAAACCTTTCATACAGTAACCAGATAGTTTCAACCAAAGTAATCCACAGTAATCCACTCGGTCAATTCTTAGCGCTTGTTTTCACCTGCTTGGAGTGCCAGGTGGGTGGGGCTTGATTGTACTGTCACAAAGTCAGTGTTGTCTTCTTTTTTTAGTGAGTGCCAACTTATCCCGACACATCCGTACGGTCTGTCTGTGTGCGGTAAACCCCACCCATCTGGGAGACCCAGCAGCTTAAAACAAACCTACAGAAATATTAACAAAATCTGACTCAACCGCGTAACCTCGTTTAAAGAATACTTCCTGTCAGTCTCATGTGCTGCACAGCTCTTGGGTGTGAGAAGAGTCGGACTCAGGTGAAATCTCAACGCGACATGCTAGCATCATCTCTACTGGCGTTGTCATGGCAACCGGACGACCCACTCACTGAGCATCAGAGCTGTCTGTACTGACTACCATCTACTGGTAGTTCACCTGGTTTGACTGGTCTCACGCCAAAGAGATGAAAACACAGACTAGTCCTTTAAGGGGTTCAGACCAGGAGACACAGGCAACGATTAAGGGTAGGGCAATGTCAACTGGCAACGTCAACTGGCAACTTTACAGTGTCCATTCACCATATTCAATCCAGCATAAAAGGATTTTTTTCCTTGGCATTTACCTCTGACACCTAATCCGTAATCCTTCAATTCAAACATGAAAATCTCCAAAACTGGTTAAGATGTGGTGATTTTATTCTGACAGCAATGTTGCCCGTTGCCTCAAAAAGTTGCCGGTGTGTCCCTGCCTTCAGACTGAAGTATTCCTGCAGCTGTGAAACAGTTTAAGGCCGGAGGTACATCGACGCTACGTAACAAAACAGAAATCAAAGTGAAGCTTCCAGCACGTTTTGGACTCCTGCTGCACACATGAGCAGGTCGGGGCTCGGGAATCGAACCCGTGACCTCTGAGTTACGGGACGACGAGGGAAATAGAAATGTTTACTGAAAACCTGGTCTCCATCTTTCTACGATGTTCCCTCGTCGTCCAACAGAGAATCCAAAACACACTCAACTAATACACAGATCAAAAACAGAACGAGACAATCTTCTGATCGACGTTGTTCTTCTTCTTCTTCTTCTTCTTCTTTGTTTGTTTGTTTGTTTTTCCACATAAAATGTACATCAACATCGTACCGCTGCAGCATTATTCTTCTTCCTCTTCGGGAAATAGGATTGATATGATCTTTCCTACGTCGTCGTACAACAAGCATCCTTCACGTATCGTCACTTTACGTTTCAGCATTATCACAATTCATGTTGTTTATTCTCAACGTACCATATAAAAAAGGGTTGACATGCACATTCTCAGTCTCAGTCCCAGAGCCAGAGGTGGAGCGGGTTGGACAGGGGGGATCATGGGTAGTTTACCTGCTCTAAATCTTCCAGTGTGATTGAGATTGTAAAAATATATGTTTTTATGGCAGTTCAATGAGGAACCACGTCAACCGGTCTTTGCTCACGGCGTCTGCATTTAGAGATCAACTGGTTTTGGGTTTTTAAGCTCGTAGGAAATAGAAGATCTGAGACGCCGTTACATGAATCCAACATGTTGACGCTTGTTGACACGCTGCAAGGCCTTCCAGACCACGGTGTGGTTTCTAAGTGATTGATTATCTGTTGTTGGCTAGATGATCAATCAGGTTTGTTTGACAGAAAAAAGGAGTCAATACTACATAAATCGTCTCTACGCTAAGAAGTGTTATAACCAACGCCCTTATGTCGCGTTCACGTCATACCGGAAGACCGGGATGCTGATCAGAGCCTGCATGTCCTACTTGGATTCACCACTAGGGGGCTGATGTGAACGTGCCAGTCAGCAGCTCGTATTTACGGTAAATCCGCTATGACGTGAACGCACCGTTTAGCAGCAGCCCTGGAAGAGGATCGTGGCGGCAACATGGCCGCCGGCGAAACCCCCCCCCCCCCCGTGTCCAAACCCCGCCCCCCGTGTCCAAACCCCGCCCCCCCCCCCCCCCCCCCCCGTGTCTAAACCCCGCCCCCCGTGTCTAAACCCCGCCCATCAGCGGCTCAGGACAGAGCACCAAACCTCACCAGCTCTTCGTCAAAAACTACCGTAGGTAACGCTACAATCAACTGAATATCCCAAACCCCACCACAAACACACACACACACACACACACACACACACACACACTCATAAAAAATAAAAAAAATAAAAATTGACGAATGCACTTTTAGATAGAAGACGAGGATAACAGTCAGTCAGACAGACAGGTAAAATACTTCCACCCTAACCCAAAGAAAAATAACCTCAGCCCCCCTAACACATACATACACACACACACACACACACACACACACACACACACACACACACACACATATATACATAAACACACACACACACACAGTCTGCAGTAGAGAGTTGGTTGGCTAATGTGGTCCAGGGTGTTCACAGACGTGGGGGGGGGGGGGGGGGGGGGGGGGGACCTCCCATGAGTCTTTGGGCTCTGTTGAAACACTCTCCTCCAATCAGGTTCTTCGTACCGTTCAGGCCGGGTGGATGACGACGGCGATGACATCACTTCGCCGCCTACTGATGATGTCGTTCATTCGGCCCCCCTTCTTCCTCTCCACATCGTCCAATGGAGTGTTGAGAAACAGGTGTGGGTGGGGGGGGGGGGCGGTGCAGGAAAGAACGACCCCCATTTCTCCCTGTTGGAGAGGGGGGGGGGCAGTTCAGGGAGGGGGGGGTGGGGGGGTCAAGCTCAGGTTCAAAGGTCACAGGGTCAAGAGGGAGTTGGTGTGTATTATAAGAGAGACTGAAGGTATGGGATGGTCTCGTACCCCCACCAGGAGCCATGTGCCCCCGCCCCCCAAAAGAGAGAGAGAGAGAGAGAGAGAGAGAGAGGAGGGAGGGACAGACAGACAGACAGACAGACAGACAGACAGACAGACAGACAGACAGACAATAGAGTGCAAGGCTAGCTAGCGGTTGTTCTTGGCAGGCCTCCTTGGCAGCCAGGATGAGAGGAGTCAGACTGGAGAGAGGCTTGGCCACCTTCAGAAACTGATGCTGAGGGGGAGAAGGAGGGGGGGGGGGCAGACAGGGGAGGGAGAAGAAGGGTGAGATGGAAGGAAGGATGGAGAGAAGAAAAGAGGGGAAAAGGGTGGGAGAGAGAAGGAGGGGGAGAGAAAGACAGTTTTCAGAATCAATCTCGTCTTTGACAAGTCACCACATGTACAGTGAACCTGAACAGGAGGAACCACTCTGATCAGTAACCTGATTATTTCTGATGAGTATCAACTGTTTATTAGTTCTGATCATCCGTCTCAGTTTCAGGAAGCAGCTTAAAGGACGACAGCGACTTTCTGGGAAATGATCTCAACTCTCAACTGGCTTGGATTTGATCCTAAGCATCCAGTTTGTGTGTCAGAGCGTTTGAACCATGTTAGCAGGTTAGATCCTCTAGTGGACTCTTCCCACCATCCACCAAGAAGATCAAATTGTAAAGGGTCAGAGGGGTGTGGTTCACCAACGCCACGTGACTTCTGGGTAATGAGGTACTTCAAACTTTCACAAATTCCGACTGTTATTTCCCGCTGCCACTCGGGGGCGCCAAAGTGTGACGATGCCTAGTAGAGCTTTAATACTGCAGTATTTAGAACCACCAATCTAACTAAAGGAACCTCATTTTTCTGGGTGTACTTTCTCAGTTCTGTCCGTCAATACATCTACCACACACACACACACACACACACACACACACACACACACACACCTGCAGCAGTTCTTTGGCGGACCCCCTCTTCTCCACGTCCATCTCCAGGCATCGGTTCAGGAAGTCTCTGAATATCGTCGACAGCTTCTCCGGGTTCTGGAGCTCCGGCGTCCCGTTGGTTGCTATGAGATACAGCGCCTAGGCAACGGACCGCAGTACCGGGTTAGTCAGCTTCACATGGAGGACAGGGAGTCACGTCTGAGGTTAAAACACTTAAACGTACAGACAATAACAGCTACTATCATTGAACTACACATCGAACACTTCGCCTGTGGTTGCTAAGTGACGGGAGCGTCTCCACGAGGAAATCAATTAAATCAAATCAATTAGCAACGTTGGCCCCAAAACAAAAGAACGGAGGACAGATAAAGATCCTGAGGACGGAAATGAAGCAATGCACTCGGAAATATTCCAATGCACCAACACACACACACACACACACACACACACACACACACACACACACACACACACACACACACACACACACACACACACACACACACACACACTGACCCTGAGTGGGTTTTCATTCAGGTATGGCGGCTCCCCCTCCACCATCTCGATAGCCATGATGCCCAGGGACCAGATGTCCACTTTGGGGCCGTAGGCCTTCCGGGTCACGACCTCCGGAGCCATCCAATATGGCGTCCCCACCATGGTGCTGCGTTTACTCTGCTCCGGAGTGATCTGGGCACAAAACCCGAAGTCGGCTGGGAGGAGAGGAGAGAGGAACATTTAGTTCATGTACTCACAACCTTTAAAGTATCATCGTCTCGAGAAACAGCCTCAACAGTTTGGCTCTGAGGAAGTTGAACGACCTTCTGGTTCCACTGTATTAGTGAAGCCTGATCGCCCCCTACTGGTCCAACAGAACAACTACACCCTAGTATCTGACAAACAGCCTCTAGATCATATCAGGGTCTGTAGGTTTAACTGGAATTAAATGTAATACCAAAATCCAAAAACCGTCCTGAAACTACAGATGAACACTAACAGAACAACGACACCAGGAACTTCAATGTTCAGAGATGTGCTGATGATGTTTGGTGTATTTTATTAATCCTGTTCTGTTCTCAATATGTAAAGAATCAAAATGAAACTTCATTAAAAACACAATAAGGCCTCTACTCAGCGTATTTAAGACCTTTAAGGCCTTAAACTTTAAGACTTGGTGTATTTTTAGAATTAAACTTGAAATGAGGTTTTAAAGGTTGAAGGTCTGTGTTATTGTTGACTGACTGAGTTTGACGGAGCCGTCCATGCCCAGAAGGATGTTGTCGCTCTTGATGTCTCGATGGATGACCTGGTTGAAGTGGAGGAACTCCAACGCCTGGAGACACTGGGGGGAGGGAGAGAGAGGGGGTGAGAGAGGGAGAGAGAGAGAGAGAGAGAGAGAGAGAGAGAGAGAGATTTAACTTCAGTTCAAAAATGTTGTATCTATATCTTCTACATCTATATCTTCTACATCTATATCTTCTTTATCTATATCTTCTATATCTTCTACATCTATATCTTCTTTATCTATATCTTCTATATCTTCTACATCTATATCTTCTTTATCTATATCTTCTATATCTATATCTTCTACATCTATATCTTCTTTATCTATATCTTCTATATCTATATCTTCTTTATCTATATCTTCTTTATCTATATCTTCTATATCTTCTATATCTTCTATATCTATATCTTCTATATCTTCTATATCTATATCTTCTATATCTATATCTTCTTTATCTATATCTTCTATATCTTCTATATCTATATATTCTATATCTATATCTTCTTTATCTATATCTTCTATATCTTCTATATCTATATCTTCTATATCTATATCTTCTTTATCTATATCTTCTATATCTTCTACATCTATATCTTCTTGATCTATATCTTCTATATCTTCTATATCTATATCTTCTATATCTATATCTTCTATATCTTCTATATCTATATCTTCTATATCTTCTATATCTATATCTTCTATATCTTCTATATCTTCTATATCTATATCTTCTATATCTTCTATATCTATCTCTCCTACTGATTCCTACCTCTCTGCACACGGCGGCGATCTGGGCTTCGTCCATGCAGGTTTCCGTGACGACGTCAGTCAGTGATCCTCCGGCCAGGTACTCCATCACCACCCACAGCTCATCACCCACCAGGTAACTATGGCAACCGCACACATTCATATAACACATAAACATTTTATATATTTAAAATAAAATGACATCTTCATCATCCATGTGGACAAACTGGGTCATTACAGCAGCAAATAATAGAAAACAGAAAGACAGAGTATAAATATTCTATTATGAAGGAACATAAACACACACAAGCGGTGGTTTAACAGTAGAACGCGCTAGAGGGATGCATCATGGGAAGATCATCAGAATAAACTGAGGCAGAACAAACACACACATACTCACACACACACACACACACACACACACACACACACACAGTATATCAGCGGCGTCTCCATGGAGATGACAGCGTTACCACCAGTAACGTGTGCCTCTATCATTGTCTCCGAGTCAGACAGGTAACTATGGTAACCAGTCACATCGGTTGCCATGGTAAAGGTAACACTACTGAACTGGAAGCTGAGACTCATACTGGCGTTTCCCAGTGGAATCTCCATGACTCCCAGTTTCTGGAATATCATGGAAGTCTAGGAAGTGTATTCCAGACAGGAAAAGTCAGGGAATCTGATGAATACCTGCGATAGGAACCCTGTATCCAGTACCAGTGTGTGTGTGTGTGTGTGTGTGTGTGTGTGTGTGTGTGTGTGTGTGTGTCTAACCTGTCCAGGTAGTTGACTATGTTGGGGTTTTTGTTTTCCCTCATCACCAGAATCTCATTGATGATCAACTCCTTCTTAGGCTGCTGCTGCAGGTTCATCTGTTTGATGGCAACCTGAGAGAGAGAGAGAGAGAGAGAGAGAGAGACAGACAGACAGACAGAGAGAGAGAGAGAGAGAGAGAGAGAGAGAGAGAGAGAGAGAGAGAGACAGACAGACAGACAGAGAGAGAGAGAGAGAGAGAGAGAGAGAATTAGGCGTTCAGACATTCATCCCAATTAAGCATGTTGAGAAGATGGTGGAAAGGAGAAGAGGAGAGTGGGAGAGAAAGACAAGGAGGCAGAAATGGATGAGGAAGAAAGAAAGGAGACAGACAGAAAAAGAACGAGGGAGAAATCCTCTTAATCCCGTCGTTAGAAACCGTCGTGCCGCTAATCCTCAGCGGCTGAAACCAGGAGGAGGATTAGTGTGACGAGCTGAGCGCCGTTCAGACGGACCTGGGACACGTCTTCACTTTAAACTCCAGATGAACTCACTTTCCTCTTAAATCTTCCACTGAGTCCTTTTCTCCCCCTCGTTTCCCCTTAAACCTTCAGACTCCAGCATCCTGTTAACTACCTTTAACTCCCTTAAACCTCCCCTTAACCATTTAGACTCTAGTCCTAGCTGAACTTAACTTCCCCTCAGGTTTCCTCTTAAGCCGTCCTGGCTGAACTTACTTCCCCCTTAAACTTCCACTAAACACTTCAGATTATGTCCATTCCTGTCCTGGTGCAGTACAGGAGCTTTCACAGCATTAGTAGTAATAACAATAATAATAATAATGTCATAATAATAACAGTGGTAATAATAATAATAATAATAATAATAGTAGTGATAATAATAATAATAATAATGTCATAATAAAATAATAGTAGTGATAATAATAATGTAATAATAATAATACAAAGACAATTATTATTATTATTATTGTTGTTGTTGTTGTTATTAGCCAGACTCAAATTTAAGTGAAAGCAGAGATTTCACTGTTTCCAATTCCCTGTTTGTTTTTTTGTCACACTGTGGAAAGAAACATCTTGTCAGTGTTGTTAGAATTCCCCATTGAATCCAAGGGGTTGAGAAGGTGAAGGGGGGGGGGGGGGGGGGTCCTACCTCCTGTCCGGTAGCGATGTCTATGGCCGTGTACACCGTCCCCGACGCCCTGGAACAGACAGGATGGAGCTACAGTGAAACCTTCTTCAATACTTTCTATTTGTGCTGTAAATGTACAGGAAGTAATCGACCGAAGACGAGTTCAATGTCTATACGAGTTCAAACAGTTCACCAGTGTGGCAGGCTGGTGGTTAGAGAGGTTCGAATCCCACTTCCCATGTGGTGAAACTCTTTCTACGACACCAATAACACCAACAGTTTCTCTTTCATTTTTATGATCAATCTACTGTAAATGTAACACAAACAACTGGAGGTTTCTACTTGGTGGACTTACCCCTGTCCAATCTTCTCAAAACGGGTATATTTCTTCTTGGGGTCGCCCACACTTACTATACTTCCTGAGAGAGAGAGAGAGAGAGAGAGACAGAGAGAGAGAGAGAGAGAGAGAGAGAGAGAGGTGAGTTATTGGCTGATCAGGAGTACTGTAGAAATAAAGACGGAAAGAAAGAAGGAAATCTTTCAGTTGATGGCATCACGTGTTCGTTTCACCACAGAATTTGACTGGATAGAAACGGCAGGTTGGTTTCTATCCAGTCTGATTCTATTGTATGTACATCACACAGGTCAATGTAGCATGCTGACTGGGAAGAAGACCAGAGAGATGGAGAGATAGAAAGGAAGAAAGAGAAAAAAGAGGGATGAAAACAAATGGGTGAGAACAAAATGAGGAGGGAGGGAAATTCACAGAAAGTTTAAAACTACAGGAAGAAAAAAGGAGTAAGAAAGAGGAAAACAACAAAGAAAAAGAAAGAAAGAAAGAAAGAAAGAAAGAACGAAGTGAAGATCTCTCTGTAGTTCAGTAATCAGAGTCCACAGTTGGAAAGTGATTAGAGGACAAAACTTTGAGTCACTCGGAAGCCGCAGGAGACTGGACGGTGGAGAGAGGAGGAGGACCAATCAGACGTGAGGGTTGGACAATGGGGGCGGGCACAGTGGATAGCAGGTCTGTCAATCAAAGAGACTGACAGACAAGCAGTATCCTGGTCTTACCAGTAGAGGGAGACCTGAGCACGTCTGGAGAGGCGTGTTGCATGGTTTAAAACATATACAGTTTTTAATGATGGAGAATTAAAAAAAACAAAATGACATTTCATTATGGGGGATTTAAAAATACAGGCTTTTATTATGAAGTTTTGGGCGTGGTTTACTTTTACTTTACTTTTAATTGTATAGAAGAGACCACGGGTTACACAAATACAAAATGACATGTTATTATGGGGTGTAGTTATTAAAAACTATGGAGCACAAGGTACTGTATTAAAATATACAAACTTAGATGTTGTTACAGGAAAAGGTAAAAAATGGCTTTTATTGTGAAATGTGCAGCATGGTTTTAAAAATATATAGGTTTTAATTCTATAGAATACACTACGGGTTTTATTATGAAGTTTGCAGCATGGGCATGAAGTATAGTTTAAAAAAATAAAATCTTATATATATCATTATGTAGAATAGTTTAAAAATACCTTTGTTATCATGAAGTTTTAGGTATGATTTCAAAGCCATAAAGCCTTTTAAAATAAACCATAATCCAACGTATGGATTATCGTGAACAGTTTAATAAAAACGCAGCCTTTTATTGTGAAGGTTGGGCATGTTTGAGAAATATAGAAGCTTTTAATAGGAGTATGATTCAAAAAACTATGAACTTTAACATAGAGTTTGGTTTAAAGGATGGAGGCTTTAATATAATTAAAGGATGTTTGAGGTTTATAGGCTTTCAGCATCACGGGGCAATAATAAAAAATATACTAGATAATAGAGTGATGACTACAAAGCATGCGCACCAACACTGCCAGGGACAGGACTTCAATTACTCTGCTCAAACAAATCATAGTGAATACTGTTTCAGTATGGACCCGACAGGTTTTAACATCTGTTGTGACTACAGTGGATGGAGGAGAGGTTAAGGGGGAGGATCAGGAGGATCCTACTGATCACTGACCACACCGCCTAGAACAAGATCTTTCAAATGTTTTCATACCACTGGTTTTGTTTTAAATACAGATTAAAACTTGTTTTCCTCCTTTGATTAATGTCTCACGTCTTTATCGCTTTAACTAATAATCTTTTTGTTTTATATATTTTTATATTTGATCTTTTTATCTTTCTGTTCTTATGTGTCTAAACCACTTTGAATTCCCGTTGTGTGAAACGTGCTGTATAAATAAACAATTCAAACACTGTAAGACCAGCTAGCCTCTTCTTTCCTTTGTCAGGGAGGAAGATGATGATGACGATGATGTTTCAGTCTTTCTTTATGTTATTATTCCTCCAATTTGAGTTTACCAAGAAGAAGAAAATCAAACGTCAACAACAAACTACCACTGAGTAACACAGCAGTAATACTATCAGGGACCTTTTACAAATGACAGACATGGAGGATTAAACCAATAAATCAAACCAAAGTGTTATCCTTTATGTGTGTGTGTGTGTGTGTGTGTGTGTGTGTGTGTGTGTGTGTGTGTGTGTGTGTGTGTGTGTGTGTGTGTGTGTGTGTGTGTGTGTGTGTGTGTGTGTGTGTGTGTGTGTGTGTGAGACCCTTACGTAGTTTCTCCAGGATCTCCTCGTCCGACATCTTCTTCTTCCTGGTTTTATCCTGGGGGCGGGGCAGGGAGGGTCCAGGGGCGGGGCTTGCGCTGGGCGGGCTGCTGGCCCCGCCTTCCGCTGGAGGGGCAGGAGGAGCGGCGGTCGGGGGGGAGATGGGGGAGGTCGCAGCATCTTTGGTGGGAGGAGGAGCAGGGAGGGGCTCGATCACCGAACGAGTGTATATCTGAGAGAGAGATTAGAAACCATAACACTTCATAAAATATAATAATAATATAAAACATGTGAGAAGGTTCAACAAGAGATAAACGAGGCCAATGTTATTATATCACTGACTGACCTAGATAACGAGCCATGTAATCATTTATCTTCTTTCCACCATAAATAACTTTTACACGATAATAAATTAATTTTAACGTCAATAAATGATTACCATATTAGTTTAATTACCGTAAACCAACCAGACCACCTCTACCAGCCTCTACCAGTCTCTACCAGTCTCTACCAGTCTCTATCAGTCTCTATCAGTCTCTACCAGCCTCTACCAGTCTCTACCAGTCTCTATCAGCCTCTACCAGTCTCTATCAGTCTCTATCAGTCTCTACCAGCCTCTACCAGTCTCTACCAGTCTCTACCTCAGTCTCTACCAGTCTCTATCAGTCTCTACCAGTCTCTATCAGTCTCTATCAGTCTCTACCAGCCTCTACCAGTCTCTACCAGTCTCTACCAGTCTCTATCAGTCTCTACCAGTCTCTATCAGTCTCTACCAGTCCCCTACAGCCTCTACAGTCTCTATCAGTCTCTATCAGTCTCTACCAGTCTCTATCAGTCTCTATCAGTCTCTACCAGCCTTCTACCGCCTCTATCAGTCTCTATCTCTTTATTCTACTTTGTCCTACGGGTGATATAGGTTCACAGCCTAACATCTCTTAGCTTACCAGATTCTCTACTGTCTCTTGTTAAAGATAAGTACTATGCTTAACTTCTTGCAGTCTTACATCTACCATCTTATAGTTTACTGCTCTTAGTCTGCTATCGTCTTACAGGCATGCTAAGCTTATAGTTCTAAGTGCTAAATAGTCTTTACTTACCCTACGCCTTTGTAAGTCGCACTTCATTGTAGTGCTGGTTGGATGGAAAAGCGTCTGCTGGAATCGATCTGTAATGTTAATGTTAAGTAATGGTATTGCTTTATGGCACCATACAGTAAGGCGCTGTTCTTCAGCGCTAAAGTTAAAGGATAAAGAGTTTTGAGGCAGATGGTGATAGGAGAAAAGGAAGATGGTAGGGATCGCTTAAACATGTTTGAATGAGGTTTATCAATGTCTAATTTATGGTCTCTTCAGCACAATTCATTTGAAAATTGTTAAGGTGTATTAACTTTAAGAGCTGGGTGGAGCAGCATGAAGACCAAATGTTAAATGGAAAATGTATAAAATGGTTAGATTGATTATGCATTCGCTAAAAAGAATGCATTCGCACAGATCATTTGATAATAATGTTATGTATGTAGTCTTAGATGTGTGAGTGTGAGTGAATGACTCAAATTTTAAGGTAAAATAGCATACATTAATTGTTGCCTGCCTATCTCCGCCACCTCTGAAGAGAAACAATGGTGGTGTGTGTGTGTGTGTGTGTGTGTGTGTGAAGGTGGTGTTATATTGTAGAGTTTTGTGTTGTGTGATGTGTGTGTGGGGTGTCAGAGTTCCAGTAAGGTGAATAGGTTTCCTCGTCACCATGGTAACGGCGGGGGTGCCATGGCAGCAGCCACTCAACCGCCAACCTGTCTGAGCAGCAACAATGTGTGTGTGTGTGTGTGTGTGTCTGTGTGTGAAAGAGAGAGAAAGTAAGTTCTATAGTTGTGAAAACAGTGGGCAGAGTGAGACCTCTGACCAGAATACACATTCTTTGTTGTTATAATATTCTGTGCTCTCTTTGTTTCAACGTCTTTTAAATAAAATAATAAATAAATATGACTATTCTTTTACTTGGAGTGTGTGTGTGTGTGTGTGTGTGTGTGTGTGTGTGTGTGTGTGTGTGTACTCCTGACCTGACCTCGTTAATCAGACAGGAGGCAGAGAACAGAGACCGTCTTTGAAAGAGTTTCTAAATAAAAACCTCTGCTCTGCCTGTGACTGTCACACACCCCCCCTCCTCACCACACACACACACACACACACACACACACACACACACACACACACACACACACACACACACACACCTTCATGACCTCATTAGAGAGCAGGAGCATGAGGGAGGAAACAGAAGCTTTTAAAATATGTATGTATGGGAGACAGCTAACGGATGGGGTGTGTTTGTGTGTGTGTGTGTGTGTGTTTGTGTGTGTGTGTGTGTGTGTGTGTGTGTGTGTGAGTGTGTGTGATGTGTTTTCTTAAACTCAGTGATACTTTGTGATATTTTCCCTTCTAAACTGCATGATTCTTGATTCTGGTGACAAACTGTGATAAACTGTCATTGCTGTGGTGCTTTGCACTACATTTCCCAGCAATCATCAGTGTGTTTGTGTGTGTTAAGTAGTGTGTGTGCGTCCTTACTGATTTGGTGTGTTCGGGTCGGGGGGCGACCACCGGCGGCGGCACGGCCTCGTCTTCATCCTCGTCCTCGGATACGGTTGCTATGGCGGGCGTCTCCGACACGGCCTTGGAGCTCTGCAGGGGGTCAGAGGAGGAGAGAGGGCGGGGCCTCGGTGATGTCATCATCACATGAGCCAACTGCCACACTAGAACCATCATCGCTTCCTGTTGTTACGATGTCACTTCCTTGGTGTTTTTACTTTGTCGTCTCATAATAAGGATCTCCTCCTGTTCTCTCTCTCTTTTTCCTTCCTTTCTCTTTCTAGCTCTCTCGCTCTCTTTTGTTGACTTTCTCACCCACACCTTTTCTTTCTTTTCCTCCTCTCTCTCTCTCTCTCTCTCTCTCAATCCACCTTTTCTCTCCCTCCTTCTCTCCTCCTCTCTTGATAACAGTCTATATGTATCTGGATGCTCTGGCCATGTCTGGCTTCTGATGAAACTAGTCACCCATCCTCCTCTTCATCTCTCCCTCTCCCTCTCCCTCTCCCTCTCTCTCTCCCTCTCCCTCTCTCTCTCTCTCTCTCTCTCCCTCTCCCTCTCTCTCTCTCTCTCTCTCTCTCTCCCTCTCCCTCTCTCGGCCGGTGGCCAGGCTGCGGAGCGAGAGAAATGGTGAAAGAGGGAAACCTGCTGATTCACAATGCAGAGAGAGGAGAGAAAGACATGGAGTGGCGCCATCACTTCTCCTCCTCCTCCACCATCCCTCCATCTTCCTCTGTTTCTTAAACCGAGTGGTTTATTACTTTTGGCATCATCGTTTGTTTGTTCGTTCTCAGAAACCACTGATCAGGTTTTGACAAGACTAGAAATGATTCATCTCACCACGAAGTTCCTAGATTTCCTTTAATTACACCGACTGGCCCACAGGGGGCGCTGCAATTACAGGTCAAAACATGGCGGCATATCCGTCACTGATTGGCCCAGACGGGGGGTGGGGGGGGTGGGGGGGGGCTGCATCATTTGTGGAGGAAGACGATGTTTGTTTGCTGCTGACTTGTTTTCTGTATTTAGACTAGATGAATGATAGAAGGTTCTGGTTGGATCTGGTGGTTTCAGAGGCAAGGGTCTTGACGAATACACCATCTCTGGACACATTGTCTGAACTCATATCTGCTCTGCTCGCCGGCCTGGCCTCCCAACCTGGCAGCAACCGGATCCACCTCCGGATCCACCTCCGGATCCACCTCCGGATCCACCTCCGGATCCACCTGCTTCCTTCAGCAGAACACCTTGACATTTGGAGGATTAGTCCGGTGTTTTCTGCTCCAACAGGAGGTGTTTGTGTTTGGGGGTTTGGAAGGCATCACCATGTCTGGACCAGTTTGTATATCTTTGGTGTAGCAGGACCTTTATTTACATTTGTTCAGGTGTTGTTTGTTTTTTCTCCACCTCATATTTGTCTGGAATAACAGACTTGTGTGTCTTTAAAGATGGTTTCTGATCTTCTGATCAGGTTTCAGTCCAGTAGCTGCCTCCTGCACCGTGACCAGGCCTGGAGACCAGAGATCAGAGACCAGAGACCAGAGACTAGAGATCAGAGACTAGAGATCAGAGACTAGAGACTAGAGACCAGAGACCAGAGACTAGAGACCAGAGACTAGAGACCAGAAACCAGAAACCAGAGACCAGAGACTAGTTTCAGTGCTGTAACCTGCAGGAGGGACGGACATGGACTCCGAGCATCACGATGACAAAACTGTTTCAGAGGAAGATGAAGCTTCACAGTCGACTCTATTTCCAGTTTGTTTATCTCTCACCTCCATTTCTCTCTCCGTCTCTTTCTTCACCTCTTCCTCTCTCTCTTATCTCGCCCTGTCAACTCCTCACTTACCCGCTGTGTTTCTCTCTCTCTCTCTCTCTCTCTCTCCAGTGATACCGGGTCTCCCATCTGTCTTGTCATACAGGAGATTAAACCCTTCCTTCCTTCCTTCCTTCCCTTAGTTTTCCTTTGAATTCCCCTTAAGCTTCTGCTCAAACTCTATAACAACTATAACTACTAACAACAGTAACTATATTGATTTTCATCCATAAACTGTTCAACTCTGTAAGTGACGCTTGTTATTTGACGTTCCTCACTCCATCTTCCTACAGCAGCAGATTTGAACCACCAGCTGCACTGACACTTTTATTAATATATCATATTTTCTTTGGAGTGACATGAAAGACGTTGCTGTCTGATCTACGGTCTGCCTCTCATATCTGGAGACCAGCTGCTGGACCACATAGACATTGCATCACATTTGCAAGGTCAGAGGTCAGAGGTCACCGTGGCTCCAGAAACATCATGAAAATCAGCTTTTAGGTCCAAAGCTGCAGATGCATCATGGTAGTCTGAAGCACCACCTGATGCTTTTAATGCACACTGGACTCCTGATGCTCCCAGTGTATTTCTGCCTCGTCTTACAGGTGTATGACGAGCACAGACACTGCAGGTTTGTTGTGTAACAGCAGCTCACAAAAAAATGGCGTTTCAGGAAACAGCAATAATAAGAGGAGAGGTGATGGAGAGCAGCGGACCTACCGTTGTGGCGGAGGAGCTGTAGTTATCTGCACTCTTATCTGGGGAGGACAAAAGAGGAAGTATAAGGGACAAAGAGGGTTTTGATGTGTGTGTGTGTGTGTGTGTGTGTGTGTGTACCTGTGAAGCTCATGTATTTCTGGCTGTTGGCCGTCTCTTTAGAGTCGTAGAACTTCAACACGTCCAGGACGGCCTGAGGATTCTTCTTCTGCTCCAACTTGGTGATGTTGGACGTCTGCAGGAGGCGGGCCCACTGCTCTGGCATGCCCTGGACAACACACACACACACACACACACACAATATAATGTATCATATGATGTCATGTGATCGGCCAATTGTATCATAACCTGATGCATTCATTCATCACACGTCAGCTCAGTTAACCTGAACAAACTGGTAGCTAGCTAACTAGCAGGCAGGCTATTTAGTTACTGTTAACATGGGGGCTACTAGCCACTGCCCACCACACACAAAACAACACACACACCCCCACACCCCCACACCCCCAACCACCCCACACCCCCATCACACACCCCAAAACACTCACACCCCAAAACCCCCCCAACCCAAAACCCCACAAAAAC
>JAXDDW010000018.1:5320000-5434093 GCA_034670385.1 Hoplostethus mediterraneus | reverse complement strand
TTCATTAAAGAATCTTTTTTTCTTTGTATGACTACATGGATGGAAATCTTGAATTTGTGACATTATAAATCCTGCAACTATTTCAGTGACAATGAATCAGAGTGATTTTATGGATCAAAACAATGCTTGATCCTGAGCTTCTCATCCAAACGAGTTGATTGATTTCAATATAATGACATGTTTTCACCTTTTCATCATTTCAACTTAAATTGTGCTGAAATTCAGTGTGACATTACACATTAGTGGATGGGATAATTTCTTCCCCTTTCTTTCTGTCTGTATGAGATCGTAGTAAATGGCAATTGAAACAACTGAAGCAATACATGGAGAGAAATACTGCAGTTCTCTGAATTGGTACCATATGTGTCTTTTATAGTATTTGTAGGTTAGATGTTATTGTCACGGTCGTGCCTCCAGTTTTTCCCCTTGTGTTTCTTGTGTTCTCGCTCTCCCTTGTGTCTCTTGTGGGTCCCTGTTTGTGTGTGTGTGTGTGTGTGTGTGTGTGTGTGTGTGTGTGTGTGTGTGTGTGTGTGTGTGTGTGTGTGTGTGTGTGTGTGTGTGTGATGTGGGCGTGGCGCTCCGTTCACTCTCCCGGCTCCAGCCTACTCTGCTGTCCAGCCTACTCTGCTGTCCAGCCTACTCTCCTGCTCCAAGCCGCACACCTGCTCCCCATCTACTCATCCGCTCTGCAGTATATCTACCCCGGTTCTTCAGTCACTCATCACCAGATCGTTGTTTCAGCCTTTGTGGTTCGCTCACGTCTCTTGGATGGTGCATTCAAGTGTTTTACCTCTCGTGTGTATTTTCTGATTCCTCGCTAACCCTGTTTCCCTGTGCCACAGGATCATCGCTTGCCTGTCTACCTGCCAGTTCATCTCCCTGCCTGCCACTTCAGCCACGCTCGCTTCCAGCCCTCATCCCTTCTCCGCCACGCTTTACCAGCCACCAGCTCCCCTGCTCCCCTCTGCTCTCGCCTGCCGGACTTTTCCCTTCATCCATTCTCATCCCCTGGAATCCCTGTCAATAAACTTCATCATCTTCATTCCCTATACTGAGTCCGAGTCCGCATTTGGGTTCCCCCTGTTGTAGTCCTAACAGTTATTCAGTGAATTATACTTCTAAGAAACACAGAAATAATCATAGCAAGTTGGAACCGCTCCGAATTTGATGCAACATCCTGTTCACTGTCCAGCACATTTCCATAGACATACTCTGTAGATTTCCATTCAGAGTAGAAACATATTAGTAGTTTCATAAATACACAAGGGTCATTGTCTGTGGCATTAAGTGAAGGACACTTACCACTAAATTGCCTAGTAAAGATTGTGTGTCATGCGGGTCGATTATCATTGCTGCTTGACTAGTTGAAGTTATAACTTGCTTTATGAATTGATTATGATGATGATTATGTTGTATTATGATGCTGTTTGTATTATTTAGTGTGCTTGTGTAATCTCTGAGGAATGTCTTCTGCTTGAATAATTCCGGAGCTGGTCAGATTTGTTGTAACAGCAGGTTTATTCTGCATTCATGACAAACAAAGGTAGGTCATCTTCTTTGTGGACAAAATCAAACTCCGTCTTGTCTGGAAAGACGGCGATACGTTCATGTTAGCTATTCGAGAGATCTCTCCTCCACTGGTAACAAAACACACGAAAACGAATAGTTAGTTTAATAAAAACATGGAGAATTTACTCAAATAAAGCCCAAATAAAGCTAGATCAAGTCTTATGTGCTTTTTAAATTAGAAAAAATGATTTTGTCAACGGACATTTATCGGCACGATAACTAACAGCAAATCATACATTCCTCTAAAGGTTTACCCATAATCCTTTGCCATTATTATTAAATGTAGGTACAATTTTATAACAGTAGGTGGCAGAGTTATCCCATTTAGCGGGATTTAACCGGAACCTTTTAACTATGTTACACTTATACACACTTATGTTCTTGTACTTACTCCTTTATTAATATTCTTCCGCCCAAAACTTCAGACCTCAAATACTTTCACACCATTTAAGCTACCAACGCTGTTCAAACGTTGAAAAATTCAGCTGTTTATTCTGAAATCACGGTCGGTCATTAATATTGTTGACACATTCACAGTTTGTTGTTTACTTCATATAATTTATGGATGAATGTGGTTTACTATTACTACTTCTTCTTCTACTGCTACTTCAGCAAATACTTCTAGTACTACTACTGCTGGTGCTGCTGTTACTTCTGTTTTACTACTTCTACCATTTGTTAACACAGTATATTTTATAAAAAACACTTAAGCTGAAGCAAGCACACACATTTTATTCAGAAAATGTAACTTTTCTACTATTCCTATAATATCCTACTATCCATATAATATCCCTATAGGGACTTACATTGTGCCTGTGGTACTCAGTAATGATATCCATATAATATCCCTATAGCGACTTATATTGTGCCTGTGGTACTCAGTAATGATTTTGCTGTATCTACTACATGTGACCAATACATTTGACTTGACATTATTTTTACCATACAACATTGTTATAACATCCCATTTCTTAACACATATTACCAATTTAAGTGCAGTAAGAGGCGGAGCGTCACAGGAAAGACAGGAGTGTTTCAACGTCATATTCCTGAAGTGAAAGTGAAAGTTACTCAAGTCGACACGCTGCAGTTGAGACATTTCTCTCTCTTCTCTCACAGGAAAAATAAAACCCATCGGACCTTTCTCGAAATACAGCAGAGGCTTCGACGTAAACAGGTGAGTACAGAGATAATATTTCCTCTGTATAAACTCAGAGCAGTAACACATAATTGAGCTGTATCCAGATAGGATGTTCCCCTGTTTACACTTTGAACTGACACTTATCAAATGAAGGTGAAAGTGCAATATAACTATGTCAAAATGATTTGAGCTATTATTCCTTTAGTCCAGCTTTGATAACTTGTTGTTGCAACACATATTAAGGAACTACATAATTCCAATGTTGATATTTGACACTTTCACTTCAGGTCTCAGAGTCCAGACATGTCTGCTGCCAGCAGTCTCCTATCTGAAGAGCAGTTTCTGTGTTCCATCTGTCTGGATGTGTTCACCGATCCAGTCTTCATACCATGTGGACACAACTACTGCAAAAGCTGTATCACACAGCACTGGGATATTCATACCCAGTACCAGTGTCCCATGTGTAAAGAGCTTTTTAAGACAAGACCTGAGCTGAGGGTCAATACTTTAATATCTGAGATGGCTGCTCACTTCAGGAAGTCACCTCAGAAGAAAGCCAGCAGCTGCCCAGACCAACGCTGTGCCAAACCAGGAGAAGTTCTCTGTGACGTCTGCACTGAGACCAAACTTAAGGCCCTGAAGTCCTGCCTGGTGTGTCTGGCCTCCTACTGTGAGACTCACCTGGAGCCTCATCAGAGAATCACAGGGCTGAAAAGACACAAGCTGATCGATCCTGTGGAGAACCTGGAAGGCAGGATGTGTAAGAAGCATGACAGACCGCTGGAGCTGTTCTGCAAGACTGAACAGATGTGTGTATGTCAGTTCTGCACTGAGTCAGACCACAAGTTACATCACATTGTTCCTCTGACAGAGGAATATGAAGGAAAGAAGGCTGAGCTGGGGAAGACAGAGGCTGAAATTCAGCAGATGATCCAGGAGAGACAACTGAAGATTCAGGAGATCAACCAGTCAGTAGAGCTCAGCAAGGAAGATGCAAACAGAGAGATCACAGACAGTGTGCTGGTCTTCACTGCTCTGATGCAGTCTGTTGAGAGAGGCCAGGCTGAGCTCATTGAGATGATTGAAGAGAAGCAGAAAACAACAGAGAAACAGGCTGAAGGCTTCATCAAAGAGTTGGAACAGGAAATCTCTGAGCTACTGAAGAGAACCACTGAGGTGGAGCAGCTCTCACGCACCGAAGACCAGCTCCACCTCCTCCAAAGCTTCCCATCCCTGAACACTCCTCCACACACCAGGGACTGGACAGAGGTCAGTGTCCATCGGTCATATGAGGGGAGTGTGAGGAGAGCTGTGGCTCAGCTGGAGGAGACTCTCAGTAAAGAGATGGAGAAGCTGTGTAGTGATGTTGAACTGAAGAGGGTCCAGCAGTATGCAGTGGATGTGACTCTTGATCCTGATACAGCACATCCTAATCTCATCCTGTCTGAAGATGGAAAACAAGTAAATTGTGGTGATGTAAAGAAGAATCTCCCAGTCAACCCAGAGAGATTTTCTCGACATGCATCTGTTTTAGGAAAGCAGAGCTTCTCTTCAGGAAGATTTTACTACGAGGTTCAGGTTAAAGGGAAGACTGCCTGGGGTTTAGGAGTGGCCAGAGGGTCGATCAACAGGAAGGGACAAATCACATTGAGCCCCAAGAACGGCTACTGGACTATAAGGTTGAGGAATGGAAATGAGTACAAAGCTTGTGCTGACCCTGATGTCCTTCTCTCTCTGAAGACGAAGCCTCAGAAGGTGGGGGTGTTTGTGGACTATCAGGAGGGTCTGGTCTCCTTTTATGACGTAGATGCTGCAGCTCTTATCTACTCCTTTACTGGCTGCACCTTCACTGAGAAACTCTACACAGTCTTCAGTCCCTGTGTTAATCATGGTGGTAAAAACTCCACCCCTCTGATCATCTCTCCTGTCAATCACACAGATTAGACTAATCATTAGATTTCTCAGGAAGGATTCATCATCACATAAAATGACAAATTCACACATTCAGTGATAACGTTTATACTTTCCTATTTTCTTATTTTCTTCAGATAACTGTTAAAGCCTTTCTGATGTTGAAGAATTGTCATAAAGCAACAGAAAACACTTTGGGTTCACTTCAGACTTGTCAAGAACAATTTAAGAGACCGAGAGAAGAATTAGACAATAAAACTCACTTCCTGTTTGTGAAATCAAAAAAAAAGAAAAAAGTTTAATGTTAAAAATCAGACTCCAGATTCTGGGTAATACTTTTACTGCTCTAATGTATTTAGGGTTCAAATTCTAGTTACTGTATGATTATGTTGTAATAAATAAATGTCAACTATAGCGTTTTTTATGCTCAGGAGATGTGAAGGTGAGTCATATTATTATTCCCTCAGTAATAAGCTTACAACTTTGTTAGCAGCAACAATTGCTTTATATCCATGTAGTTACTATTCTTACCGACTGGTGAAGTTTACAAAGACAGAGACTGAGTCTGGCAAGCTGAGCCTGAGAAGTCCTCATATGGCCTCTGTAAAAATGTCCCTTTAAGAGCCCTACCCACTCTGCCTGTGCTGTTCCCAGTCCTCACTGAACAGTGTTTAAACAGCCAGCTAAACACCTTTCCTTGACCCAAGACTCTGGCGACATGGTGGTATGCAACAGGTTTACTGGTCTCAAAAAAGGATAAAACTACAAAAGAAACATAGTCTCATTAGCACTTGCATGGTAATACAATGATAGCTAGCATGACTGTTCAGCTATAGCCTACCAGTACAGTGATAGAAATAGCTAACACATTTTCTAACTGCTAAATTAAACAATCCTATCTAGGTCCGTCAATAATCACAAACATCAAATGCAGACAAGTCTACAAACACAACATATGTTTCTACTTACAGACGATGCACTTGAAATACCAAGATGTTTGCAGCTTAAACAGGTGCTTCTCAAACATGAGTACTTGCTTGAACATGCTTGAATATTGCTAAGTGTAACGAGGCCGGTTGAGGCCTTAGTCAAAATACCACGTGACAACGCCACCTTAGGACTTTCACCTAAAGAATAGTACTTCGTGTAGGCCTAGATGTAAAACTAGTCAATGCAAATGAGGGGTTCCCAACACAGGCAGCCCACAAATGTAGTCAGAGACAAAGGTTTCTATATAAAAGACATGTTCTGGTTTATTATTATTTATCCAATGGACTAAAATTACCAAGGCTGGCACTACAGAAAAGTGCTTAAAACCAATCATAAAACCCCAAACAAGGGCGCACTACAAACAATGAGGATCATAAATCCAAATCAAATACATCAAGTTGAAGTAATCAAAAGATCAAAATCAAATCAAACAAAATCAAAAGGGCACTAATCTAAGTGGCTCAACCTCACAACAATTAGCCCACAAGTATTACAACACTAAAACCAGAATAGAGGGATTTAAAAGTAATAAAACCTAAGTGTGTTCTATAACCCAGACAAAACAGCAGTGGTATTCGATATCTGTAAAAGAATGATCAATGAATACAAACATCAAATAGTCATATTTACAAGTACAATAAAGCAAATGTTTGTTCATACATACGCTACTTTGACTTTGCTGTACCAACACATCATTCGGCAGCCAGTTCAAACAGCGTTCTCATACACCAGGGCAACAGTCTCTAACATCGAACAGCTGAATGGCAGCAAGGCAGGGAGAGGGAGAATGCTGCACTACCAAATGGTAGGCTATATACCTGGGGGGTTGTGCAGGTGCTGCGCATTAGGGCTGATTGCTAATTGAGATCCCTAGACCTGCCCAAACTCGCCGGTTACATAAGGACTTCCTGAAAGGTCACTTCCTGTTTCACCCAGTATACTGCACAAAACAAAGGTAATTTTTCAAAATAAGGGTCCGTACTAAAACATCAGTTAAAACAATCAGAAAACAAATACCAAGTACTACATAATAGCTGTAACAGAACACTCCCCACTCAGAAATTCTCTATGATATAAAAGGAGGATTGTGTTTCTGCTATTCGTCCTGCTGTCCTTGTCATGGCTGGATGGCTGGCACAGAGTGCAGTGAAAAGGAGTGTCCGCTGGTTACTGCCAGGCCTCCCTGCCGTGGCGCTGGTCTCCTCCAGGGGGATTCGGGGCACCTCCCCGTCCCTCAGTGACCCTCTCCGACTCCCAGGACAAACATCGGACAGCTGAGGACCTCCCACGCGTCACCCTCTTGGAGATGTTGTACAGAACGGTGTTTCAGGGATACTACGACCGTCTCCATGAG
Source organism: Hoplostethus mediterraneus (assembly GCA_034670385.1). Lineage (NCBI taxonomy): Eukaryota > Metazoa > Chordata > Actinopteri > Trachichthyiformes > Trachichthyidae > Hoplostethus > Hoplostethus mediterraneus. The sequence goes on along the minus strand of JAXDDW010000018.1, from coordinate 5,427,128 downwards.
CTACAGGTACAGCAAGCTCCAGCATACTGCATGGTCCCTAGGTGACACTGTGTTGACTTCCTTTCCACGTTGATGTTGGAAGGCATTAAAATGAGCCTTCATCCATTTTGGTCCTGTTTTAGAAATCCCTGGTATTACTTGTGCTGTCTGCTATGCTTTGTGAGTTGGAAGCATGCTTGACGATTCACTGCAGGGTCTTGTGAGTGACCACAGTTGTCCCTTTTACTTACAGTGACATTGCATCATGGTAATGCATGTCAGGCGGGTTGAATTACCGTAGAGTACTAGAGCAAAGTCCAGATAACAACAGCTTATCTCAGCTGTTTTCCCTCTCTACAGGGACCCTCTTTCATATATCTTCTCTTAGTTATACACATGGTAAAACAAATCTTATGGGTTTTAGGAAAGACCATAGTTTACAGGTGTTTTTTAACCAGGAGTTTGTTATGGCTTCTGAACTTTGGAGTCAGCAGTGCAAAGTTGATTTGTTAAGAAAAGTGCTATGGCTTTATACAATAATAGTTTATTATTATTATTATTATTATTATTATTATTACTATTATTATTCTGTAAAGGTTCTGTAATGGCCTCTATTTGTATTATTATTATTATTATTAGCATTATTATTATTATTAGCATTATTATCATCTTGGACTGAGCCTGAATTGCTATTGGTTGATGATACAAGTGTGTGTGCAGGGATTTGAAGTCATTAGATGGCTCCTAAGATTGCCTCCATCCAGGTTTCTCTGCCCACTCATCTGTCTGGCATTCTCTGTGCCTCCCATCAGGTGTATGAGAAGCAGCTATATGGGCCTATATACAGAGGAGGATTCAATGCAGTGTCGCTGAGCAATGCAACGCTGCTGGAGGAGGTGCTGAGGGGGGATGAGAAGTTCCCCAGCCGAGGAGACATGACCCTGTGGACGGATTACCGTGATCTGAGGGGACTCGGCTACGGACCTTTCACAGAGTAAGTAGGGTAGGAGATGAAAAATGACAAGTTTGAAAGGCCACAACTACACCATCAGTTTTCATCTAAGACCGTTCCCTTGGTTTGAGTTGTACATTTGCATTGTTTCTCAGGGTTCCCATGCAAGATGGAAAACCTGAAAATGTACACGCTAGTTTTCCAGTCACGGAGAACATGCTAACAATGAAAAAAATAAACTGGTGATGGCCTATTTTGTTATATGGAAATGTTTTACTTAAAGTTTAAATAAAACAACAAGCCTTAACAAGCTGAGTTAAAGCTGAGAGAGAGAGAGGTAGTTCATGTGGTGATCAAACAAGTTAGATAAGTGGAGGAAAATAAATCAAGTTGAGTAATAGGTGAAGTCAAATGGGGAGATTATTTCAACGTGTGACAGTGCATTGTGGGAAATGATAAGTCCTGTTCCACTTGGCCTCTTAAGTACATCCAACATAACCACATTCACTCAACTAAGCAACACTTAGTAAGTAATTGGGTTCACAGGGTGCTTGGAAACTTGAAGCTTGGCAAAATGTCATCCCTTGTGTTTTGGTTCCTCGTTCTCAATCTGATTGTGTTTGTCCCCAGGGAGGGGGAGAGGTGGTACAACCTGAGAGTGATACTGAACAAGCGCATGCTGCATCCCCAAGACTCCGCCCAGTATGGGGGAGTGATCAACGAGGTGGTCACGGACATGATCAAGAGGATCTACTATCTACGCCAGAGCAGCCCTACGGGAGACCTGGTGACCAACCTGTCCAATGAGCTGTATCGATTCTCTCTGGAGGGTATGTGGGAAATGTCAGCGTGAAAAGGTAGTCAAAGCTGCACACTCAGGAAGGCCAGGAAGGCTTTTTTTAATCTTCCACACTGATAAAATAATTGAAAAATCTTACCAAAAATTAGCTTTTATAAGTGCAGCCAATTTTTCTGCTTTAGTTGTCATATTTGTTAAATCTACCTGTGTGCACCAGGCATGATTTTGTTCCCAGTTATCCTTGAATACAAAAAAAATCTGATTGTTTTTGTCTGTTTTTTGATGCTTTTATTGCACTTCTGGTAAAACATTTAGTTGGTGGCACACTAGTCAGCGGTCAAGGTCTAATAGTGGGATGATAATTTTAGAATGAGTAAATCCATTATCCAAAAGTTCATCTCATCCGTGTGTTTAACCTCTGATGCTCAGGTATCTCCTCCATCCTGTTTGAGACGAGGATTGGCTGCCTGGAAAACGAAATCCCTGCGAGTACGCAAGACTTCATCGACTCCATAACCCAAATGTTCCGCAACAGCTCAACTTTGATGGTGACGCCCAAGTGGACCCGCAACCTCCTGCCCTTCTGGAGGCGCTACATCGCAGGCTGGGACGGCATCTTCAAATTTGGTGAGTTTCACAAGTTGTGATGAAACACAGTTTAGCTACTGCTGTGAGAGGGTACGTAGGTTATGGTCTTGAAATGACAAATCAAAACAATTACAAGAACTTGATACACATTTGACATCACACATCAATTCACCTGGATCTGTTTAGTTCTGCTACAACAACCACTACCACCACTACTACTACTACTACTACTACTATTAATACTACAACTACTACTAATACTAATACTACTCCTAAAACTACTACTCCTGTGACCTACCACTACTACTGGGAGGACACCAAAACAAAAACAGTGACACAATCAAAGTGGTCATCAAAAACATTAAGTGGACTACTTTTTCAGTTTTGTAAGGTCCATGTGATGAAATGAAGTACAATTATAGGACAAGTTTATATTTCTTTGTAGCACTATCACATGGAGCGTAATAACACCTGACCCAAAAACGTCCATCAGCCCACCCAGTAACCAGTTACAAGACCAGTTAATGACAGCTATCAACTCCTGCTGCTCAGACCGGCTAATGTTGGTATCTGGACTAGACTAGAACTAGCTTACCTCCTGTCCTTTAAAAAGCACTTTTATTAGACTAGGTGTCACTTTTTCAAATGGTGGATACTATCTAAACTCTTCTGTTTCTGGACTCCTTCTAGCTGGCCAGCTGATTGACAAGAAGATGGAGGCCATTGAGCAGCGCATGGACAAGAACCAGGACGTGGAAGGCGAATACCTAACATACCTGCTGTCAAACACTCAGATGACCATTAAAGACGTGTATGGCAGCATTGCTGAGCTTTTGTTAGCTGGAGTGGACACGGTAAATGTGATACTTTACTGATCCCATAGAGAAACACTCCAGGGAGGTCAGAGGTCAGAGGTCAGGCTCAGATATAGAGCAGCATCTCTGGAGGTGGTAGGGATTCAGTGACTGGCCCCTGTCAACAGATGCCAAATCACCTATTTCTTTATTGCATATGTTTGTGTACTATATATGTATGTGTGCATGTGTGTGTCTACATAGTTACTCACACATTTCTCTGTTGTCAAGACATCCAATACCCTGATGTGGGCTATGTACCTGCTGTCCAGGCACCCTGAAGTACAGGACACACTTCATGAAGAGCTGTCCAGATGCATACTGGGTGACCACATCCCCTCTGCTCAAGAGGTGAATGGAATGCCCTATCTAAAAGCTGTTATCAAGGAAGTGCTGAGGTGAGGATAGTGCTGTGACTTTATCATCCTGGTTCTGTGTAGCTCAATGGTTTTCGACGATCGTACAATTTCCAGGTTCATTTTTCTGTACATTTAATTCAAAATTCTTACATTGTCTTTTTGGTTTCTTACCTCTCAGCCTCAAAACTTGCTAAAGTAAAGTAAACTAAAGTAAACTGAAATTAAAGTAAACTGATTACTACTCCATTTCCTTGTTTTGCAGGATGTACCCTGTGGTTTCTATGAATGCAAGGATCATTGTAGAAAAGGAGATTGTTATTGGTGGCTATCATTTTCCAAAGAAGGTGGGTCGGCCTTTTTAACCACTAACAGACTTTTTGTACATTATAAGTACAATTCCAAATAGAAAATCCTGTCCTGCAGTGTTCAGCTCTGCGTTTCAGCTCTTGGTTGCTGTCTCCCCAGACCACTTTCATACTTAATCAATACGCCATCAGTCGCGATGAGACAACATTCCCGGAGCCAGGGAAGTTTAAGCCGGAGAGATGGCTCCGTGACGGGCGGGACAGACCGAACCCCTTTGGCTCCATCGCGTTTGGGTTCGGGGTCCGAGGTTGCGTCGGTCGCCGGGTGGCTGAGCTCGAGATGCATCTGGTCCTGGCTCGGGTGAGTGGTGAAGCTCTTTGAAATGTTTACCAAACATGCAGGGTCTGATGTAAACCCTGTTCCTGTGAAGCTACGGCGAGCGCCGGTTGTTAGAGCTGGTTTGTCTTTGCAGTTATCAAGCGGGCACTTCCCATCACAGGAATGAAAGATACATATTGGTAACCCAGATACTATGTGTTTTATTGTATTGAGTCAGAGTTCTTTATGGGCCAAAAACTACAAGGGAGACACAAAGGGGTTGGTGGACCACGAGGACAAGAGTATTTTGTTGTAGTTACTCCTGCTCGCTGCTGTATTGCACAATAAGAACTATGATGCAGTAACTTTAGTAACTTTAAACTGTCTTTGTCGTGCAGATAATCAAGCTGTTTGAAATCAGACCAGATCGCACAATGGGAGAGGTGAAATGTCTCAATCGTATCACTCTGATAGCAGATCGAGAAATAAGCCTACACTTTGTGGACAGAGGACGTAAAACTGCAGCTTGAGTTGTTGGATTGGTTTGAATGCAAATGTTGCATTTGGATGAAAAAAGCTATTTTTGTAAAGTTGTAAGAACGCATGATGGATAAGGAAAGTGAAATACCGTAGAAGCAGCTTTGAGTTTTAAACCTTGAATACAATTTTAACGTTAAAGCTTACCAGAGGTGATCATCTGAACAAATCTGCCTCTTTGACTCTTTGATCCAAAGAGCTACAGCTGGATGGGAGGTCTGGCTCACGCACATTTTAAATCAGACTGCATTTCATGGATGCAGGATGGAAGTGTGTCAGTGGACTGGCTCCTCCTGCATCCAAAAAGCATAACATGTCCATCAAATCTCTCCAAACAGTGCTGCATCAGCCGGGTGTTTTGTAGCAAAACAATTGCACTGTGGGTCCAAAATCCAATATTTACCTCATTCTCTCCTATATTCTCCTCACTGACAATGCTTTGCTCTACAACGTCCAAACCAGAACGTTGTCAGTGAGAACAATATAGCAGATGATGAGGCAAATCTTGGAAACTCACCTCCTGAATTGGTTGAAGTCAGAGTAAGTTTCTCAACCTCAGCCTGCTTCCTGTTTCTTTTGTACCCAAATCAAAAGGTCAAGGTTCTTAACCATAACATGTTGTCAATTTGTATAGTATTTTCATGTATGCAATATACTTTGTATTAATAAAATCAGTGATGAGGTTCATTAAGAGGAATCCTGTCTTTTGTTCTTTGTATGACTACATGGATGGAAATCTTGAATTTGTGACATTATAAATCCTGCAACTATTTCAGTGACAATGAATCAAAGTGATTTTATGGATCAAAACAATGCTTGATCCTGAGCTTCTCATCCAAACGAGTTGATTGATTTCAATATAATGACATGTTTTCACCTTTTCATCATTTCAACTTAAATTGTGCTGTAAATCAGTGTGACATTACACATTAGTGGATGGGATAATTTCTTCCCCTTTCTTTCTGTCTGTACGAGATCGTAGTAAATGGCAAATGAAACAACTGAAGCAATACATGGAGAGAAATACTGCAGTTCTCTGAATTGGTACCATATTATGGAGGGTGTAAAGCGACAATATTAAATAAACAAATCATTAAATAAATCATTAAATAAAAAGGGAAATATATGAACAATTAATTAATTAAAATGGGAAATACAATATATTTAATTGTTCATTTCCACATTTATTTAATTATTTCCATATTTAATGATTTATTTAATTATTTCCATTTTTAATGATTTATTAATTTATTTAATTATTTCCACATTTCATGATTTATTTAATGATTTATTTATTTCATGGTTGCTGGTCCGTGTGTGCTTTTTGAAATGTAAATCTGTCAACTCATCCATCAAAGCCTGTGGGCGGAATCTAACATCTGATTGGTTTGACCGCACAGTAAGTCAAGAGCAATGGATAGCAGGCTATTCAATGTATGGGTGTCAGCAATGTGCCTTCACATTCTCGTCCAGTTGGTGGCAGTAAGGCGCCAATGAGTTTGTTTGCCAACCATTTCGACCAAGAAGAACACCAAGAACTGCATCATTTCTCCATTTATCAGAATGTCGAAAAGCTGTCCAGAACTTTTGCGGGAGGCAGCCAATTTAATTCAAGAGGCCCTGAGAAACACACCTCCGGCCATACGGTCCACTGAGCAAGCAGTATTCAACAGAAATCCTGTCCAAGGTAAGCAACTGGTAGCCAGCACAGCTAGCTTGGCATTACGTGTCGTAAGGTGAATTGAATGCAACTAACGCTACTTAAGTTAACTAGGTTACAGCTAGTTTTTTCTGAACTATCCCAATGGTAGGCCTTAGAATGGAGGCTCAAAGGATATTGATGTCACATTTAGGCATGGAATCGGTGTTTGATTAATTAAATAACTTTAGTTAAGGTTAGGCACCGCTATTATGGTTATGTTTACGCATGGGTTTGGAGTAGTTAGGGTTAGGATAAAAATTTGGGGACGGCGTTCACCACCAAGTCCTTTTGAGAGACTCAAGTCGAACGCCGGGTACACACTGGACGCGGAAAGAAAAGGAAGCGCCGCAAAAGGCGCCGATCGAGCAAGAAAGAGTTAAGATCTTATCTTATCTTATAATTTTCGTCGCCGTTCCGCGTCCGGTGTGTCCCCGGCGGGCCGACCCTATCCCAATATATCCATGATCCCAACAGGTAGATCGCTAATCATATGATGCAGAGCGCAGCAGACTGCGATTATCTCTCACAGTTTTAATGAAGAGCTAAGCTAATGGAATTCACGAGTTAAGATATTATATGGGCCAACTGGGGCTTATTTGTTCTGTGACACATCCTTATCTCATTGGGTAACACAGCTGAGGTGGCCAGGCTCTTTGCTCCTTACAATACGTCAAATCCAAGAAGGACAAGACGACCAGCACAGAGCAGTAGAAACGTCCACAGATGCAGCTACACTCACACGTTGTGTTGCTTGAATGACCACAATGCAACAAGAGATCCAAGCGTACTGATCAAAATGGACCTCGCCGCCTCGGGACTTGGGGACAAGAAAATATCATTCTCAGGTCAGTACAGTAATTTTAGATGTAAGTGTCGGTCCAATTTAAGTATTTGTAGTGATCCACAGTATCCACTCATACATTTCTGTACTTTACAAAATCTTATAGCATCCTTATATGTCATGCACCAGATGTTCTGATTCAATTTATACTTTAATTCTTGCAACAGTATGGCTTTAATATAGTATGAACACATGTATTTATTCTTTGATAATATAGGAAATGAGATGGATCCTATGGTCATAACAAAAACGATTGATAGAAGTATTCCCCAAGCTGCAGAAGGCAGGGGCTTTGAACTTATGAAAATCGGTGGATCTACTCGCTGCAGAAGTCTTTACTGATCCCTTCCCCAACACCGGGTACACATGTAGCATACCTGAGAGATCCAGTGATGATGGTAGGCCAAGCCACAATCTACATACGACCACTTCAGCAGGACTGGCCTGATGACTGTTACTTATCCATTTAGAAGAAATTACTGCACTTAATACATCTTTTATAAAATAACTAGTGTATTGTTAAGGCTGTGTCAGTCATTAATAAAAGTGTATTTTAATTAGTTAAATCATGATTTATTTAATGATTTATTTATTTCATGGTTGCTGGTCCGTGTGTGCTTTTTGAAATGTAAATCTGTCAACTCATCCATCAAAGCCTGTGGGCGGAATCTAACATCTTATTGGTTTGACCGCACAGTAAGTCAAGAGCAATGGATAGCAGGCTATTCAATGTATGGGTGTCAGCAATGTGCCTTCACATTCTCGTCCAGTTGGTGGCAGTAAGGCGCCAATGAGTTTGTTTGCCAACCATTTCGACCAAGAAGAACACCAAGAACTGCATCATTTCTCCATTTATCAGAATGTCGAAAAGCTGTCCAGAACTTTTGCGGGAGGCAGCCAATTTAATTCAAGAGGCCCTGAGAAACACACCTCCGGCCATACGGTCCACTGTAGTGATGGGAATTCCGGCTCTTTTTAGAGAGCCGGTTCTTTTGGCTTGGCTCACTAAAAAGAGCCGGATCTTTCGGCTCCCAAGTGGCTCCTCAGATTTTTTGTTGCTTAAATTAATTTATTACCAAAAATAATGTAAAATGATGTGTAAATGAATTACTAATGTAAAAAACATACATTATATCAAACGTTTATTATTTATATGGCTTTATTTATATACTCAACATACTCAACATGGAGCAGAGTGCTACAAAAAATAAATTATAAAGTACAAAAACAAAGACCCATCTCAATTAGACAAAAAGGTCCAATCTCTGATTATATGTATATTATTTATAAACTTATAACTATTTACAGTGAAACAACATAGACAAGCTTAGCGAATCACACAACAAAATATAAATTAAAATGTGTAAAACAAAAAGAAAAAAGCAGCATCCTCATAGAGCTCTGGGTTGTAGGTCTAGGTGGTTGTGGTGGTGTACTGGATGATGCTGTAGACATTGCAGCAGCAGAAACAGTTGCAGTAGACACACTGGCACCTTCATTAATAGCAGGTTCCCTTGCTTGTCTTTTTTCTTCCAGTTGCACTGATGGATGAACAGTTCTAATGTGCCTGTGCAGGTTGTTTGTGGAGCATGCTCGATATGAGATTTTCACCTTGCGCAGTCTACACTCTGCCTATGAACTGTCTATGACATTGATACGCGTCCAAATTTTACTGCGTTTCCTGCTGTCACTCATTTTCTCACCTTTCCAGCGTGTTGTCTCTGTCTGTAGCGCAAGTTCTCTCGTCTCTCTCCCTCCCTCCTGTTCGTGTGCTCACTGTGTGTGTGTGTCTGTAACCCCTCCCCTCCCCCTTCTGCTCAGTGTGGACACAGACGCCACCACACATCTTGACCAATCACGTGCGGCTTTAACAGAAAAAAAAGGGGAGAAAAAAAACAAATCGGCTCCCAATCAGGAGCCGGCTCCCGTCGTTCACTTCAAAGAGCCGGCTCTAAGAGCCGGATCGTTCGCGACCGACACATCACTAGTCCACTGAGCAAGCAGTATTCAACAGAAATCCTGTCCAAGGTAAGCAACTGGTAGCCAGCACAGCTAGCTTGGCATTACGTGTCGTAAGGTGAATTGAATGCAACTAACGCTACTTAAGTTAACTAGGTTACAGCTAGTTTTTTCTGAACTATCCCAATGGTAGGCCTTAGAATGGAGGCTCAAAGGATATTGATGTCACATTTAGGCATGGAATCGGTGTTTGATTAATTAAATAACTTTAGTTAAGGTTAGGCACCGCTATTATGGTTATGTTTACGCATGGGTTTGGAGTAGTTAGGGTTAGGATAAAAATTTGGGGACGGCGTTCACCACCAAGTCCTTTTGAGAGACTCAAGTCGAACGCCGGGTACACACTGGACGCGGAAAGAAAAGGAAGCGCCGCAAAAGGCGCCGATCGAGCAAGAAAGAGTTAAGATCTTATCTTATCTTATAATTTTCGTCGCCGTTCCGCGTCCGGTGTGTCCCCGGCGGGCCGACCCTATCCCAATATATCCATGATCCCAACAGGTAGATCGCTAATCATATGATGCAGAGCGCAGCAGACTGCGATTATCTCTCACAGTTTTAATGAAGAGCTAAGCCAATGGAATTCACGAGTTAAGATATTATATGGGCCAACTGGGGCTTATTTGTTCTGTGACACATCCTTATCTCATTGGGTAACACAGCTGAGGTGGCCAGGCTCTTTGCTCCTTACAATACGTCAAATCCAAGAAGGACAAGACGACCAGCACAGAGCAGTAGAAACGTCCACAGATGCAGCTACACTCACACGTTGTGTTGCTTGAATGACCACAATGCAACAAGAGATCCAAGCGTACTGATCAAAATGGACCTCGCCGCCTCGGGACTTGGGGACAAGAAAATATCATTCTCAGGTCAGTACAGTAATTTTAGATGTAAGTGTCGGTCCAATTTAAGTATTTGTAGTGATCCACAGTATCCACTCATACATTTCTGTACTTTACAAAATCTTATAGCATCCTTATATGTCATGCACCAGATGTTCTGATTCAATTTATACTTTAATTCTTGCAACAGTATGGCTTTAATATAGTATGAACACATGTATTTATTCTTTGATAATATAGGAAATGAGATGGATCCTATGGTCATAACAAATCGATTGATAGAAGTATTCCCCAAGCTGCAGGAGGCAGGGGGCTTTGAACTTATGAAAATCGGTGGATCTACTCGCTGCAGAAGTCTTGTACTGATCCCTTGCCCCAACACCGGGTACACTGTAGCATACCTGAGAGATCCAGTGATGATGGTAGGCCAAGCCACAATCTACATACGACCACTTCAGCAGGACCTGGCCCTTGATTGACTGTTACTTATCCATTTAGAAGAAATTACTGCACTTAATACATCTTTTATAAAATAACTAGGTGTATTGTAAGGCTGTGTCAGTCATTAATAAAAGTGTATTTTTAATTGTTAGGGCTCTGAAACCCATCATGTCACTGGTCCAATCATCTTGTGCATCATTTGTCAGAAGGATGTTCCCTTCTCTGACATGAAAGTGCACAAGGAGAGCTGTAATGGGTATGTACTGGAAATCCAATGAGTGGGTGACATACTGTGTGTTGTAATTATTTAAATAATTATGTTTCTCTTTAGTTTGATGTGTTGTACTGTTAGGAATTATTTCATGGTTGTGGTGATGAACGTAAGAAGAAAGCAGCAACAAACTACGTCCGAGGATTGAATGAGTATTTAATACAGTTCAGCGCTGAAAGGGAGAAATATCCGGCAGCATCTCTGCCTACAAGGATACTCTAAAGAACACCAAGCAGATACAGTTCCTTTATACAGACATCCATGTGATATTTGACCCTTTCATCCCCCTCAGCCTCTGTCTGTCGTCCCTATATTAATTGAGTACAGTGGAAGTAGTTCTGTCTCACCTTCCTCTAGACCTGCGAACACCATGTCTCCGGTGCTAATTTCCAATTGATCAAAGGCAACCAAAAGGCCTGTATTGTATTATATTGTATTGTATTGTAGAAGAGGCCTCCAGGTGGCCTTAGTATATTGTATTTTAGTGTCTTGCCGAGACAAGACAATCTTGCCTTGGCCAAATATACAATTCCCAACATTACACATTACATTGATTGTCTTTTTTTTTTTTACTACAAGGACATTCATTCGGGAACCAGATAAGGATGGAGAGGCAAGTGGTAGAGAAGCAAGTGTTAGCGAGTCAGCAACAGCCAATGACAGTTTCAATGAGAGGCCTGAGTCATCGGGAACATCTGTTGAGAATGCAGTAGTAGTAATTGACAGAGAAGATTCTGAGCACAAAGCACCAGACAGTGGTTTGTATACACTGCACAGTAGAGTTGCTATAAGGCTGTGGCTAACATTGTGTTTTGTTTTCTAATTAAATAAATTGTCACCTATGTGTGGCGACACGAGCATGGGATGCTTCAAGGCAGTATTGATGAATTTAATTTATTGTTGCCAGACAACGCCACCCTGGGAATTTCACCCTGGGACTTCTTTAAATGGACTACCCCAACGGGAAGGCACTCAGGTCCGTTTCGCAATTAAGGCAGAGACGGCAGTTCGATAGTACAAAAGTATTTTATTTAGCTAGGTCACTGTTCTTTTAAAATTCTGTCAGTAAAATCACTCACGTGGGAAAATAAAGAAAGGAACCAATCAGGGCTGAGACCTACTGTGACGGATGGGTCCAAAGGAAAGGGGGATCCCAGGAACACCACACGTGAAGCAAATAATAAAAAGTGAAACAAAAATCAAAGTGCAAACACAATATAAAGGGGACACCACCACCGGGACACCAATCCACCACCGTAGGCTCAGCACCTGAATGGGGAAAACCAGAGAACAGGTTGAGAATGAAAATAATGAAACAGAATCGTACTTAATCAGAAAAGAAATCAGAATTAAATTTACAAAAATCTACAATGAAACACTAACAAGTTAACCAAAAATCTACATAATCACAAATGAAATGCAACCCACAATAACCAAAAAACTAACCGAATAATGGCTGGAGGAGGACGCTAAGGCCACTGCACTACATACCGGTCAGGCCGTCCCGGACAACACGGCGTGGAGCGGGGGGACGCGTGGAAGCAGCGCACCTACCAGCGACGAACAGCGAGCGGCATACGGAGTGGTGAGCAGCCAACAGCAACACCCAAGCAAACTTCTGCCATCACACGGAAGCGGAAGTGACTGACGCCAGGAAGCAACGTGACCCAGCCCTCAGCAAGCAGAGGGAGACAGGTGCTCTCGGCCCGCCTTTATGCGGCCTTCTCCCGCAGTGATTGGCTGAGGCCGCGACACAGCTGAAAGTCACCAGGACCAATGAGTACATCCTGCTACATATGTATTATAATACAGTGTAGTTTTAAATTTGAGTATGAAGAAATATAATCCTTTGCATATTTTTGGTCTAGAATGGAGACGTATTGCAAATCCGGCACAAGCTGCAAAAGTATTCAAAGAGACCCTACTGAGGGAGCATGAGACCGGGAAGCCACTTCACCTAAAGATGGATGTGAGGGACACAGAGGATGACAGACAGAGGGCGCTTCTCTCATTCTATAAACAACGTGAATGGGCATGCCCTCTCCGGTGTACCCTTGATGGTTAGCAATGCAACCAATAGAAATTTAGTGTTGCAGAATCTTTCATCTGAAATTGTTGGAGATTTGGCTCCATCATAATTTGCTGCAATTTTGTTTTAGGCGATACTGCAATTGGGGAGGGAGTGGTGCGGTACTTCCTCACAACGTTAATATCCAAACTTAAATTTGGATTCAGTCTGAACCTTGGTATGTGCTTTGCTATTTCAGAGTTTGACATATCTTGATGTTTTGTGTATGCTAAACAAGGCTAGGTTAAGTACAGATCCAGCATTGGATCTGTACTCTTTGGCCTGTGCCATGTGATAAAATGTTTTTTGACTCACCAATTAAACTGGGGGTCTAGTTAGTATAGACTAGATTGCAGATTTGACAGTCCCACCAGGATTTCACTGTATGAACACAGCCTAAACAAAGTTTAGGAGATTGTCATATTGCTTTTTTATGTCCTCTGGTCATAGCGAGATGAACCTCTCATTATTTCTTGCTGTGCTGTTTTTTCTGAAAATTAGTCTAGCCTCCTTCAAGTTCACCCTCTGGTGCAACACTTTCCGTCTCTTCCCTTTTTCTCTGTCTCCTGCCCTCAGCTGAAAACGAACAGAGATGACACAAATAAAAAGGTTACTGTCTCCAGTGTTTGACAACCTCTCCCTGCAGGGCTCTTTAATCATTCATGCTACATTTACTGGCTATCTGTTATCATTTTTCTGCACCTCTTTTTTGGAGGAGATGAGAAAGGTGGAGGGCTATGTTTGTCTGTTGTGTTCTTATCAAGCTGAGCAAACTAAGATTCAATTAAGCCAGCTGTTGGACATCAAAGCTGAAGTTCTACATAGAACCAAACCAGCAGGATCAAAATAACGATCAATGAGAACTTATTTACCAATTGTTTCTTTTAATAGATCAGAGGCTTTCTTTGAGTCATCATGGTTCCATTACCGATTGCGGCACCCCTAGCTTCTGTGAGACACCGTTCTCCCAATGTTATTAGAGGCTACTGGGACCAGGGCTGCATCTCAACAGACTAAAGTGTCTTCCTTTTACTGTTTTATCTAGTCTCATTTTGTCTCATCTTGAATCATTTTGTTTTGTCATGTTTCACCTTGTCTCATCTTGTCTCATTTTGTTTTGCCGTGTCTGATGTCTGAAAGTCTCGTTTTTTCTCATCTTGGTTTCATCTAATTTTGTTTTCTCTTCTTTTTTCTAAATGTGTAATGCACAGTGTGATGACTATTGCCATTCAAAGTCACCTGATGATTGACGAGACCGGTATTCGCTGATGTTCAGACGCGACAATTCCACGCAGACAACTTCTCTCCTTTGACTTTGTGTTTTATTCCAAATAATAATCCAAACAAATGACAAGCATGGTGCGTGGCTTGACGGTCAAAAACTGTGTGCTCATCCCGGTTCCCAATCACGCACCTGTCCCGGTGAGCTCACCTAAATACCTCCCGCATTCCACACAACACCCAGTGGTTACTAATGGAACTACAAATACAAGAGATTAATGGCTGTAACACACAGTATGTGAACATCATATCAGCATTAAAATACAATATAAATACTAAAATAAATGATGAGAAGAGGAGATGAGATGAGAAAAGACAAAACGAGACAGGAAGAGATGAGAAAAGATGAAGTAAAAAAACACAACATGAGGTGGTTAGAAAAAATTAAAAGTATACAGTGGCAATATAGTGGTAACAGGTGCATTCCGTTACATATGGTTAATAGTTCTTAGCATTATTGTGACATCATGAGTCTTTATGACATCAACACCTATACAAGCAGGTTCCAAGCAGTCACTAACCTCATTTGGCAGAAAACATGGGACGGAGAAAGATGAACAAGCAATTCAAGAAGAAAGTGAAGGAGTGTGAGAAGCAGAGTGAGATGGTGGAAGAGCAGATGAAGCTGCAGGACATGGTAGCTCAGGAGGACTTTGACCTGCTGAAGGTCAAACTTGAGCACGCTGAGGAGCGGCTTCTGGAGATTGAAGAGCTCAAGAAAGAATTTGACCTAGACAAAAGGGAGCTTCAGGAGGAAAGAGACAGGGTCACCAAGTATAAACAGGTGGTGGACAAAGTGTATGATCACGTCAAAATTGAGCGTGCAATGGCAGAGCAGAAAGGGAAGGAAGCTCTAAAACTCATACAGGAAAATGAGCTTAAAGCAGCCCAGCTGGATGAGCGTGCTGCAGCACTACCCACGGCTGAGAAGATGGCAAAGGCTCTTGAGGCCCTGGCTCAGAGTGAGGCCTCTCTTCAGGATGAGAAGAGGAGCAGAGAAAAGGCTGAAGATCAGCTGAAGGACAGTCAGGCCGTGATTACAGCAACTCAGAAACAACTGATGTTTGAGCTGAGAGAAAAAAACACTCTCCTCATTCAGAAGGAGAAGGCCATGGCGGATTCATGGAGGATGAGAAACTTCATATGTTCTCTTGATCTCAAGAGCCTGAACATTGGCCTGGCCAAAGTTGAGGCCTCTCTTCGGGATGAGAAGATGAGCAGAGAGAAGGCTCTTCAGGATGAGAAGATGAGCAGAGAGAAGGCTGAAGATCAGCTGGCCGCCTCCCGCATCCAGTGGGATGATGAGCAAGCTAGTTTTGAGTCAAAGGCTCTTGAGGCCCTGGCTCAGAGTGAGGCCTCTCTTCAGGATGAGAAGAGGAGCAGAGAGAAGGCTGAAGATCAGCTGGCCGCCTCCCGCATCCAGTGGGATGATGAGCGAGCTAGTTTTGAGTCAAAGGCTCTTGAGGCCCCGGCTCAGAGTGAGGCCTCTCTTCAGGATGAGAAGAGGAGCAGAAGGAAGGCTGAAGATCAGCTGGCCGCCTCCCGCATCCAGTGGGATGATGAGCGAGCTAGGCTCCTGGCTGGAGAGGAACAACTCAGCCAAAAGATCCTCCAACTGGAGGAGGAGCAGAGAACAATGGCGCAGCCTCAGGTACAGACAGACAGGATCTTGTTGAACACAAGTAGATTTCTGTTTCACTTTTACTGATAACCTCTGTTTCTCTCTCCAACAGCTGAAAAAGAAAAAGAAGTCTGCATTCCTGGCTGCATTGTTCGGCAGGAAACAGAGAAAGCAGAACAGTGCTGACTCTGGAGAAATGTGATGACACTGTCGCAGGAGAGTAAGCTATCACCAGAACTACAAAAGTGTATACTCTCCCAGACACGGTTCGTACAGATCCCTGAAACACCACAGACAACAGCAGATAGAAAAAAATATACAGCCTCTATTGTAAAAATTCGTAAAAAACAATTCAATGTAAGGGGGTTGATGGACAGACTAAGGGGAGAATCCTAACTGGTCAGGGCGGTGACACAAGCACTAAGTCTCTCTGTTCTCAACTACTAAATAGGCCACTCCATTAAGCTCAGCACAGATGTAGGCCTACTCTACTCCAGTAACACATGCTCAGTATTCCACTACAAACTTACTGAGGTTACCTTCACTGCACTCTGAATATAATTTCACTGCAATTGTAATTCTAGGGATTCACTGCACCCACAAATAAGAATAAAGATAAAGATAAAGATAAGATAAGATAAGATAAGATAAGATAAAGAATAAGAATAAGAATAAGGAAAAGATAAGATAAGATAAGATAAAGAATAAGAATAAGAATAAGGAAAAGATAAGATAAGATAAGATAAGATAAAGAATAAGAATAAGAATAAGGAAAAGATAAGATAAGATAAAGAACAAGGAAAAGATAAGATAAGATAAGATAAGATAAGATAAGATAAAGAATAAGAATAAGGAAAAGATAAGATAAGATAAGATAAGAAAAGGATAAGATAAGATAGATTTTATTGATCCCGCCGTGGGGAAATTCAATAGAACAATAGAAAAACAGAATAGAATAGACAATATAGTGCAAAAAAACAAGTGTGCAAACAATAGAGTGCCATAAGACAAAGCAATAGGCTATTCCCCCTCACCGCACTGCAAACAATGTAAGATTTGGGATTCTCTTCACTGCACTACACACATGCCTATCGTGCTTGAACCGTGTCTAGCTACTATGCGAGAGTAGATAGATCAAGTTACTATCCGCCCCTCCCGCATCAGCAATATCTCTCTCTGTCCGTCCAACCCCAAAAAAATAGTACGCCAATATAACAAATAGCTAATGCACAAATGAACTATCTAAAAATTGAAAAACTACGACCTATCCCCTCGGGCCCACTTCTAGCCAAGGTGGAGAATCTTAAATCCCCGTTGTCCTGCATCCCAGATGTCTCTTGAACCCGGTGTTCTAACCCCGTTTGCGAGGTTCTCTGTCTATCATTTTGGCTTATCCCTCCACCACCTGATACAATCACCTGTCCTCTCCTCTCCTGTCCCAACCCCACATGCAATACCCCAATGTCATATTAGCCATACATCAAAAATAAATCATTAATACAACGTGACAAAACCATCCGCCCAAGACCTTCCCCTCATGGTGTCCCTTTACTTCATTTTCCTCAGAGCTGAGAATCATTAATATCCACTTGGATTTCCATGTGGCATTCTCCGAGATGTCATATCACATAAACATCCATACAGTTTATAACCTGCGTTGCATGGCGTGTCTCTGAATGACTTCCTTACTCTTACAGCGTTTTCATCCCGTCCACCTCCAGGATATCAATGGCATCTTCATGTCTATCCACTCCTGGCAAAACTCAACTCACCTTGGGCATACCATCCAATGTTCAGTATGATTAGCCCTATGCTAATACGATAACTGCTTAGCACCTGACACACCATTCATGCTCAAGATCCTTTGGTCACACACATCAATAATGTCAATTATTGATCGATTTTCTAAAGAATATTGCATATTCTCCTGACGTTGCTGCATTTTCAACATGGTGTGTCCATTGTGGCACTTTGAAGGTACATTAAACTATCACATGAAAATCACATAGACAGTTACCAGTATAGTTTGAGTTGCATGACTTGCATCTAGTATGCTCATTTTACGTACTAGTACACTATTCAAAGCACACACTGGCCATGGATTCATATTGGCAACTTCATTCTTATCTCAAATGTTGCTAGACAATAAGTCTTGGCTCACTGTAGGTATTGTTAACTTATCATGTGACTTAGCACCCAATAATGGACTTATTCTTAGACTAAGAAATGTTGCTGTAGATCATCGATGTTGTCACTCTGTGATTGGGTCAGCAGCAGATTTATTGTAAGAATTTAAGAGAATTAATGAAAATGATTCATTTTCTCCTATGGTTGGCTTTTTCATAATGCTTTGGTGTCCCAGTGAGACATACTAAGATTACATCCAAATGAAGTTAAAGACGTACACTGAAATCAGAATGAAATTTTCTGACGTCCTTTTTGAACGTTGTGTAACAAAGGTCGTATTGACGTTAAGACCAGTCAAAAGGTTTTGGACAGCACTTGTTGTATTCTATGATCTCTCATGACTTTTGATTAATAGGCTTGATTCTTAAATGCTCAAAATGTTCTTAGACAAATAGAGAAGTTGATGCCTGTGTATGAATTTATTTTCAAAACTTACATTTTAATTAAATTGAAATGCACCCCCAACAAATATTTTTCATTTAGACTTTAGAGGTGGAGAATGTTGAACCACAATGATTAAATCATCATTTTAAACACTCACATAGTGATTGTGGGCTTTAAAAGTTCATTTGTGGAATTTATTTGCTTGTTAATGCCAAATGGTTTCTACTTTGAAGAATCTAAAATATAAGATAGTTTTTTTTGTTGGTTTTTTTGGTCACTGCATAATTCCTTTTGTGTTATTTCACAGTTTTGATGACTTTACTATTATTCTAAAATAGTGGAAAGTTGTAAAAATAAAGAAAAACCTTTCGACGTCCTTTCAACGTTCGCTATTGACGTAAAAACGACCTCCGTAGTGAACGTTTAAATGATGTTCCAAAAAGACGTCTTTTCAAGGTTCACTATTGACGTACAAATGACCTCCATACTGAACGTTTAATCGAGGTCTTTTCAAGGTTCACTATTGATGTACAGATGACCTCCAAACTTGATGTTTAAATGATGTTCCAAAAAGACGTCTTTTCAAGGTTCATAATTGACGTACAAATGACCTCCATACTGCACGTTTAAATGTCCCAGGATAACGTGAGCTACCTGGATGTAGATAGAAACGCCCTCTCTGATACTTGACAGAACTAGGATCTATCTGGATTAAGTTCACGCATGCATACACACACTGTTGTATTTTGGACACTTAATTATACTCTAATAATAAACTCTAATAATAAATCAATGGAGGAGTTTAGTAACCGACTGCAGACTGGTACAGAACACACTGCAAAAACTGCGCTCCAGCGGGAACACGAACATACCCACCAAGCACTTCGCAGTGTAACTATGGTAACACACATAGCCCAGCTTACACAGTTCAATATATATTACACACCATTTGACAGAACAGGCTACAAAAAGAAAAGAAAGAAAAAGTGTTGGCAGAACATGTCCTACTTTCAGTAAGTTTGTCAAAAACGAGAACATCACAATAGCGCCACTAGCACTCCCCACACTCACACATACACGGCACTTAGCACTGGACCTGCCTTGCTTGGAGCGGTCGCTGTCCGTGGACCTGCCTTGCTTGGAGCGGTCGCTGTCCCTGGATCGGTGGCTGTGGTGGGAACGGTGGCTGCGGTGGGAACGGTCACTGTCCCTGGACCTGCTGCTGTGGCGGGACCGGTCTCTGCCCCTGGACCTGCTGCTGTGGCGGGAACGGTCACTGTCCCCTGTATTTCATCAGAAATACAGATAAATTACGTTCTTTGAGATTCAACAAGATGACTTGGGATGAGAGGTGACGTGGGATGAGAGATAACTGGTTTAAATACTCACATTCTGTCACCACTTCCACAGCACCCTGAGCCTGGTGAGATCCAGCTGGATCTCCAGAATCTGAAAATGAGGACATGTAAGGTAAAGGTAAGGTCCTGTATTTGTAACGCGCACCTATCTACATTCGGTTAGAAATGCCCAGGGTGCAGATGGATCAATGGCGGCGAGCTGCCATGGGGAGGCACTGTCATTCCATTTGGGAGCAATGTTGGGGTCTTGTCTTGCTCAAGGACACTTCAATATGCACACAAGACCCGGAATTCGAACCACCAACCCTTCGACCATTGAACGACCCGCTCTACCTCCTGAGCTACAGCCCCCCGACGAACGACACACGGACAGAGAAGTGGCCATCACACACACACACACACACACACACACACACGTTTGTAACACTGATGTAAACTATCTTCACAGTGATTGTGAAACAACAGATAAATTGTGTATATCAATTAGTAGATTAAAGTAACATACCATCAGTGGACATTTTGCTGCTAGATCTGGCAGTCTTTGTCACCTTTTTTGGTGGAACAGGATAGGCAGTTGCCTTGTCAATGGCACCTAGAATGTAGTAAATAAAATAAATAGAAGGGTTATTCATTAAAATAATGAGGACTATGTAACTTTTAACATTGCCAAAGAAGTTTTAAATGTCAACAGCTTGTGAAGTTACCTGACATGTTCTCCTCTTCCTCATCTTCAGATCCTGTAATACCACAAGTTGATAATGTGTTAATAACCAATTAAAACATGACCTGAAACATGAGGCCCACCTTGTCTACTATTCCTAGGATTGCCAAGAACTCCATAGAAAACTATCAAGATAGATTCAACAATTCTTATTGAAACATACCTTGAACATAATCGTCAAGCTTGCGTTTGCTTATTTTCCTCTTCTTTGGTTCCTCATCCTCCTCCTCGTCTTCAACAGTGCTTGTCATAAAATAATCTTCACATTCATTAATGTCATCTGCAAAGTTGGTCACAGACAATGTAAACATCACAGACAAAGGAACAGCTCTCCTACTTCCAGAAAGATACGAGTTCTGACGAGCAACAATGTAATGCAATTACAATAGAAATAATATTAATGGATTGCATTTATATATTATATTCACATAAAGTGCTAGACTATGGTGTCACACATATTCATGCCATCGGACAACCCCCACTACCTCTGAGCCTAAGCTGCCCTGGGGCAGACTGACAGAGGATGTGGCAACCTCAGACAGCGTGCAACGTCGTCTTCTTCGACCACCGCAGCCACACACACACCAATGGCAAGCTACCCAACTCTTGCCCAAGGACACTTCAACAAGTGGAATACACTTCAACAAGTGGGATTTGACACCACCACCACTTTCATGAGGGACACAGGCAACCTTGCGAATCAGATCAGTGTCTAGCAGTTGTCGTCGTTTCATCTTGCCATGTCCATTGGCCGAAATTTTTAATGAGATGTGGAATACAATTATTTTGATGAAATTTCACTATTTTAAGCTTAGATTTGTGTACTTACGCTCACAGAAGCGTTCGGTGGATGTGGTTAGTTCAGGGACACTCGGAAAGACGATAATCCGACGAACATTTCTATGTTTTCAGTTTCTGGCTACGATAAATAGTAGAATTTTGGCGATCATTTAAAAAAAAACATGTATTTCAAACCCGCAAGCGGGTTCTGGGGTTCAGAGTATGTTATTTCTGGTATTCATTTCATTATTTATTTTCTATTTTTATATGTTGTACAGTATGTGCTATTTTTATATCTGTGATCAGGGTGATGATGGAAAAGAGAGCTTGCTCTCAATTATCTCTGCTAAATAAATAAAGGTTTCAAATCTAATTTAAAAAAAATCTGCATTCCTATCCAACTAAGTTTCATTATGGTACCAATGAGCAACTCACCTTGTTGGATGCAGTCTGTACCAGCAACGTTTCTGTAGAAAAAGATTAGAAAAAGATAGACATAAGTATGTTACTTGGCTACTTAGAAGGGAAAAAATTGTGAATACAGGGCTATAGTACTTTCAACACACTCCCTAAATAGCTAGTAAGCCAACGCTTGCCAAGCTATGCTCCGTGAATGGCATCATTTATGTGACAACAAGTGTAGGCGAGATAACAGATAACTAGCCAAGGTAAAAAGTCCCAAATGATAGTAGGCCTAGCCTATATCATGCGTTTTAAGGCTATTTTCACTATTTTATTGTAAAATATTGTAAAATATATTGTAAAATATTGTAAAATAGTTCTTTACTGTTAGCTAACTAAATAGCTAGCGTTAGCTAGCAAGTGATAACGTCAATCTTCGAAGCCCGCGAAATTACGTAGCGACTAATTTTAACCTGTAGTTGCATACATCGTCATACACCAAAACAGCATCCCTAAACGTATTTGTATTTAATAAACTCACCTTTAGGTTCTATACCGTGGGCGTGGGTCGTGTTCTCCTTGACTTCTTCCTCTTGGTTAGCTAGCTAATGCTATAGAGAGCGAAAGGGTAACGTAAAACCACAAGGCATTATGGGCTTCCCGGGTATATAGGCTGCTGTGATTGGTTGATTCTGCTGTAAGCATCCTCCCTCCGGTCATATAGGCTACTCTTTGCTACGAGTCTGAAGATACCCGGTAAAATGGCGATTGCCTTTCGCTCTCTATTACGGCGGGGATTCGTAATATTTTCGCTGGCGGGCCAATGACTGAATGCGTTGCCAGATTGGTTTGATGTTAACCAGCCCAATGGGTGCTCAAAACCCCGCCCAGTACCAACAGGCCTAGTATTTCGGCCTTCTACATTCTTGCAGTTTACTAGCTAAGTTTATTTTTCAGGGACCATTTACAAGAACAAAAATTTCATAGAAGTTATGTCTTATACCAGAGTGTAGCTAGATAGCTCTGCAGTCCCTGGCAGGTGACCTAACAATCAGATAGCCTACACAATAAAATCCCAAACACCACCCATCCCATTCCCACCCCTGTGCTACCCCACCCCCCCACACACAGTGTAAGATTAAGATTGACTTTTATTAGCAACATCGGACACAACACATGCAGGGGAAGTGGCCGCCGACACAACACACACACACGCGCAGGGCAAGTGTCCAAATTGAATGAATTACTGCCTTTTATCCCGGTGTCTACAGGCCCGCACCGACCACACCACGCACCAAGGGCCCCGCGAGACGGGCCGCAGACCACCCTCCATACCATATGTGTCTTTTATAGTCTTTGTAGGTTAGATGCCATTGTCACGGTCGTACCTCCAGTTTCCCCCTTGTGTTTCTTGTGTTCTCGCTCCCCCTTGTGTCTGCTGTGGGTCCCTGTTTGTTTCTCTCTCTCTCTGTGTGTGTGTGTGTGTGTGTGTGTGTGTGTGTGTGTGTGTGTGTGTGTGTGATGTGGGCGTGGCGCTCCGTTCACTCTCCCGGCTCCAGCCTACTCTGCTGTCCAGCCTACTCTCCTGCTCCAAGCCGCACACCTGCTCCCCATCTACTCATCCGCTCTGCAGTATATCTACCCCGGTTCTTCAGTCACTCATCACCAGATCGTTGTTTCAGCCTTTGTGGTTCGCTCACGTCTCTTGGATGGTGCATTCAAGTGTATTACCTCTCGTGTGTATTTTCTGATTCCTCGCTAACCCTGTTTCCAATGTGCCACAGGATCATCGCTTGCCTGTCTACCTGCCAGTTCATCTCCCTGCCTGCCACTTCAGCCACGCTCGCTTCCAGCCCTCATCCCTTCTCCGCCACGCTTTACCAGCCACCAGCTCCCCTGCTCCCCTCTGCTCTCGCCTGCCGGACTTTTCCCTTCATCCATTCTCATCCCCGTCAATAAACTTCATCATCTTCATTCCCTATACTGAGTCCGAGTCCGCATTTGGGTTCCCCCTGTTGTAGTCGTAACAGTTATTCAGTGAATTAAACTTCTAAGAAATACAGAAATAATCATAGCAAGTTGGAACCGCTCCGAATTTGATGCAACATCCTGTTCACTGTCCAGCACATTTCCATAGACATACTCTGTAGATTTCCATTCAGAGTAGAAACATAGTAGTAGTTTCATAAATACACAAGGGTCATTGTCTGTGGCATTAAGTGAGGGACACTTACCACTAAATTGCCTAGTAAAGATTGTGTGTCATGCGGGTCGATTATCATTGCTGCTTGACTAGTTGAACTTACAGCTTGCTTTATGAATCATGCAGTATTATTCAAGAATTCAAGAATTCAAGAATTTTATTCGTCACATACACATACATGCAGTGAAATGAAAAGTGGCAATGCTCACAGGAATGTGCAAAGGGCATTGTACATAGGATTTAACAGTTAACAGTAAAAAACCAACACTATATTTACACCATGAAAAAAATAAAATTACAATATTTACAGTTAGAGCTCTTATATAGAACAACACAATATATACAGTAAGAGCACTTTTGAAGTGAATTATAAAATATAAAATAAGAGGTAGGTGGGGGAAATCGTGTGAATGTAATGAGCTATAAACTATGTGTAGTCGTTACCTGAGTGTGTGAGTGTGTGTATACGAGGGGCAGTGTGTGGGTCTTGGTGGGGCCCTGGTGAGGTCAGAGTTCACAGTCCTGATGGCCTGAGGAAAGAAACTCCGTCTCAGTCTCTCTGTTTTGGCAGCGTGACTACGGAGGTGCTTGCATGACCGTAGCAGCTGAAACAGTCCGTTGTTGGGGTGGTGAGGATCCTTCATGATCCTGCAGGCTCTGGTTCTGCACCTCCTGGTGTACAAGTCCTGCAGGGTGGGGAGTGAAGTTCCAATAGTGTGTTCAGCCGAACACTACT
The DNA here is from genome assembly GCA_034670385.1 of Hoplostethus mediterraneus. Classification (NCBI taxonomy): domain Eukaryota; kingdom Metazoa; phylum Chordata; class Actinopteri; order Trachichthyiformes; family Trachichthyidae; genus Hoplostethus; species Hoplostethus mediterraneus. Next base: position 5,402,579 of record JAXDDW010000018.1, on the reverse strand, counting down.
CTCTGCAGAGCCTTCCTGTCCTGAGCGGAGCTGTTGCCGAACCAGGCAGTGATGCTTCCAGTCAGGATGCTCTCTACAGCCCCAGAGTAGAAGGACAGAAGGATCCTCCGGGAGACCTTGAATTTCCTCAGTTGCCTGAGGTGGTAAAGGCGCTGCCTCGCCTTCCTCACCAGAGTGTCAGTGTATGTAGTCCATGTAAGGTCCTCGGAGATGTGGACTCCCAGGTATTTATACCTGCTCACCCTCTCCACAGAAGTCCCATTAATCCACAGTGGTGAGTACGTCCTCTGTTGTGACCTCCTAAAGTCCACAATCAGCTCCTTGGTTTTGGTGGCATTCAGGAGGAGGCTGTTGTCCTGGCACCAGAGTGACAGATCAGCCACCTCCTCCAGGTAGGCCTTCTCGTCGTTGTCCGAGATCAGGCCCACCACCACTGTGTCATCCGCAAACTTCACGAGGGAGTTGGAGCTGAACCTGGCCACACAGTCATGTGTGTACATGGATTACAGTAGGGGGCTGAGGACGCAACCCTGGGGGGATCCTGTGTTCAGGGTGAGGGGGTTGGAGGTGTGTCTACCCACCCTGACCACTTGGGGCCTGGCGGTCAGGGAGTCCAGGATCCAGGCACACAGGGGGTGTTCAGTCCCAGCTCAACCAACTTGCCAGCCAGTCTGGAGGGGACTATGGTGTTGAAAGCTGAACTATAGTCAATGAACAGCAGTCTCACATAGCCCTCCTTCCGGCTGTTATTATGTTGTATTATTATGTTGTTTGTATTATTACTGTATGATTATGTTGTATTATTGTTATGCTGTTTGTATTATTACTGTATGATTATGTTGTATTATGATGCTGTTTGTATTATTTAGTGTGCTTGTGTAATCTCTGAGGAATGTCTTCTGCTTGAATAATTCCGGAGCTGGTCAGATTTGTTGTAACAGCAGGTTTATTCTGCATTCATGACAAACAAAGGTAGGTCATCTTCTTTGTGGACAAAATCAAACTCCGTCTTGTCTGGAAAGACGGCGATACGTTCATGTTAGCTATTGGAGAGATCTCTCCTCCACTGGTGACAAAACACACAAAAACGAATAGTTAGCTTAACAAAAACATGGCGAATTTACTCTAAAACAATTAATATCTACCCAAATAAACCTAGATCAAGTCTTATGTGCTTTTTAAGTTAGATAAAATGATTTTGTTCACACACACGATACCTGACAGCAAATCATCCATTCCTCTGAGGATTACCCATAATCCTTTGCCATTATTATTAAATGTAGGTACAATTTTATAACAGCAGATGGCAGAGTTATCCCATTTAGCGGGATTTAACCTGAACCTTTTAACTATGTTACACTTATACACACATGTTATTGTACTTACTCCTTTATTATTATTCATCCGACCAAGATTTCAGACCTCAACTACTTTCACACCATTTAAACTATCAACGCTGTTCAAACGTTGAAAAATATCAGCGGTTTATTCTGAAATCACCGGTCGGTCATTCACATTTTTGATACATTCACAGTTTGTGGTTTACTTTATATAATTTATGGATGAATGTGGTTTACTATTACTACTTCTTCTTCTTCTACTGCTAGTTCAGCTAATACTTCTAGTACTACTTCTGCTACTTCAGATAATAATTCTGCTCTTACTACATCTACCATTTGTTAACACAGTATCTTTATGATTAAATTGACTTCATAAAAAACACTTAAGCTGAAGCAAGCACACACATTTTCTTCAGAAAATGTAACCTTTTCTAGTAGCTATTCCTATAATATCCCTATAATATCCCTATAATAATCCTATAATATTCCTATAGGGATTTACATTGTGTCTGTGGTACTCAGTAGTGATTTTATAGTGACTTTATTGTACTTTATGGTATTTGTGAGTCCTAGGGTAACACAATAACATGTCAATATTCCGATAGGGACCTATAGTGTCTCTGTGGTATTCAATGGATATTCAATGGAACACACCTGCTCTATCTACTACATGTGACCAATACATTTGACTTGACATTATTTTTACCATACAACATTGTTATAACATCCCATTTCTTAACACATTTTACCAATTTAAGTGCAGTAAGAGGCGGAGCGTCACAGGAAAGACAGGAGTGTTTCAACGTCATATTCCTGAAGTGAAAGTGAAAGTTACTCAAGTCGACACGCTGCAGTTGAGACATTTCTCTCTCTTCTCTCACAGGAAAAATAAAACACATCGGACCTTTCTCGAAATACAACAGAGGCTTCGACGTAAACAGGTGAGTACAGAGATAATATTTCCTCTGTATAAACTCAGAGCAGTAACACATAATTGAGCTGCATCCAGATAGGACGTTCCCCTGTTTACACTTTGAACTGACACTTATCAAATGAAGGTGAAAGTGTAATATAATTATGTCAAAATGATTTGAGCTTTTATTCCTTTAGTACAGCTTTGATAACTTGTTGTTGCAACACATATTAAGGAACTACATAATTCCAATGTTGATATTTGACACTTTCACTTCAGGTCTCAGAGTCCAGACATGTCTGCTGCCAGCAGTCTCCTATCTGAAGAGCAGTTTCTGTGTTCCATCTGTCTGGATGTGTTCACCGATCCAGTCTTCATACCATGTGGACACAACTACTGCAAAAGCTGTATCACACAGCACTGGGATATTCATACCCAGTACCAGTGTCCCATGTGTAAAGAGCTTTTTAAGACAAGACCTGAGCTGAGGGTCAATACTTTAATATCTGAGATGGCTGCTCACTTCAGGAAGTCAGCTCAGAAGAAAGCCAGCAGCTGCCCAGACCAACGCTGTGCCAAACCAGGAGAAGTTCCCTGTGACGTCTGCACTGAGACCAAACTTAAGGCCCTGAAGTCCTGCCTGGTGTGTCTGGCCTCCTACTGTGAGACTCACCTGGAGCCTCATCAGAGAATGACAGGGCTGAAAAGACACAAGCTGATCGATCCTGTGGAGAACCTGGAAGGCAGGATGTGTAAGAAGCATGACAGACCGCTGGAGCTGTTCTGCAAGACTGAACAGATGTGTGTATGTCTGCTCTGCACTGTGTTAGACCACAAGTCACATCACATTGTTCCTCTGACAGAGGAATATGAAGGAAAGAAGGCTGAACTGGGGAAGACAGAGGCTGAAATTCAGCAGATGATCCAGGAGAGACAACTGAAGATTCAGGAGATCAACCAGTCAGTAGAGCTCAGCAAGGAAGATGCAAACAGAGAGATCACAGACAGTGTGCTGGTCTTCACTGCTCTGATGCAGTCTGTTGAGAGAGGCCAGGCTGAGCTCATTGAGATGATTGAAGAGAAGCAGAAAACAACAGAGAAACAGACTGAAGGCTTCATCAAAGAGTTGGAACAGGAAATCTCTGAGCTACTGAAGAGAACCACTGAGGTGGAGCAGCTCTCACGCACCGAAGACCAGCTCCACCTCCTCCAAAGCTTCCCATCCCTGAACACTCCTCCACACACCAGGGACTGGACAGAGGTCAGTGTCCATCGGTCATATGAGGGGAGTGTGAGGAGAGCTGTGGCTCAGCTGGAGGAGACTCTCAGTAAAGAGATGGAGAAGCTGTGTAGTGATGTTGAACTGAAGAGGGTCCAGCAGTATGCAGTGGATGTGACTCTTGATCCTGATACAGCACATCCTAATCTCATCCTGTCTGAAGATGGAAAACAAGTTAATGATAGTGATGTAAAGAAGAATCTCCCAGACAACCCAGAGAGATTTTCTCGATGTGTATATGTTTTAGGAAAGCAGAGCTTCTCTTCAGGAAGATTTTACTACGAGGTTCAGGTTAAAGGGAAGACTGCCTGGGTTTTAGGAGTGGCCAGAGGGTCGATCAACAGGAAGGGAGAAATCACAGAGAGCCCCAAGAACGGCTACTGGACTATATGGTTGAGTAATGGAAATGAGTACAAAGCTTGTGCTGGCCCTGATGTCCTTCTCTCTCTGAAGACGAAGCCTCAGAAGGTGGGGGTGTTTGTGGACTATCAGGAGGGTCTGGTCTCCTTTTATGACGTAGATGCTGCAGCTCTTATCTACTCCTTTACTGGCTGCACCTTCACTGAGAAACTCTATCCAGTCTTCAGTCCCTGTCTTAATCAGGGTGGTAAAAACTCCACCCCTCTGATCATCTCTCCTGTCAATCACACAGATTAGATTAATCATGAGATTTTCTCAGGAAGGATTCATCATCACATAAAATGACAAATTCACACATTCAGTGATAATGTTTATACTTTCCTATTTTCTTCAGATAACTGTTAAAGCCTTTCTGATGATGAAGAATTGTCATAAAGCAACAGAAAACACTTTGGGTTCACTTCAGACTTGTCAAGAACAATTTAAGAGACCGAGAGAAGAATTAGACAATAAAACTCACTTCCTGTTTGTGAAACCATTAAAAAAAAAAACATCTTAGACTCCAGATTCTGGATAATACTTTTACTGCTCTATTCTTCTGTATTTAGGGTTCAAACTCTCGTTACTGTATGATTATGTTGTATTATTATGTTGTAATAAATAAATGAAAGTCAACTGTATTGTGTTTTTTATGCTCAGGAGATGTGAAGGTGAGTCGTATTATTATTCCATCTCTAATAAGCTGACAACTTTGTTAGCAGCAACAATTGTTTTATATTCATGTAGTTACTATTCTTACCGACTGGTGAAGTTTACAAAAACAGAGACTGAGTCTGGCAAGCTGAGCCTGAGAAGTCCTCACATGGCCTCCGAAGAAATGTCCCTTTAAGAGCCCTACCCACTCTCCCTACTCAGAAATTCTCCATGATATAAAAGGAGGATTGTGTTTGTGTTATTCGTCCTGCTGTCCTTGTCATGGCTGGATGGCTGGCACAGAGTGCAGTGAAAAGGAGTGTCCGCTGGTTACTGCCAGGCCTCCCTGCCGTGGTGCTGGTCTCCTCCAGGGGGATTCGGGGCACCTCCCCGTCCTCAGTGACCCTCTCCGACTCCCAGGACAAACCTCGGACAGCTGAGGACCTCCCACGCGTCACCCTCTTGGAGATGTTGTACAGAACGGTGTTTCAGGGATACTACGACCGTCTCCATGAGCTACAGGTACAGCAAGCTCCAGCATACTGCATGGTCCCTAGGTGACACTGTGTTGACTTCCTTTACACGTTGATGTTGGAAGGCATTAAAATGAGCCTTCATATATTTTGGTCCTGTTTTAGAAATCCCTGGTATTACTTGTGCTGTCTGCTATGTTTTGTGAGTTGGAAGTATGCTTGACGATTCACTGCAGGGTCTTCAGAGTGACCACAGTTGTCTTTTACTTACAGTGACATTGCATCATGGTAATGCATGTCAGGCGGGTTGAATTACCGTAGAGTACTAGAGCAAAGTCCAGATAACAACAGCTTATCTCAGCTGTTTTCCCTCTCTACAGGGACCCTCTTTCATATATCTTCTCTTAGTTTTACACATGGTAAAACAAATCTTATTGGTTTTAGGAATGACCATAGTTTACGGTGTGATCATATTTTGTGATTTTTTTAAAACTAGGAGTCTGTTATGGCTTCTGAACTTTGGAGTCAGCAGTGCAAATTATTATTATTATTATTATTATTATTATTATTATTATTATTATTATTATTATTGTTATCATCTTGGTCTGAGCCGGAATTGCTATTGGTTGATGATACAGATGTGTGTGAAGAGATTTGAAGTCATTGGATGGTTCCTAATAGACTTTTCACACTTGAATATGTTAGCCCAGGGTTAACTTTAACCCTGGGTTATAATAGCCCTGGGTTAATTTATCTCACGTTTCACACTAGTTTTCTTTAACCCTGGGCTAACAATTGACCACAGGTATTCAGTGTTCACAATTTCACTCTGTTAGCTTGCAGACCCGGGTTAACGTTTAATGCTAACCCTATTAAATTCTTACATTCTAACCCCTGTCACATTCTAACTCCTGTTACATTCTAACTCCTGTTACATTCTAACCCCTGTTACATTCTAACTCCTGTTACATTCTAACCCCTGTTACATTCTAACCCCTGTTACAGTCTAACCCCTGTTACATTCGAACCTCTGGTACATTCTAACCCCACAACGTTTCACACTATTGTTCTTAGCACCGCATTTCGGAAATAGCACCACAAAAGCGATGCTAACCCTGCTTCGTAGCAGGGTTTGTTAACCCAGGGTTAAAAGCGATGTTAACCCTCTTTCAAAAATGCAAGTGTGAAACGCTGCTTAGCCCGGGGTTAAATGCGTCCTCAACCCAGGGTTAAGAAAGACGTTAGCCCGTGTAGTGTAGTGTAGTGTGAAAAGCATATAAGATTGCCTCCAGCCAGGTTTCTCTGCCCACTCATCTGTCTGGCATTCTCTGTGCCTCCCATCAGGTGTATGAGAAGCAGCTATATGGGCCTATATACAGAGGAGGATTCAATGCAGTGTCGCTGAGCAATGCAACGCTGCTGGAGGAGGTGCTGAGGGGGGATGAGAAGTTCCCCAGCCGAGGAGACATGACCCTGTGGACGGATTACCGTGATCTGAGGGGACTCGGCTACGGACCTTTCACAGAGTAAGTAGGGTAGGAGATGAAAAATGACAAGTTTGAAAGGCCACAACTACACCATCAGTTTTCATCTAAGACCGTTCCCTTGGTTTGAGTTGTACATTTGCATTGTTTCTCAGGGTTCCCATGCAAGATGGAAAACCTGAAAATGTACACGCTAGTTTTCCAGTCACGGAGAACATGCTGACAATGAAAAAAATAAACTGGTGATGGCCTATTTTGTTATATGGAAATGTTTTACTTAAAGTTTAAATAAAACAACAAGCCTTAACAAGCTGAGTTAAAGCTGAGAGAGAGAGAGGTAGTTCATGTGGTGACCAAACAAGTTAGATAAGTGGAGGAAAATAAATCAAGTTGAGTAATAGGTGAAGTCAAATGGGGAGATTATTTCAACGTGTGACAGTGCATTGTGGGAAATGATAAGTCCTGTTCCACTTGGCCTCTTAAGTACATCCAACATAACCACATTCACTCAACTATGCAACACTTAGTAAGTAATTGGGTTCACAGGGTGCTTGGAAACTTGAAGCTTGGCAAAATGTCATCCTTGTGTTTTGGTTCCTCGTTCTCAATCTGATTGTGTTTGTCCCCAGGGAGGGGGAGAGGTGGTACAACCTGAGAGTGATACTGAACAAGCGCATGCTGCATCCCCAAGACTCCGCCCAGTATGGGGGAGTGATCAACGAGGTGGTCACGGACATGATCAAGAGGATCTACTATCTACGCCAGAGCAGCCCTACGGGAGACCTGGTGACCAACCTGTCCAATGAGCTGTATCGATTCTCTCTGGAGGGTATGTGGGAAATGTCAGCGTGAAAAGGTAGTCAAAGCTGCACACTCAGCTTTGACTTCCACACTGATAAAATAATTGAAAAATCTTACCAAAAATTAGCTTTTATAAGTGCAGCCAATTTTTCTGCTTTAGTTGTCATATTTGTTAAATCTACCTGTGTGCACCAGGCATGATTTTGTTCACATTTATCCTTGAATACAAAAAAATCTGATTGTTTTTGTCTGTTTTTTGATGCTTTTATTTTTGCACTTCTGGTAAAACATTTAGTTGGTGGCACACTAGTCAGCGGTCAAGGTCTAATAGTGGGATGATAATTTTAGAATGAGTAAATCCATTATGCAAAAGTTCATCTCATCCGTGTCTTTAACCTCTGATGCTCAGGTATCTCCTCCATCCTGTTTGAGACGAGGATTGGCTGCCTGGAAAACGAAATCCCTGCGAGTACGCAAGACTTCATCGACTCCATAACCCAAATGTTCCGCAACAGCTCAACTTTGATGGTGACGCCCAAGTGGACCCGCAACCTCCTGCCCTTCTGGAGGCGCTACATCGCAGGCTGGGACGGCATCTTCAAATTTGGTGAGTTTCACAAGTTGTGATGAAACACAGTTTAGCTACTGCTGTGAGAGGGTACGTAGGTTATGGTCTTGAAATGACAAATCAAAACAATTAGGACTTTGATACACATTTGACATCACACATCAATTCACCTGGATCTGTTTAGTTCTGCTACAACAACCACTACCACCACTACTACTACTACTACTACTACTACTATTAATACTACAACTACTACTACTAATACTAATACTCCTAAAACTACTACTCCTGTGACCTACCACTACTACTGGGAGGACACCAAAACAAAAACAGTGACACAATCAAAGTGGTCATCAAAAACATTAAGTGAACTACTTTTTCAGTTTTGTAAGGTCCATGTGATGAAATGAAGTACAATTATAGGACAAGTTTATATTTATTTGTAGCACTATCACATGGAGCGTAATAACACTTGACCCAAAAACGTCCATCAGCCCACCCAGTAACCAGTTACAAGACCAGTTAATGACAGCTATCAACTCCTGCTGCTCAGACCAGCTAATGTTGGTATCTGGACTAGACTAGAACTAGCTTACCTCCTGTCCTTTAAAAAGCACTTTTATTAGACTAGGTGTCACTTTTTCAAATGGTGGATACTATCTAAACTCTTCTGTTTCTGGACTCCTTCTAGCTGGCCAGCTGATTGACAAGAAGATGGAGGCCATTGAGCAGCGCATGGACAAGAACCAGGACGTGGAAGGCGAATACCTAACATACCTGCTGTCAAACACTCAGATGACCATTAAAGACGTGTATGGCAGCATTGCTGAGCTTTTGTTAGCTGGAGTGGACACGGTAAATGTGATACTTTACTGATCCCATAGAGAAACACTCCAGGGAGGTCAGAGGTCAGAGGTCAGGCTCAGATATAGAGCAGCATCTCTGGAGGTGGTAGGGATTCAGTGACTGGCCCCATGTCAGCAGATGCCAAATCACCTCTTTCTTTATTGCATATGTTTGTGTACTATATATGTATGTGTGCATGTGTGTGTCTACATAGTTACTCACACATTTCTCTGTTGTCAAGACATCCAATACCCTGATGTGGGCTATGTACCTGCTGTCCAGGCACCCTGAAGTACAGGACACACTTCATGAAGAGCTGTCCAGATGCATACTGGGTGACCACATCCCCTCTGCTCAAGAGGTGAATGGAATGCCCTATCTAAAAGCTGTTATCAAGGAAGTGCTGAGGTGAGGAAAGTGCTGTGACTTTATCATCCTGGTTCTGTGTAGCTCAATGGTTTTCGACGATCGTACAATTTCCAGGTTCATTTTTCTGTACATTTAATTCAAAATTCTTACATTGTCTTTTTGGTTTCTTACCTCTAACCCTCAAAACTTGCTAAACTAAAGTAAACTAAAGTAAACTGAAATTAAACTAAACTGATTACTACTCCATTTCCTTGTTTTGCAGGATGTACCCTGTGGTTTCTATGAATGCAAGGATCATTGTAGAAAAGGAGATTGTTATTGGTGGCTATCATTTTCCAAAGAAGGTGGGTCGGCCTTTTTAACCACTAACAGACTTTTTGTACATTATAAGTACAATTCCAAATAGAAAATCCTGCAGTGTTCAGCTCTGCGTTTCAGCTCTTGGTTGCTGTCTCCCCAGACCACTTTCATACTTAATCAATACGCCATCAGTCGCGATGAGACAACATTCCCGGAGCCAGGGAAGTTTAAGCCGGAGAGATGGCTCCGTGACGGGCCGGGACAGACCGAACCCCTTTGGCTCCATCGCGTTTGGGTTCGGGGTCCGAGGTTGCGTCGGTCGCCGGGTGGCTGAGCTCGAGATGCATCTGGTCCTGGCTCGGGTGAGTGGTGAAGCTCTTTGAAATGTTTACCAAACATGCAGGGTCTGATGGAAACCCTGTTCCTGTCAAGCTACGGCGAGCGCCGGCTGTGTTAGAGCTGGTTTGTCTTTGCAGTTATCAAGTGGGCACTTCCCGTCACAGGAATGAAAGATACATATTGGTAACCCAGATACTATGTGTTTTATTGTATTGAGTCAGAGTTCTTTATGGGCCAAAAACTACAAGGGAGACACAAAGGGGTTGGTGGACCACGAGGACAAGAGCATTTTGTTGTAGTTACTCCTGCTCGCTGCTGTATTGCACAATAAGAACTATGATGCAGTAACTTTAGTAACTTTAAACTGTCTTTCCTTTGTCGTGCAGATAATCAAGCTGTTTGAAATCAGACCAGATCGCACAATGGGAGAGGTGAAATGTCTCAATCGTATCACTCTGATAGCAGATCGAGAAATAAGCCTACACTTTGTGGACAGAGGACGTAAAACTGCAGCTTGAGTTGTTTTGGTGGATTGGTTTGAATGCAAATGTTGCATTTGGATGAAAAAAGCTATTTTTGTAAAGTTGTAAGAACGCATGATGGATAAGGAAAGTGAAATACCGTAGAAGCAGCTTTGAGATTTAAACCTTGAATACAATTTTAACGTTAAAGCTTACCAGAGGTGATCATCTGAACAAATCTGCCTCTTTGACTCTTTGATCCAAAGAGCTACAGCTGGATGGGAGGTCTGGCTCACGCACATTTTAAATCAGACTGCATTTCATGGATGCAGGATAGAAGTGAGTCAGTGGACTGGTTCCTCCTGCATCCAAAAAGCATAACATGTCCATCAAATCTCTCCAAACAGTGCTGCATCAGCCGGGTGTTTTGTAGCCAAACGATTGCACTGTGGGTCCAAAATCCAATATTTACCTCATTCTCTCCTATATTCTCCTCACTGACAATGCTTTGCTCTACAACGCCCAAACCAGAACGTTGTCAGTGAGAACAATATAGCAGATGATGAGGCAAATCTTGGAAACTCACCTCCTGAATTGGTTGAAGTCAGAGTAAGTTTCTCATCCTCAGCCTGCTTCCTGTTTCTTTTGTACCCAAATCAAAAGGTCAAGGTTCTTAACCATAACGTGTTGTCAATTTGTATAGTATTTCCATGTATGCAATATACTTTGTATTAATAAAATCAGTGATGTGGTTCATTAAGAGGAATCCTGTCTTTTGTTCTTTGTATGACTACATGGATGGAAATCTTGAAAAGCTAGACTTTTAATCCTGCAACTATTTCAGTGACAATGAATCAGAGTGATTTTATGGATCAAAACAATGCTTGATCCTGAGCTTCTCATCCAAACGAGTTGATTGATTTCAATATAATGACATGTTTTCACCTTTCCATCATTTCAACCTAAATTGTGCTGTAAATCAGTGTGACATTACACATTAGTGGATGGGATAATTTCTTCCGCTTTCTTTCTGTCTGTATGAGATTGTAGTAAATGGTAATTGAAACAACTGAAGCAATGGAGCAATACATTTATTTCAAAGCTGGAACATTGCTGTTGCTGACTCCATTCTGGGTACCAAAACAAATCATCCAGCAGGGGGCAGTCTGATTGCATGAAAAGCACAAAACACTTGTGAACTTCATGTCTGTTCAAATCCTTATGGAGCCCCGCACACTGACCTCCAATCAGTCTTGGTGAAGCAGCTGGGACTTTCTGTGCCCAAGCCCAGATCTCTGCAGACATTTGGAATAATGTTATAACGCACCAAAAGGACACATGACAAGTTATTTTTCACTGCATGGGACAAAGACATCTAATACAACTGATATTCCACTTTGTGGTTTGAAAACTTTTGCAGATGTGTATTGTAAACTTGATGCTCCTCCAGTTTGAGTGATGGCCTAAGCCAAGCAATCACAAACACATGAAAACACCACGCGATTGTAAAGCACTATGACAATGTAATATTTAGTATTTAGAGAAATGTCCAGTTTCTAAATGAAGTTGCTCTATTCCAGTTAACTTCAAGCAACAAACCAATTTACAGAAATGGAAATAGAGGGGGAGACAGGGAGAGAGGGAGTAGGAGAGAGCGAGCGAGAGAGCGAGCGAGAGCGCGCTACCTGTTTGTCCGTCACTAACATCCCTGGTTGCAGCGGGAAGTCTCAGTCAGGGCATGGTGGCTGACAACAACTGAGTGGATTTCATCTGCGGGTTTCGGAGTAAATGTTTGCAATGGCGTAAAACGCAATTTTAATATCCTATTGGCGACGAGACTGATTTGCGGTCTGTTGGCGCGCGCTAGAAGAATAAGTCATATACGTCTACCTGTGTGATCTACTGCAAGTGGCGTGAAAAGAGTCTCAAGTTTTGAATGGGTTTGGACTTCTGCAGTCTGACTTTGCCTGGATGGGATGCACAGTGAGCTTCATCTGTTGTGAAGAAGATTTCCTGCAAATGCCTGTTTACCAAAATGAGGAGAAGAAGAAAGAGAGCCTGAGAAAGGTAAGAGGTTGGGAACGCGCGGTTTGACAAATGTAACGCAGGCACGAGCGGGCGTCAAAACAGCCAGGTTTGTTTTTGTTTACGATGTTTTAGGTGTAAATTAAACAAGTGTTAGGAATATATGTTCGTGCTTCATAGTTAAATCTGAATCTTGAGGGTTTATATGAAGGATTTCATCAGAGTTTCAACCTCTGCGAGTTCCACTGAAACTAAACTTAATACAAAACAACATGCACACAAAATCAACTAGGAAGCGCTGTAAACAACTCACCAGCTAGATGACAGAGTTGAATTGAGTAGAATGATAGCAGTCTTTATTATAGCTTTACTAAATCATAATAAGTCAGTTGTCCTCTGCAGTCTAACACACATCAGAGATTCAGATTCTACTTTGTGTGAATGACTACAACCACTTGCCATATTTCTACTGCCAAAGGCAACACTGAAAATTCCAAGTTCAGTCATGCTTGCCATCCATGAAACAACCACATTGATCATTATCAGTGATCACTGACATAAAGGAATCAAATAGTGACCTGATACATCCACTGCTTGCTCCACTCCCGCATTGTTTTAGATTTGTATAGCTTTGCTCCTTCATTTCTACCCTGTGGAATGTGGCCAGTGACCTGTGAACCAGGATCTAGTCAGTGTGGGCGACTGCACTGAGTTGCCCCTCTCAATCTGATCCGTAATCTCACTCTCCTAGGTTTACCATTATACTATGGTGAAGCTCAGTCATAGTGAGTGGTCAGTCAGCTCTAGATTCACTTGTCCAGATGATGGTAAAACAATTCATCATAAACCATATCTTTTATTCACCTTTATTCTCCCAGGAAGCTTTGCTAAACATGGATTGTGGCAACATTCTCCAAGCCGATCTGGGGATTTGACCCAGCAACCTTCTAGTCTCTAGTGCTTCTTCTTCTTTAGGCAACTGCTGCCCACGTTTAACCACGACAACCACTCAGTATTGTACATCTTATCTGTCTTATATTCCATTTCCATATGCCTTAATGTACTAAACAGTAACCAAGGTGACACAATGTTTAGTAGTGTGCTATTACTATTATTTATGCAGTGGAAAATCCTGTTATCAGTGAAACACCACAAGTGATATAATACACGGAGCAAAGCACAGGCAGGACATTCCTCACGTAGATAGACCATCATACATGTGTAACATACAGAAACACTAAATAGTAGTAATGGTGCCTATGCTGCTGGGAAGCAACACTAGGGCTGTTGGGTCAAGTCTGATCTGGCTTTTTGATTTGGAGAAGTGAACGAAAATAAAAAGACACTCCCGGATCCCGGATCGTTTTTCCCGACTTGCCGGGCTGTCCTGTTGGGGGCACAGAAAAACAGCTGGCGCCGAGGCGGGCACGGTTCTGGGCACATGGAGAGTCGTGGGAAATGAATGCCCTGACTCTGCCAGCAGAGCCGTGGTTGAAGTAATGAAGTGGTGCTAAATGGTTGAAAATAGTGACTGAGGTGGAGTAGCCAAGTGTCAGTCATGCTGAGTATACAACAACAGCACGTGTTTACTTGTGGTTTAGCTTGTTATAAGAAGTTGTGTTAAAATTGTGCAGCTGTTTGGTGCCTCTCTTGTTCTGTCCTACATCCTGGTGAGACCAGAGACTGAAGGAAATGAGACAGATGCTGAAACATATTGGTGGTATTCAGAATTGGAATCAGTTCAGTCACCAAGTACAATAAATGTTCAGGAAAGTATCTTGATGACGTTGATGCAGAGACAGCTACACAGCCCATACCATGCACATGGCACAAGGAAAACAGGATCTCATACAGTGCAAAGTGACCATGCAAGACAATACATCTATCTCTACATATATACATTCACAATTCAGTACTCTACAGCTGCAGTATGTGTGCATGTGAGCTGTCTGGCAAATGGTGTCAGGCCTTGTTCTCTAAAGTTTGTACCTTTCTCATAGAACAGGCCAGTGGGTTAAAGATTGTGCTGAACATCTTTCCTTTTCTGAAGTTTATTTACCTTCTTAAGCGGTGTTCCCATACCAGCACTTTATTGCATTCCATTTGTGTTTTTTTTTGTTTTTTTTCGTGCTGATGTTTGTGTCAAGGGGTATGTTCAGGCGTAGTGAGGTTACTTCCTGTAATAATTGCTCCTTGTGTGTATGTGCAATGCTTGTGGTTTCTGTCCCAGATGAAGAAGAGAGTTTGGCCACTCCTGTCAGCAGCGCTCACGGAGGCCCACGGCTTTAAAACCTTGAAGAGAGATAACAATCGCCCAGAAAGTAAAACCCTCATGTAAAACCAAAGCACACAACCTACACTTTGATCCAGATGACGGGGGTCTTGAAGAGGTTTCTGGAGGAATGCGCATAATGTGTTTTTTGTCTCGGGGTTTTTTGTATGTTTGCATTACATGGGCTGTCAGAAGAACTGAGCTCAGTCTATAATGAAGACTTTGTAGACTGTGGACCCACATACATCTGCAAGAAACACAATGTTGTGTAGAGGCTGGAGCCACATTAGAGTCTACTCTCCTTTACCTTTACAAAGGCAAAAGCCTTGGACTTTGGATTCCTATCTACCTAAGGCACACCTTAACATTTTGAATTTTAGTCTTAACTACATACTTCATTCTGCAGCTGAAAGTCTTGATTGCGTTTTTTTCCCCTCAAAAGTGACACAAATCTGATTTCAAATCAGTATGAACAGCAAAAAGCGGCATGGAGTTGATATGTGGTACTACATCTGATACACCACACACCAAAAAGCTCACAACCCACAAACGCTAA
Source organism: Hoplostethus mediterraneus (assembly GCA_034670385.1). Lineage (NCBI taxonomy): Eukaryota > Metazoa > Chordata > Actinopteri > Trachichthyiformes > Trachichthyidae > Hoplostethus > Hoplostethus mediterraneus. The sequence continues at coordinate 5,387,500 of JAXDDW010000018.1, read as the reverse complement.
ATGCTCCACAATCTAGAAGCAATTTACATTACAGCCACAAAACACAACCATGATCATCAGTATACCGGTGAATCAATTGAAACGATCAGAAAAGAAAGTCAGCTTGTGTAGTGAGCAGACTCATAACTGGCGCGGCAGCCAACAGCATTGATGAACAGTGAGTGATTGGTCAGTGGATATAAGGAGGCCAACATCTGCAGTCAGTAGACAAATACATTCAGACAGGTGATCGTTGGTTGTTACATACATAGCCTACTGTTTTGTGACCATTGGACCATTGGACATTACGCAGCTATTCGGTGCAACAAGTTCCCTCGTGCATAGTGAGATAAAAATACATACATACCGATAAAAGCATTTATGTACCAACAGCTATGTATGAACAACTCCCAGTGCACCTGCCCAGCCTGCAACGTCTGACATTACGCCATGGTTACCACGGTTATCAGTCAAGTTTATGGCGTGAACTTGAGACAGTAGTATTTCGACAGTAGAGACAAAATAGACACAACTGCTTGCCTGTATCATCTTATGATGACGTTATCGCCACTTTGCACGCAAATACATCAATATAACCTCAAATCAATAGTTGTTATTGTAAATCTGAGCACACGTCTTTGAGAAATGTCTTACAGTTCACATTGGTTACATTTTAAAATAAATATGAACAGTCACCAAAACAAAACCTGCCATTCGGACGCCTTATTGTGTGTAAATACGCTTAATTTCTAGCATTCCTCATTGAAAACTATGGGTGTCTCTAGAGCTGCAACGTAAAACACAATAAGTGTTGTGATGTTTTTATAAATGATGACTATAGATATATAGTACTACTATACACTACACTACACTATAGTACACTACCGCTACTAGTGACGATCACAGTAACAAATATATTAAAGCAAAGTTGGAAATGATTCCAACGTAGGGCAGACATCTATAAACAAGCTCTCATTGGGTTACAACGAGAAGACCAAACTCTTAACGTCAGTAATACTGTTGACTATCTCTCTTAAGAAATGAATCCTCGTTTCATTCCGATGCCTGCCAAGTCCACGTCTCTATCTCCCCCGTTCGTTGCTGAATTCCCACCAAAGTGTCAGACAGCAGGCGGGGGCTTTCCCAGGATTTGAAGATTTTCGATAAAGGTATGCGGTGAACTGAAAGTTACCTGCCGCTCCATATTGCATTCCAGTGGATGCTTTAGCTGCGGGGAAACAGTGTGTCCTCTGTGCTGCGTCTCCGGGGAGGCCTATCATTTCACTCCTACCTGCCAGCGCTGACCTGCACATGGGCCGTGGAACAAGACCCTCTCTGTGTGTTCCCCCGTGGAAAGGTGCCCAGTGTGTGCTTGACCCGGGAGTCGGTTGAGATGCCTCGGCAAAGTTAACCCCAGTCATTTTACCTTTTAATGCCCACGCACACAGATATTTAACCTCCTGTGGACATTTCCGCAAGGGTTTTTCCGAGAGGCATACTCTTCACGAGAGAGTCGGGGCTGCGTTTTGTGTTTCGTGTGAAGTTAAAAACAGCATTGTTCCTTGGCGAGTGGTGTGGTCTGTAGGGCAGATCTGGGACAAGTACTACGTGCAAAAAGTTTTTATAGTTTGATTTGTGGCAGAAAGTTTAGACAATGACACCAAAGTATTTGAAAGATAGTTTAGTAGTCTTTGATTAGTATCTACTGTTCAATACTAGGCAATAGGGGTGGGCGATATGACTAAAAATCAATAACACGATTATTTCAAACTTTTACCTCGATTACGATTATTTTATTTGTTTTGTTTCATTTTGAAATTGACCGGATGCTCTATGCCGTTCCTGTGTCTGACTTCCTGCCCGGCTTGACACATTCGCTCGCGGCTCGCAAAAAAGGAACGGTCAAAACCTGTCTGAACACGGCGTTACTGGACGGGGCGGAGGGACGTGACTGAATACCACATAGTATTTTTTAGGGGGACAGTTCATGAACGCAGCATTGAGTAAAGTATTTGGCCCATTCATTCGCGGGAAAGTGATGTTACGTCTGATGCGCGCGCACACACACACAGACACTCACACTGGTTGCTTTGCTAACTGGAGCTTCTAGATGTTCCTCGTTCTTGTAGCCTAAATAACAATCGAAATCAACGATTTTGAAAATTTGCCACGATTACATAATTAAAATCGCGATTACATAAACACGATTATCGCCCACCCCTACTAGGCAACCAACCTGCCATCCCATCCCTAAACTAGATGGAGTGTAAACGTATGATGGGGAATATGATGCAGCAACATAATAACATTAAAAGAGAACTTCTGCACGGTGCATGTTAGTGGAGAAACAGTGGAGGAAGAAACAAGAAAAGATCAGATCAACTACTTCAGAGCTTCTTGACATTCCTCTGAACCACGAGGTATGGGTGGATTTCAGTGTGACATACTAGACTTGAAGGAACACAGCACAGTGATAGGTTTAATAATAAATCCTAATGTTACATGTAAGGTCAAAGTGCTAGCAGGGAAACGCTAAGAAATACTAAAGATGATGGAAAGGACAGGAAGAGTTAGTTGGGATGATGTATTTTCTTTCTTGCCACTCGTGCAAAAATGAAAAATGATACAGCACCTGTTTGGAATAAGGACACGTTGTGGCCATGTGGAGATATTTGAATTTATTTTGCCTGTCAGACATTTTATGATGCAATAGCTCCAGATAATCACCTAATAAACTCCAACCATTTGGGTTAAAATGCAGTAAGAATGTACCAGTGTGTTTGAAAACAGAGTGAAGTCTTCTGCTGCAACCCACAGAAAGTTGTTTCCATTCAGAGTGCTCTGCGGCAATGCAGTAATAATATGTATTAAACTGCTAAATGTGAGAGGGAATTTTACAACTTGAGGAATCAGCTGATGTCTGCGAGCCTTTTATCTTTTTTCGAAGTCGAGCGCCTTAACTTTTAACGGCTGGCGGTCAGAGTATGTGTGAATCCGATGAGCGGATATTTCCTTTACAAATAGCCTTTCAAGACATTACTGACTCAGTGATGCGTAAAGCCACCCACAAAGACTCTGGAACAGGAAGATAATGGGATACAAAAGGCGTTCACTGAGCCTCTTAAAGTGGCTTTAATTCACTTGGCAATGCACAGTGGATAGAATGACAGTCGAAATGATAGATTAAGGCGCAGGGCAACTGTATTTCCCCCCAGAGTCGCGGTTGTGTGCCCCTTTTCTAGGAATGTAAAACAGAGGCCTAACTTCCACCTCTGCCTCAGACCTTGTGGCATGAGTGCAACATAATACACTCCATTTAGCCCTATACCATCCAGTTCCTATGTCTTTGTGTGCCCATGAATGTGGCCTTTATGCTGCAGTTTTGTTGATATTTCTCTACCGTGGGGGGATTTTCTTGTCTTCTCTCTAATACTTGGCAAGGCGATGTGGCATTCGCTCTTGGCAACGTCGAAATCCCACAAAGTCTCACTCTGGGGGCCTTTGTAGCCATTCAAAACACATCCGAGTGATGGACAGAGAGCTCGGCTCTCCCAGGTTGCATCCCATTCCTCTCAAAATGTGTCTTTTGTTGATATTTGCGGCCCGGCTCTTTTCCCGGGGGCTTTTTCACCAAGGTCGGATGCCACAGGGCTCCAAGGGTAATTACTGTGACAGTGGAGCAGAAGTTAGGCCGGGCTACCCAGGTCGCCCAATCATGTTTTCATCATCGGGAGAATGTTTTTCTTTGGGGAGGTAATAAATCCCCCCTTTGACATGCTGCATTTACTCTGAATACACACAGGAAGAAAGACCTCCGATTTTTTTCTCTCCATTTTGCGCCAATGCTTGTAACAAGCTGAGGCAGATCATTGTTGCTAGCTCGCCCTCACTGTTTTTTAAAAGGATAGGTTTGCACACTTAGACATTCCACTGTGGAGGAATTTCAGAGGTATTTGCACTGGAATGTGGTGTCCCAGTGGACTGTGAGGGAAATGTAATGGGCATGTTTGTCCAATAAAAGTATGGACCACTCACTGCCACAACCAAAGTCCCTTAGGAAATAAAGGGTTTCACTGTTTACACGTCCAAGACTGGGCCAGTGATCAACGCAGTGAACAGAATATGACATTTTGCCCAAATTATCCCTGGATTACTAGACAGGTAGCATTATTAAACACTAAAATACCTAGGTAACATTTAAAATAATCCTTTCTCTGTACCTCTTTATGAGCATGTTAGTCTCCCAACACCAAAAGACAACACAAGGGGATCCAACAAGTTGATTGTGCAATGCAGAAAGCTAGTCGTGCCATTATTTTTAGAAGGATGGGTGTAGAAACTCAATAGCCCTTCATAAAACACAGCACATGTGCCACGTTCCCCGCCTGATCCCTGTTAATGAGAGTGAGTGTGTCCCACCCTATGCAACAGGCGATGGCATCCCTAATCAGATCACACTCTTGGACCTAATGCGACACATGTGTTGCACACGCCTGAAATCCTACACATGCATCGCTGCCATGCCGCGCATTTAGGGCATACAGGCAGACTGGGGTTTATTTACAGTCCCGTCCGTGGCGCCGCCAGGAGAACAACATTCACTTTGGGAATTCATGAATTTTACTCCCGTGGTTGGTCCAGGACGGTCCAATTATTATTTCTGAACATTGAGCATCCCTCTCACAAATAATAAACCCAAGGACTGAGGCTACGTTCACACCACAAGTCTTGATGCTCAATTCTATTGCTCATATCTATTCTAGAATGCAACCCATATCTGATACCAGTGATGACAGTGATGTTGGAAAAACACAAACACGAGCAGAGTAAAAACAACAAAGATGTTCACGTCCGTTTTTGGTTTTGGTATATGCCTTTCAGTTTTGACTGAATTGAATGCTAACGCTAGTTTAGCCACGCGACTGTGCTTCCCAGACAACTGTCTCAGGTGAATAGGGTACGATTTACTGATTACGGCAATGCTGACAAATTATGATTTTGGGGTTTGAATACAAGTCGCATGTAGGTTGCATGACTCAGGATCAGATTTAATACCACATACATACATACATACATACATACATACATGTGGTCCAGATCGGAATTGGAGAAAATTTGCAGATCACACTGATTGGAAAACATCAGATCTGCATCACATCTCTTTGAGCTGCAGTGTGAATGTCGCCTAGAATCAAACTTGATTGACTTGTTATCAGGTATAAAGTGTGCACGCTGAATAGGAGGCTGATTTTGTCGACCCGCAGAATGTGTGTTCCGGTTTTTCACACAAATGAGCTTTACTCTATAGTAGTGTTGTCGGTTCTGAACCAGAACACGTACCCTCATCAACAAGAAATACCTCCAGGTGCCCTCCCATCCACCGTCGCTCTCTTTCCAAATTCCTTGTCTGTGGAGCAGACTCAAATCTGTGATGTCATCAGGTGTGGAGCTGCTCCGTAGACAAAGATGGTTCAGAACCGACCACACTATGCAGTAACGCTCATAGGGTCAAAATCAGTCTCCTAGTCCAGTGGTTCTCAATCCAGTCCTCAAGGACCCCCTCTCCTGCAGGTTTTTAGCTCCAGCTCTACTCAGGCTCACCTGAACCAATTAAAGGCTTCAGGTTGTCATGACACTTTAATTGGTTCAGGTGTGGTGGACTAGTCAGTGTCATGGAGCTGCTCTAAAGTTTGAGAGCAGCACGACAATGGAAAGACAGCAAAACAGTCAACTTGATTGATATTTCAGAGTCAAAACTCTCATATTGGTATTATGGGTTACGTCCTAGAATAAATATTAACAGTCCAAAGATAATTGAGCATGAAGTTCCTGCAGTGTAAATGTAGCCGTAGTTTTAGTAGAGATCAAGAAATATTGATTGGCCTGTCCTAGACCATTGGAATGACATAGAGAATTTCTTAAATTGAGTGTCATTCCCTTTTAATCTCAGTTCACTTGAGAGCACGGTAGACACCGTGGTTCAGAGAACTCAATCTGCCACTTGTACGCCTTCTGTGTGTTTATCTGCTTTGGCATGAGTCTGAAAATAGCCTGAATACCTCCACATCTTTGTATTATGTTCTTGAGGGCTCTTTAATAACTGCGTACCAACAAGTGTTTGAGTGTAATAGTAAAAATATATCTTTAATGTAAATACTAATAAAAGGATAACTAGATTTACTCATATGAGTTGTTACAGAAGTCATATTTGTTCTTGTAAAGTTGTTGTGAAGTCCAAATCAAAGAAAGGCGTGGCAGCTGTGATGTTGCCCCACATTTTACCACTTGTTTCCTGATGGCAAGACACTCTTTCATTACATTACAGGGAAGAGATAAATGATTGTAGTGAAATGTGTCTTCAACATTAAGTAATGTAATACATTACTCTCCAAAGAAAAGTAACTTCAGCACCGGTACCAATACAGTAAAATATACAGTTCTTTATTCTTTATTAGTTCAATATTATCATTGTAATGGTATTTATTTACTAAAGTAAAATACCCATAAATCAAGCTTAATGTCAGAGAGATTGGCTGCTATGCTTTATCTGTTTTGAGAAGTCTGAGCTGCTCATGTCAGAGATAACAGTATTGGATCTACTAACAGTCTGACGCCAGATAAAGTGCCTTTTAGCCGTATTGGATGAAACTGAGCGAGCTGCTCTTAATGGCTGCAGTATCAGTTAGCAGCTCCTTCCATTGTCACGCCGCTGCTTATCATTACGCTTGATAACATTCCTTTTTGTGGCACTTTCCTCACATCTCTGGTCGTTCTGGAGCTAAGCCTTTAAAACCTTATTGCTCTTTTGGCTTCTTCCTGGCAGCATATATGTATTATTGGAAACCAGAGGGTATCAATGAAGGTGCAGGCGGTTGTAATCTGAAGTTTTTGCTACATTATTAATTACCTCAGACTTTACTTTCAGTATTCAGAGGATGCATTGCTCGCCATGAATAGCCTTTATCAGAAAAAGAGGTGAGTTGCCAAACTGAGGCCCAAGGCATTCATGCTACCAAAAACAGTGGGAATGCTCGTTGTCAAAACAGCTAACATTGTTTGAAGAAGAAGAAGATGGTTTCATTTCTTATGGTGACATTTTCATTTCACTCAGTAACACTTCCTCACTAGTGGTCCACAGCACAAAACTACCATAATGTATCTGCGGAGGGTTGGAAAGGGTTGTCGGTCAATACCAGTGACTCAGCGATTACTTCACCAGATTTCTGCTGTTCAAAACTCACTTTCCGGCCTGACGCTCTGTTTAGGAGACAACCTTTCCTCCCTTCCTCCTTCAACTGCTCAACGATGGAGGACGGGGCTACGACGGTCGCAACACATTTCATTCTCCAGCCAAAAAAGCAAATGACAAAGCAGTGTTATTTTGCGTCGAGGTAAATTACCTTACCTTCGATCTAACTTTTAGAGTAACTTTTGTATTTATCTTAAGCTGTGCCAGAGACCTGTCCATGTTGTTGTAATTCCTGGGTGGCAGGCAGAGGTCAATAATGCTCCTTTAAAAAACACCTGGCTCAAACTGAATTTGCACATTTTTTTTCAATGGTGGTTGGAGGCTCCCCGGGTGCCAGATGGGTGGGGTTCACTACATAGGACAATGGAAAGTCAGGCTGAAATACCTCTCATGGTCTGCAGGTTCACAGATCAGTTCTTGTTTAAAAGTCTAGACTTTTTAACGCCATAGAAATCAAAGATATCAAGATGATGGAAGTGTGTTTACCTCGGAGACTGGCCAAACATTTCAATTTCCATGACTCTTTTATCTGCGAGGGACAAACACGTGACGCTGTTTGCTTGCTGTCTGGGTCGGTCGGTCACGGGCGTTCTGACAGCGGACATGAAAGTAAAGGGAAGATAACAAATACACAGAGAATACATTCCTTCTCTTTCAAGCTGACAGAGCGCTGTCTTCTCAGAGACGGTTTCTATACATGAGGTACTTCAAAGTGGCGGTGAATGAAAGGAAGTGTACTTTGTTGTTGTGACTATACATGACTTAGATGGCTCAAAGACCTTGTGCATTTTAGCCAGCAGATGGGGATATTGCAATTGATTTCAATGACCTTAAACGGTGATTCTTCTTTTAAAGTGCATAATCTTGACGTCCTCTTAACTTGAGTTAATGATTTCTGCTGTGACAGTTCTGGTGGCTAATTGATCCTTAACAGCCTGATGTTTCTATGGATTGGACTAATTTCAGTCACTTAAACTAAGCACAAGTACAAAAGACAGCCGTTGTTAAGATGTGATTGTTGGAGTGAAACGACAAGCCCCTTTTTTTTTCCACTCTTAAAGTTATAGTATCCCCAGAGGGCCTTGTGTAATCTAATCATGCTACATAAAAAGCAACACAAACGCTAAATGAATCTTTTAAACGGTGATTGTCCATTCATGAACGTGTTGGGAGGCTATTAAGAATGTGTCATGTAAACCCATTTCAGAGACAGTGTTATAAAGTTTTTTTTTTGCGAGGGAGAAGCCTGGGCAATCCTTTTGTCCGACAGCAGTAAGTGATTCCAAGGTAAACACAGTTAAGGGCTCCCATGCCTAAGTGACGGGCGGGTGATGTCCCATCTCGCTCCCCGCAACAAGGTCAGTTTCTCAGAAGTTAATTCAATTAAAGAGGACAAAAGCCCCACTGGCACCAATAAAGTTCCTGTGAAATGTGAAGCGGTGCGATGGACACGCAGAGTCTTGTGGCCAGTCAAGCGTGGTTTACATTCGCACAATGCCCGGCCATTGGACAGGCTCTCTGTCGCCATGGGTTACAGTTGGTGTTGTGAAGAAATGCAGCTCCGCAGTCAGAGGGTGTATCTTGTCTGACAGGCAGGGTCGTCGCCCCACCGCACGCGCACGCACGCACACACACACACACACACACACACACACACACACACACACACACACACGTATTGCTATACTTGTGAGGATGTTCATTGACTATATTCATTCCCTAACCGCTTGGACTGACCTTGACCCTCACCACTACATGCCTAAATTTAACTCTTACCCTAATGTAATCCTAATCCCAATTTTAATTTTACCCCTAAACTCTAGTCCTAACCCTAAACCTTACCCTAATGTAATCCTGATCCTATTCCTAACTTTAATCCTTACCCTAATGTAATCCTAATCCCATTTTAATTTTAACCCTAAACACTAGTCCTAACCCTAAACTAACCTTAACCCTTACCCCAATGTAATCCAAATCCTAATCCTAAACGTAACCCTTACCCTAATGTAATCCTAAACCCAACTCTAATTTTAACCCTCAACACTAGTCTTAACCCTAAATTAACCTTAACCCTTAATTTAATGTAATCCTAATTCTAACCTGAATCCTAACCCCTAGCCCTGATCCTAAACTAGCCCCTTGAAGTATTAGTGACCGGCAAAATGTTTTCCTCATCTTTCTATACTCGTGAAGACATTTGGTCCTCATAAACATCTCAAAATAATAACACTGTGATGTGATGTTTCAGCACAAATTTCAGCCATTACACACTATAATAAATATCTTGATTATATAAAATAGGCTATATTTCTTTACCTGTTACATTTATAATGAATCACTGTCAGATTGGATCATTTTTGTCTGACTGATAATGTTAAATTTGGAAGTTGATGTTGTCAAAACTACAAAAAATTACAAAAATTCAGCTTGCAGCCGTCCTTTACGTTGGGGTTGACCAGACCTGTTGTAGACTGTTGTTAGACCGTAAGGGGTTATTGTTTTGCCCACACAACATGTCATCCATAACAATTGTTGCATTTTACGTCATTTGTTGCACATGTGGAATGTATAGACTTAACACACACCCAAAGGCTGATCTCATCCACAAGTCACGCCCCGCTATTTCTTGGAAAGCCTCCAACAGATGACGCAACCCACCCCGGGTGTTTGCGTACATGTGTGTCTTAGTGGGTGTGTCCATGGGGTTTACTGATAGCGGGGGTGACTTGGAGGCCTGTTGTGTGAAGAGGAGTCCCCCAGGGCTCATTGGAGGCAGTGTGGCGGTGTGTTTACAGCCTCGCCAAAGGGGTTGCACAGAGGAAACGTCTTAGCATGGACAGCGGTGTGTTGGATTTCCACCACTAAGCACAAGTCAAATAGTTTATGAAGTTGCTGCAGTCGAATGACTTTCAGTCCGAAGATCCCGGTGAAAAGACACCAGCAGGTGGCGGTCATTGATTCAGTTTGTTGATCCAGTGGGGTGGGCATGAGTTGCTTGCAGGATTTGCTTTCATGTGGCGTTCATGAGGTCCACGCAATCAGAAATGACAAGTGTGAGGTAATGCAGCATGCACTTCCAATTTAAACCCTTATCCTCAGCACACATGGCAGCCAGGGCTATTTCGATTGTACGTCTTACCTGTTCACACACACACACACACACACACACATGCACACACACAGTTAAACCAGTAGCACTCAGGGAGGCCCGTGGCTTAGCACTTTTGAAGAATAACAATCGGCCAGAAAGTAAAATCCCCATGTTAAAACCTGACGCAGACACAGACTTTGATCCATGTGAGGGGATTTGGTCGGGCTGCAGGAAGAATGAACACTGTATGGTTTTGGCCCTCGGCGTTTACGTTGTTTACAATAGACAGTTAGGACCCCCCTCTCTACATACACACACATATACAATATAAGTGGATATTAGGGAATTGAAGCGTCCAGTAAAACTACTTATAATTACAACCTTGTTTTACTGTATTGTGTGGTTGCTTATATCATCTAATCTATAAATTACTATGGTTTCACTGCAACAACTGAGCTGCTGTATGAAAGCAGTTTGAAAGTAGGTGTGTGTGTGTGTGTGGTCTGCTAATATACCCTCCTTAGAGAGCCGCGGGCCGCACCGTGTCTCATCTCCAACACGTAAATACCACGGCTTTGTTGAAAACCTTGTAAACGTCGTCTCAACAAACTGGTGGCGAGTCCGATGGTCTCCCTGTTGCTTACCTTCTGCACGCACTGCTTCCTCTCCCCCCCTCGTGGCTGTCAGACGGGTGACAATGAACCTGTCAGGTTTGAGATGGTTTCCATTAAGGGGCTGTAAAACACAATACAGAAGCCCTTTTTAGCCGGGGAGTTACTTGGCCGGGGCACCACAGGCTCAAGGGTGACCTCTTCACCTCAGCTGCCTCCCAGCTTTAGTGTCAGACTGTTTCCCCTCGACTCCCCAGAGCTGGCTGTCAGGATGTTGAGTCATTTGCTCCTATCAGTTTTGTGAGAAATAAACATTCACTTTAATCACCAAGTACAGTAAATGTGCAGGTATTTGTCTTGGTGGCATTGGGGCAGAGATACACTGACACACCATGGTACAACATGGATCAGAATATCACCACAATACAGAAACTGACAATAACATTACATCCTTTTGTTGTTGTTGTTTTTTTTAGCTCACAGAGGGAATCAACCGGAGATGCTCCTATAAGATGCTATACATAAGATGCTAAGATTGATTCTTAACACCAAGCATTACAATTTACTATTTTGTTTTCCTTCATTTGACTGCAGTACTAGCTGAAATAATATACCTTAGGGCAGTAAAATGCCCAAATTTGTTGTACATGTGTCTCAAAAGCCACAAATGAACTACTTTCAGAATTTCACACTCTTTAAGGTCCCGTTTCCATTTTCAAGGACATCATTTGATAGAACATTGTTACGTAGTCTAACCCTTTAGAGCATTTTGCTTTTGCAGAGCATATTAGTTAGTCCAGTTCTCTCTCTAGGATGATATAATACTGTTAGAAAACTCAGACATTCAAAGAACTTGTAGACTTTTCCACTCATTCTTTCATGTATACGTAGTGAAACATAGTAATAACAGAGCCTCTTCCTCAATCATTTCTTTACAGTTTGGATATAAGAATCTTTTGTCTGGTAAAGGTTTCTGAAAATGAATCGATCCCAACCCAGCTGGAAAAGCCTCTTTGTTCTGCCGATAGAAAACCAGAAGTTAAATGTCACGGAGAGCAAGTCAGAGCGTTTCTCAGCTTCGACACTGACCTTGGCAAAAATACAAGAAAGAAATCTCAGGGAAAGAACAACAGGTCCTGGTGTTCTCCCTCTCCATGTTATGATCTCCTGACACAGGCTTTCCATATCGTGTGTGTGTGTGTGTGTGTGTGTGTGTGTGTGTGTGTGTGTGTTTCCTCTCCCCGTGCTAACAATGCTGCTCAGGAAACATGTCAGGATAAGGGCCAGACTGCGAGGCTCTCTTTGCACAGTGCGTCCAACTTTGAGGGACCACCACACGGTCTCATTAAGCCCAGAGAAGCTTGTCTAGTGTTCAAGAGGGTTCTGGATCCGTGAAGAGGACTCGTCATCCACAGAGAGAGCTCTGCGATGTCCCTCTGGTTGGTGAGTGCTGTTGCGACACATCATTTTTTAAGTGTGGATGTTTCAGGGATCGGCTTCCATCTTGAGGTGATAGCAGAAGAACGCGTGGCGTCGTTTCATGTGACATATAACCCAATAGTTCAGAGGACAGACTTCTATTTTCTGCAGAAGTCTTTCCATATTTCTGTTAAGTCAGTTTCAGCACCGGTCGCTTTCCTGTTGATTATAAGTTTTTGACATTTTGTGTGTTTTTGACATGCGTTTTAAATGGTTTGGGGAAGGTCCCTGGAACGAGAGGCGTTTTCTGGTCAGGTACAATGAAATGGCAGAATTGGAGATAAAAGGTTCGGGGACACTGACAATTTAGAGACAAGTGTCAAGATATGCCAGTCTTTTCTTTTTCTCTTCTCTTTTGCTTCGTGATTGAGGCTGATAAGGTGTATTTTTCGCTAAAACTCTTGCCTAGTGCAGCTTCAAGCGTCTGTGTGTCGACTGTGTTGACTTTGGTTTGATGACCTCGGACACCAACCATCGGTCTTTCCATCTGTGCCTCTCTCTCTCTCTCTTTTGTCCTGTTCTCAAAAGTCAAAGTGCCACTCACGGCAGTGCCTGGACAGATAATTACTTTATGGCTATGCAGGATGCAATAACTTTCACAATGGTGATGGCTTTATAAGGGGCTGCCCGCTCTTCACTGGAGGAGGCCCTGCGGAGTCACTGAGTATTACGCAATCTCCAGCCTCAGTTGTGAAAGCAGATAACAGAGAACATCAGGTTAAAGGTTTGACTTGATTTGTTTTTAAGAATTAACCAACAATTGACGTACAATGGCTGTTAGCTAAAAACAATGACTATTTTTTTATAACGTGTAACATCAAGTGTACAAAATATTCAGCCCACCTGCTTTTTTCATGCACTAAATCCTTCAGTCATGAGGGGAAATGCAACTGAGAAACACCTGAGCTACAACTGTAGGTAAACACATTGGGAGCAACTCAGCATTACAGAGGGGTTCCTATTTTTGGCACAGTCAGTGTGCACCAGAAATACCCATGACTGTTTTCAAGGCGGAGAAAGAAAGAGGGAACCCTGAACTGGACCTTCAAACCTTTTCCTCACCTTGGCCAGCAGCCTGTTCACCTCCCGGCCCGCTCTGAGCTTTTATGAGGGAGCTGATGATTGCTTAGAGTCCTTTGGTGTTTAAGAGCAGTTGATAATTGCTGCTCTGAAGGTGAAATGGTCACGGTGGGCTTTAGTGTGTGTGTGTGTGTGTGTGTGTGTGTGTGTGTGTGTGTGCTCACCCTTGCCCTTTGGAATTTGTAATTTACTCCCCGTCTATAAAGGATGAAGTTGTCAGAGCATCTTTGTTTTGCTTCTTATGGACTCCTGCTTCATTAGCTGCTGTCCATCAGAGGAGCTTTGGGAATTTCCCCAAATAAAACAGAATCGCACGGAGAATTTTAGGCTCCAGAGTTCAGGATCTGACCGATTCACCGAGAGGGAATAACGACCAAACATGCAGTGGTATGAAAATAAAAACAATAGATTCTGCATATGTGTTATGAGTCATGTCAAGTCAAGTTTATTTGTCACATGTAGTAGATACAGCAGCTGTGTTCCATACAGTGAAATGCTTACTGACAAACCTACGTATAGTGCAAAAGACACTAGAATCAAAATTAACTAGAATAATAATGATAATAAAATATGTATATATATATATATATATATATATATATATATATATATATAAAGTATATATAAAGTGTATGAGTACAGGCTGATAAATAGTGCAGTTGTGTATAATTAAAAGGCAATAATACACAGTAAATATCAAAAAATATAAGTTAAGTAAAAGTATATATATAAAGTATATATATAAAAGTATAACTTACAATTACCTTGATACATAAAACCCAAATTATTTGAACTGTAAATCAGACTTCATTAGGATGCCCATGCAGTGAAGAGATTGTGACCCTGAATTTCAACAACACAACCCAGCCAGTGTGAACAGCCTCCTTCTGCACCATAACATAAAGAATGTGTTTGCTCTGGTTTTCTCCTCTTCCTCTTCCTTTGTTCAGATTCCTCTTTGTCCCCCCTTTTTTCAACCAGAAACTTTCCTTCTTTCAAAGTGGTGCAGAGCACTTCATCTGAACCTTCAGATCCCCTCCTGGGATCTCATTCAACCCCTCATTCAACCTTTTCTGTTGCTGCAATAACAATACAGATTTCAACATTTTACCACTGGATGGCACGGTTCTTTTTAATGTTCTTTATCATTTCTCGCCAGAGAACATTATTGTAGGTTAAGGTTGCGATATCACTTGCATGCAGTCACAAAGTTTTGAACCTAAGCCCAGGGAGCTTTGTGGTTCTTCATGCCCCCCCGGCTTTAGGGAAACTGACGAGATTAAAATGGGTTTTCTTAAAACACGATACCTCATTGTGCACCCCATTTTTGCACCAATCTGGATTTGAATTGGCCAAGTTTGCAAATTTGTCAAGGCGTCTGAATGGAAGTGTCTCCAGCTGCTGACTTAAGATAAAGCACAGTGTCTATTTCCCATGTCAAAAGATGAAATGAGCTTTCGTTTTAATTCCCCGTGGCTTTCTGCCATGTGCTTACATTTGCCAAGCTCTCAATCCTAAAAATGGGCCCCGGGGATCAATAGTAGGAGGGGCAGGAGATAATTGCTGCATTAATCACAGCCACTTTGTTGGGGACTGCAACATGAAGCCTAATGTTAAAACAAAAAGGGTCTCCACTGTTCAGGTTATTGTCAGCTATATGTTAATTTCATGTTTCATTTGTTTCACCTTCGCAATTCACTATGACATCTGCTTCGGCACTGGCAGCTGACAGGCTCTCCACTGGAATTGCTTTCTGTATGTCAATCTGCATTATGTGAATACCGCGCTCTTAAAGCAGCTATGCACATCAAGATTGAAAACCCACCGCATGATGTCATTGAGGCTCAGCTAAACCTCGGCAGTCTTGCATTGACAGCTGAATTATGGGATAACGTAAGAGCTCAGCACACTGCTTAATCACAGCGGTCTGCATCGAGCTGCAGCGTGGCTGCGTCTGCACTTAACGGGTCCGGGAAAACTCAACAAGGAAACTGTGGGTGAACTGGTACCGGCTATTGAATACCTTCTCTGCAGTTTGAGTGGTGACTTGGTATTCCACGGCGATCTGTGTTTATAAAGTGTTAATGCTCCACAGAAATGTCAAATGTGGTGTCATTTTGTGAATATGAGACTTGTATTTATGGCCACAAATATTGCGTTTCACATATTGTCAAAATATAATAACTTTGCGAAAACAGGATTATTTAATTCTAGGGTAGAGAAGAGTGCAGGGTAGAAAGCACTGGGACATGGCTGTTGCTTTATTAGTGCTTTTAGGTTGCATGTGATTGATGCTAATATAAGTCTGGTCACTACCACAGTGTTTACATACATCATCATCTGACCACCAAACCAAACCACCAGCTGTGGCCAAAACATCTCTGCAAGCCCTCTCCACAACCATGACCGGCCACTTCCCCTCCCATTCTCCCCAGGAACAATGGCCCTTAACTCCCTAACCTCTCGTCTGGTTTCCTAGAACAGACAACAGACCTGACGTTGCCAGACTGAAACTTGAAACCAACCTATTGTTTTGCGCTGCAGAGAAGCAGGAAGTGCGCAGGACGTCATCCTCTCCCCTGGAACCTCTCTGTCCCCTTGCCAGTATTGTGGGTAGCAGGGTGGCCTAGTGCTGGGCCGCCTTTAACCCGACTACTCAGGCTCAAATCCCCATGTCAGCAAGCATCTGCCCTGCTATAGTGTCCTTGAGCAAGACACTGAATCCCTGCCAACTCCCAGGGGGAGCTGCTCTGTAGCTGACCCTGACCTCTGACCCCCCCCATGGGAATTTCCCCATGGGGATCAATAAAGTGTCACATTGTTCTCACTCTCATTCTTACTATTAGAAGCACCTGATTGTATCATCCCATCATATCATTTGGTAAATCATGTTTGTTACAGCCCTCTCTCTTTGTATTAATCTATATTATCAATGTCCAATTTCAGTATCAGCTGAACATTTCATATCTGGTTTCAGAATCAGAATCACTTTATCCACTAATGTAGTAACATAACTACACAGAGCCATACATGGTACAGGGACAACAGGGATCATCAGACACTAGACAGACCCAACAATACGTACAGTCTACATAGATTCAGCTTTCTTACAGTGCCTGCATTCACAGAGCATGGCATGAAGGACGGTTGCAGCTGCAGAGAGACATGGTGAGTGTCTGGCACTGCATTGGAACAGTTGTATGGATAACCTATAGCATACATGGCATAGTTGATGACATGAAGTACGTTCTGAGCATTATGGACAGAACAGCATAACTCCTATAGCCATTTGGACGAGAAAAAAAACAGGAAGGAGTTGAGAATACACCCAAATAGGGGATCGGCCATTCTCACGGTGTTTCTACCAAAAAAGCAGCCGGGCGTCCTTTCACTCATTTCCCTGAGAGGAAGTACAGAAGGGAGTTTTCCTGTGTATCTAAGTGGCAGTTTCTGAACGAGGTTGTTCTTTATTGATCTTTAAAGTAGGGGTGTGGCGATCTTCCCCAAAAAATCATATAACAATCTTTTTAACACATATTCACGATCTGCGATCTGAATTGCGATCTTTCTTCCCAATTTTGAAATGTACTGTCGCGAATATCCGGACTCGAACAAGCCTATGGACTTATCTATTTGCAGCATTTAAAACACAATATTGCATTAAAGACACTGTTTTCAAAATGGTCATTAAAACCTGAGTTAAACTCGCCGTGTTTTATTTGTGCAGCAATCCTCTGTCGGCACTTGGCAGATCATACAGTGTATCTAAAGTGTGCATCAGTGTCTTAAATCCCACGTTATGCACGGCTTTGAACAGCGCCATATACTTAGCTAGCTAGAATGTGACCGCCTCAGTCACCTCTTTCTATCGTTTGCTGCTTTTATCGTATTTTTTCGACTGCTCTAATGCGTCGGTCAATGATAACTGTTTGTGGTTCAGGACCTCATGAGATACAGATGAGTGGGGTTGTACCGACCTGAGCGAATCACTCTCAGCATGTTCCTTCAGATGCTTCCTTTTAAGGTGGTTGGATAGATTTGCCGTATTACCTCCGGACCCTTTGGACCCCTCCGGATTACCTTTGAGACACATCTGACCTCTGCTACACTACTGATGTCGAGTCCTTTTTTGGCACCAGCTCCTCATCCGCCGCGCTGCTAGCTCACGCTGCTAGCTCACGCTGCTAGCTCACGCTGAATTGTTTTTCAAATACGTCACGCATGAAAGACACCCTATGATAGAGACACGTGATATAATTTGGCCAATCAGCACAGCCGTCATTCTGTTGGTTTGTGAACGCAGTGTGGATCCACCATTGAAGTTTTATGTGAAGTTTGGAAACATTAGTAGGAGGACATAAAAGGTCACGATCTCTACGATTCGCTTGAAAAGTAGATTGTGGACGTCTTCAAGATCGATTGCGATATAAAACCGTCAGATCGCCCACCCCTACTTTATACTGCAGACCTAATCTGATCTGTAATATGAGGTGGTTTTCAGACACATCAGATAATAACTCATCATCACAATCAATTACATTTGGTCTTTTTGGGGAGACGTCATTTGATTTAGCTTCCTCTTGGGTTTCCCGTACACAGCAGCCATTGCAGCCGTAGAGCATTATTTCATGTGCCCTCTACTTTCTCTAATGAGGAAGGGAAGGAAACACACACGGTTCAATATCTGTCTCGGGTCATTGTTGCAGTACCTGCTCACTCAGAAAGCCTGGGAACAATCTGTGGAGGCTCAGGGGCTCAGGGGCCCATCCAATAGGCCATTTACGATTGGTCTGAGACCGCCAATCTTCATTAGGGGCTCCCTGACCGCTACGAATTCACCAGCAGTCTCCCATAAGTACAATAGTCTCCCCCGATACACACCAACACACTCGCTTGTCTCCACTTGCTGTCTCTCACTTTGTGTGCTTCGTTGATATCTGCTCCTATCAACCGTCGATGTTCCAATAAGCAGTGATCGGATCATCGGTGGTACAATCGGAGTATTGTTGGGCTGGGCTGTAGGCACAGTACTATACATTGCTCTAGTATTTTTTAACCATTTCTTTAACGTTTGTATTTCGATCCCTACCTCAGCTGCTGGGGATGTACCGTTACTCGACCCAACGCGATTATCTCCATTGTTATTTTACTCTTCCAAGACTGAACTAGCCATCCCCCCCTTTATCATTAAATTACCGACCCCCCTCTTCTTTTCCCATCACTATAAGTGCCTCCTTCTTTACCAGGCGGCTCTGCCACCCCCCCGCCCACTCCTGTCTTTCCCTCTCCTCCTCCTCCTCCTCCTCCTCTCCTCCTCTCCTCCTCTTCCTTTGAATGGAAGGACCTGCAGCATCCGGAGAAAGCGAGAGAGTAAATGAGAGAAGTGAGAGGGTGAAGGTGACTGTTGCCGAGCAGGGATGCTGTAGGGATGCTAGGAGTTGACAACGGGAGAGGGGAAGGATGCATGACCCGCTTCAAGGGAACCTCTAGTTGTTGAAACCCAAGGAAGATGCACCTATTATGGGATTAGATGAACAAACGTCCCCTGAGTCTCTCCATGACTAACCGATAGGCACTTGGCACCTCTGGACATTTGGTTTAAAGGACTAGACTAGAGAGGGAGCAGGGGGGACAGCAGCGGTGGTAGAGGACGTGAGGAGGTTTCAGGAGAGGATGGGCGGACTAGGCTGGTGTCTTGCCACAGTCTTCAGTTGGGCGAAATTCTTCTTCTACTGCATCTTCCCATTTCGTAAGCCAAGGAGAAATAAAGACAAGGTAAGAAACGGTCCCCCTTGTGAATTATTCTTTTGAAGATGAAGCTTTAATGATCCCTGTGGGGTAAATGGGTTTAGTGTACGATATCTTCTCATCACAGGATTGAAGAGTCCTGCACCTGCATGTTGCATCTGGGCATCAGTGATCATGCCACGCCGTTGTAATCATGAAGAAAGGGGCTGTGATGATGATGCATTTTCATATAACTGCTGTCTGTACTAGAAACAAATGACATCAAAGCGTTTTTTTCGCACTCTCGTTATGACGTATTATAGCAGCTCTTATGAACATGCTCATTGTGCACATGAAGATGTATTTATGGGCTTATAGGCAGATTCTTGAACAATGACACCAGATGGAAAACAAGATCTGTAGTTTTCTCACATATTGTAAGCTTGTGCAGTTTTCTCACGCCATTGTAAGTCAAAATAGGAATCTGTTGCGCATTGACGTCTAGCAAAAATATAAACCCCTCTGGGTGACAGACATCTGTAGAGGTTAGTTGCACTTGTATGCTGTTGTATAGTCTAGTCATGTCATGGCTGCCTTTGAGATGTCTGATTTGATCATCCAAACCATTCAAACCAAATGAATTTCAGCCTCTGATGCAGGGGGCGTAAAGACAAACCTTTGTGATTGTGATCTTTTACACCAACTCCCCCCCCCCCATCCCCACACATACACACACACACACACACACACACACACATTTCCTAACATTTCCATGTGCCGTTGCCAACAGGACTGTGGGTGTTAATGACAATGGAAACAAATGAATATGTGTATGACGCCCTGCCAGTGACGGGCCTGACATGAGCATGGAGGATGAGACAGGCTGGAGAGATAAGGACATCAGGACACGTGCACACACACACACACACACACACACACACACACGCACACACACACACACACACACACCAGGATATTGCCAGACATTATTTTCACTGAGGCACTTTTCCAGATAGTAGGCTGTGCTGCTGAACCGAGCCATTAATCCTGTAAATGCAGCCACTGCTCTGTGCCCCAACACACACACACACACACACACACACACACACACACACACACACACACACACGGCTCACTCTTAATTAAAGCCCAGGGTGTTTTCTGCCGGGCCACTGAAAGAGTGAGGGGGCCTTAGCATGCGCTCCCCCCCTCCCCCCTTGGGCTGTGAATCTTCCTCCAGTGGCACTTTGATGGCGGTGCCGTGAGGCGGCTCTCAGTGGGGACGACTACAGCACTTCCCCTGTCGTTGCCCTCAGCAGCAGCGGCTTATCAGGGTGTCATGGTGAGGACGGCAACTAGGGGCTTGTGCAAGTGTCCTTGAGCAAGACACTGAATCCCTAGGTGCTGTTCTCTATTTGATCCCGCCCTCGTTTCTTGGGTGAATACATTGGGCAGATATTTTTGTATTTATTGACAATATTTGGTCTGTAGTTGCCTTTGATATCTGACTTTTTGTTGGGGTTGATGTTGAAACCAGAGTTCTGATTTTGGGGAACATCTACTCAGGGGTAGTGAACAACACATCTTTTCCCCCTCTCTTCATAACTACCACTGATGTGCACTTTAACAAGTCGGCTACGCTCACCTACTCTTAGAGCTACTGAGTCAGACAGATTTCAAGTCTCAGGAACCGATTGCAATCACTTTTTAGTCTGCTTTGGATACTTATTTCATTCCAGTAAACTCGCGGTTTTAGTTTAAGCCCTCGCAATCATGACATGATCAACAGAACATGTGTTTTTTGTCAAGCTATGTATCAACAATGATGTAAGATGAGGAACTCAAGTAAAGATGTTCAAGGGTGCAGACTTTGGGACTTGGGACGCGCTCGTATTTTTCACCCTTCATTCTTTTCCTTTTGACTATGAGCGATGCCAGAGGTCTGTATTGAATCATCAGTGATGTGTCTTTATAAATAACGTGAGCTCCTACTCTGCGTTCAATGTGTTTGAGAGCAAAACTAAACTTACTGACAGCAGATTTTATCAGGTTTTCATTGGACATGAGCTTGAAATGTGAGCTTTACCAATGAAACGTTTCTCAGCCTGTCTCTGGTCTGTGACTTGACTAGTCAAACTTCAAACTTACTCATTTAATCCTCTTCGTCCCCTGAGGGACCCTGAGGCCACGGTCAAACTTGAACTTGAAAAGTTAAGCACAGTTGTTTAAGGGTAAAGGGACTTTCTGAGACTCTTTCTGAGACTGAGGAGGGTTGCTGCCTGGACCACGTTTTCGACAGGCATAAAATATTTCATGAATGGGATTAAACCAAATCATTGAAAATGCATTGTGGCATGAAACGAGTATCACAGAAAGGCCCCTGTGATAATGGCAGAAAGAGATTTGTACCCCAACTCAGCCAGCAGGCCATCTACCGCCCTTTCTCAACGTGGTTTAGCATCTCTATCACAGAACTGCTGAGGGCTAACATAAATATGTCAAAGCCATAGGATGCCGACACGCTGCACACAGCATTGCTTTACTCGCTGCTCTCTGCTGGTTAGACGGGCTTCAGTCCCGTTCCATTACTTTATAATACATGACACTTTAGTTGAAAGGGCTAGGGTTAGGGTTAGTTGAAACGTTACGTCGGGCAAAAAGTCGCTGTGTGGTTCCACTCGTTAGCATCGAGGCTAGCGCTTCTCAATGGAAACATTAATTCGCATCCAGACGTAGTCAGACAGGCGTAGCGTTTTGACCAATCCCAGTTCCATGTCGGGAATGTGCAGGTAAAAATCCATATTTACCTGGTGGTCAGTTAATAACAAAACTGCATATTTTTACAAAAATTGCAGCAAGACCTAGACCTATGTACATATGTCCCCCAGTCACATCTGAACAGTTAGTATTGATCAGGTAAGAATCTTAACGTTACCTTTGATATATACCTGTCCTCTACTCCTGCAGTGTGAGATTTAACTAGTTGTTGTTGCAGCTATGTCTGGACGTTTGTCTGAGGATGAGGTGTTACCGTGGAAACAAAGTGGGGCAGGAGGACTGGGAGGACTACACCACCATGCACCAACGTTCCCAGCAACTAAATAGAAGAAGAACTGGGTAGTTAGCATGAACAGCGATAGCCACCACCAAGAGAAAAGAGCGCCACCTGCAGAAACACAAAAAGAAACCCAAGGAAAGATATGTCACACTTTTTGATTGACAGGAAGTGCAGTGCAGAAACCATGAGCTCTGAGCACCGAAGATGCAACAAGTCATTTTTTTCTCCACATTTTGCCTCAACGCTCTGCTCAGTGTAGCGGTGTTATTATTGTTGTGGTCCTGTGTTGAGCTAATGGTCCTTCCTCTTTGTGCTACACAGCAGAGGGAACAGGGGAAACGTGCACACACATGTGAGCTGCTGCAAAGGGAGGGCCCGGGTTTGTATTGTTTTCAACAGATGGTTGAGTCAAGGGGGTGGGACAGTGTGTGTGTGTGTGTGTGTGTGTGTGTGTGTGTGTTGGGGGTCTGGTTGGAGTGTGTTCTTCCGCTGTCTGTCAACAAGTGAGCCCCCCCCCCCCCCTCACCCTCCCTTCATCCAGCAGGCTCCAGGACTTCAGCCAAGCCAAGAGGAGGGCTGACAGGACACACCCCTCTGGTGATCTGGTGTTTACCCACCCGCGTACACACAGTCTCACCCCGTCTGTCTCTCTCTCTGCCTGTGCCTGTCTGTCTGCTATCTGTCTTTTTTATCGGCCTGTCTATCTTTATCCTTATCACTTCACCTCGCACGACAAACTCCCCCATGCACAAACACAATAACAGAAGTCTGTGTTTCTGTTTCGTCCGGGGTCAGAAATGAACCGGAAAGAAATGCCTCATGAAATCCCCGTTTCACATCGTACTTGTTGAGTTGTCATCTCTTCACCCGTGGATGTGACTACTATCCCCCATTGGTGATGCGTGAGAGCCTGTGACCTCCGTTTTTTGATCACAAAACAATCAAGTTTACAGCCTGAAGCAGCAGAAATTGTTGGCACCACGCAGCCAGTAACAGGAGAAAACGCCCATCCCGCACAAACCACTGCGTCAACAAAAAAATAAAACAACCGAGGGGTCAAAGATGGACCGGTCAGGGGGGACAAGGAGTCAGGGGAAACGCCTCGATCCTCCTCTTGGAAGGCCTGCAGTCTCTATTTTGTGTTTTGAGATCTGTACAGGTCATCCTCTAACTGTCTGTCCATCTGCCATTTATCCGTCTGTACTTGGTTCAAGGACAGCCACCAGTTAATCATCTCAGTTGTGCCTTGCTGTGCAGGGCTCTGGGTTTACAAAGGAGGACAGAACCCGTCAAGGGTAAAGACGGACTAAAACCAAGACCGTGAAGGATTTGATTAGCCTTAGAAATATACCCACCCTCCTATTACTGGATTACCCGCCCCCCCCCCCCCCTCACCACCCGCCCCGTTATAACATCACCCCTCCCCTCCTGTCTTATTCAATAAGTGTGCTCTGAGTCAGTCTCCCTCTTTAGTTGGGTGGTTCATATGAGGTTCATCCGGTGACCACCAGGGGGTGCTGTGGCTGCACTTGGTTTGCTGTGTGAACTGTGTGATCTTTTGGGAGCTAATTTCAGTAGCGTGAGACGGTCTGTGTCTAGACAAACATTGGTTATGGACTATTTGAAAAAAAATCAGGGAATTTGATTTACAAAAATGTCAAGGAAATCCACGGCAAGTTCTCTCTCTTTCTTCTTCTTTCTATAATTTCCCTTGTGCGCTCTCCTCCCAGTTGTTGGCTGCCCTGTAAATCCTGAGCTTACCCCGCAACCTTTTCAATGTATTTCAGACGTATTCAGTAGAAAATGAAAAAAAATACATCATAGACACTTTTTCAGTCTGTTGTCAAGAAGTTGGAAGACGCCTTAGTTCAAGAGAAGGTTATAATGTACAATGTCATGATCACTTGAGTACAACTAAGCTGGGTTGGACAGCAGTCAAACACATCTCAGTCTTCACTGACTCAGGGTTGAGTTCCAGAATAGCTCTCAACCAGCGCCATGCTGTCCTCCCAGCGCTCCACTTTTAACCAGCAGGTCCACACGTCTGTCTTTTCACACGTGGATTGAACGGTTCAATACACTAGCAATAGATTATCAGTCCTGAAACCGAGAAAGACTGAGCCACCTGTTTGTTTCTCAGTTCACTGTTGCCCTGGGTGCTGTCATCATAATTATTAATGCTAATGAAATGAAATGTCTGTTGTCATTCTCAGAGAATCGGTTCACAAAAAAAACACAAATAATCCGTAATGATTCAAAATGGATTCTGACATGGCAAGTGTTGACAATGTTGATAATGGCTGAAAATTGTTGGGAAAAACTGAACACATGGACATACAGTAAGATAGATAAATCAGCTATTTCTTCAAAGCTATTCCTTTTCCCAGATATATCTTGCTGGAATCTCCCTCTCGGTGTGTGTGTGTGTGTGTGTGTGTGTGTGTGTGTGTGTGTGTGTGTGTGTGTGTGCATGTGTGTGTGTGTGTGTGTATATAGGATTAGGCTGAAAGTTGTCTCTTCAACACTGTCTCCTTGAGTGAGTTCATCTCTGTAGGGGTGGCCTGCAGGAAATACCAGGGGATTAATCCCCTCTGCCACTGGGTGTGTGGGTGTGTGTGTGTGTGGGTATGGTTTGTGTATTTATGTCATGTGTGAGAAATATTTGAGTGTGTGTGTGTTTGAGTGTGTGTATGTGTGTGTGAGAGAGAGATAGGTAGTCATTGACGAATGTTTATGTATGTTTTTATGCCTGTGTGTGCTTAACATGTATTACTTAATTGTTCAAAGTGTGTGTGATAGTTTGCATTGTGTGTGTGTGTGTGTGTGTGTGTGTGTGTGTGTGTGTGTCAGATAGTGGAACTAACTCTGGGTATGTATGTAATGTGTGAGAAGCTGTGTGTGTATGTTATGTCAATATCCATGTACGTACTACTTTAATACTACATGCTTATGTGTTGGTATGCAGTATGTGTGTATAGGTGAATGCATGTGTGCATGCACGCGTGTCTGACTGTGTGTGTGTGTGTGTGTGTGTGTGTGTGTGTGATAAAGGAAAGACACACACAAGGGATAAAGAGTCGAGCCCCGGGCTAACACGGTCATTGATGAGCGGTGAGAACTTAATGAAGCGGCTTTTGCTTCCCAGCCCTGCTGTGCTCTCTCTGTATGGCAAGGGGTCGGGGGGGTGGGGGGGGTGTTTGATGTTACTACTACTGTGGCCCCCGAGAGACAGCGGTACGACTTCCAGGACGACTTTCTTCTTCTGCTCGAGGAAGAAAAAATGTGTTTGAGAGCGAGAGAGAGAGTGTCCAAGAGGGAGAGTGTTAAGTGGTAAAGGAGTGAGGAGCGATTTTTCACCCTGATAACCTTACGAGTTTAATATCTATAAATTTGATACACCACGGCACTAAAAACTGTCAAGCAATGTCACAGAACAACCAGTGTGCTTTAAGTTTAAGTTTTAAGTTGTGTTGCTACACTTGAGTCGGACAGGAGTTTTCGGTTGGGCGTCTTTGTCGCCTCGGTGTGGAAAAACGTCCATATTTTTCCTGGCGCCACTTTTGACAATCAGTTCAGGTGGACTTGGATTCACTTCAAGATGTGACTGTTTGTAGCCACATTTTCAGATGTTTCACTATTTTTTAGTCTATCTGAGAATGTCTTATTTATTTGTTATCAATCATTTCTTGGCTAGCCTTGCTTTGATTCCAAGCTGAAAGCCCAACCAGCTAACACGCTAGTTAGCAGACTACCTAGCATCTGTACTGCTAGCTTGCTAGCTAGCGTCATTTAATTGAATTGAATTCATATTGTTTCAGTGCATTGTAGCGAACATTTTTTAGTCTTTCACCACGGTATCAAAGTAGCAGCGAAATTCGGGACAACCCGAGAAGGGGTGATGAAGAGAGCGAGGAAGGGTGAATAGGGAGGGAGGATGGCAAAGACAAGCAGGAGAGAGAGGTAGAAAGTAAGCAAGACTAAGAGAGAGAGAGAGGATAAAATATTAAAACAGCCTTAACACAGAAATACACTGGGAAACCGGGTGAGAGAGAGAGAGAGAGAGATGGATGGGGGAAGGTGAGAGAGAGAGAGAGAGTGAAGGAGGGGGAGGTGAAGTGGGGTTGGATGCTGAGGGGAACGAAAGGGGAGGGGTGGGATCAAAGAATGAATGAAATTAAGAATGGTGAGAATTAGAGAGAGAGAGAGGGGTGAAGAGGGAGGAAGGGAGGGGATGAGCGAGTGGAGAGGAGGGGCCAGAAAGATGGATAATAAGTGGAGTACCCCCTCTTTTTAAAACCCCTCCCCCTCTCCCGCGGAGATGGGGCTGCCTGACCCCAAAAAAAGCTTTGTGAAACTTCCCCCGGCGGAGGGAGAGAGAGAGAGCGAGAGAGAGAGAGAGAGGCAGAGTGGAGAGAGGAGAGGGAGGAGAGGCAGTCAGGACCCAAATTAGAGGTGGAGAAAGCAAGTCAGACAGCGAGAGAGAGAGAGAGAGAGAGAGAGAGAGGCAGGAAAAAAGAGACGGAGAGAGCGAGACAGACAGACAGACTGAGAGCAGCGACCCGAGGTGAGAGAGAGAGTTGAGTCTCCCTCGATGGCCATGGCTTTGCAGTGCTGGGCAACTCTCCTCCTGTCTGGACTAGTCTCCAGGAAGCCCGCGGCCACCGGGCTGTAGCCGCAGCAGCAGCAGCAGCAGCAGCAGCATCACTCCTGTAGCCCACCATGCCGTCGGTGTCCCTCAGCCTGCCGGCAGCCCTGGCCGGGCCGGCTCGCACCTGGGTCTGCCTCTCCTGCATGTTCTGGGTGAGACACCTTTTCTGTTGGATGATCTCTCTCTCTTCTCTCTATCTCCCCCCCCCCCCCCCCCCCCCCCCCTCTCTCTCTCTCTCTCTCTCTCTCTCTAACTGTCTATTCTATAATGTGTGAGTTTGTGTGCAAGGTGTAAGAGCAGGCGTGTGCAGAATCATCATGACCACGCTGCTGTTAGATCCAAAATGGTTCGGTCGTCTTTCTAGCCAGATGAAGAAAAGTTTGTTGTGTTAAAAGAGGGGGAGAGGGGGTGGGGGGGGGTGGTGCCTCAGACCCAATGCAACTGGGAAATCCTGATCAGATTGAGCCAGTGGGTCAGGGAATCTATTGGGTGGTCTTCAGTCGGGGGTGGGGTGGAGGGTCGGCAGCCGGCGGTGGGGGGGCCTTGACATGGTGACACACTGGAATGGGGGAGATGTTATGGAAGAGGGTGAGTGATAGGGGGAGCAGATTGTGTGTTGTTTTCTCCATCACCTCCATCTACTGCCTTGAACTCTCTCTCTTCCTCTCTCTCTCTCTCTCTCCTTCTTGTCTCAACCTGAACTCTTCCCCCCGCTCTCTCTCTCTCTCTCTCTCTCTCTCTCTCTCTCTCTCTCTCTCTCTCTCTATGTCTCTCGCTCACTCTGGATGGTTTGGGACACACAGCTATTTTTTGCTTTCTCTTGTATAATTTAATCTGCCGTGCATTCCCGCTCACAGTTGAGGGCTTGTTTGTGTACTGCGCTGTGTTGTGGTCCGCGAGGAGCTGCATGTGCATGTGTGTATGTGTATGTGTCCATGCGCGAGTCTCAACATAGTCTCAACATTTGTCCTAAAACACTTGAGTACTTTTCCCCCTAATTTGCGCTCATGTGAAAGAACATTCCTGTCTGGGAGTATACAATATACACATGCACGCTGCTCCGCCGTCTCCGATGAATACAGAAAGAGGATGAAAAACACAGGAGGGATGAAAGAAAAGAGTGGTTGAATAGACTATTGAGATCCATCCTGTCCCATTCGGCGATGGTCCTTTGGGACGTGACCGCACACCACCAGCTCTTGGCAAGGAGACTGGATAATCTTACAGAGCTCTTCATCAGTTAATTACCATTCTTTCTTTTGAGGAGCGGGAGGCGAGGTGAAGGCGGGTGGGTTGGGGGGGGGGTGGATGGGGGTGGGGTGGAGGGGGGTCGTAAAAGAATCTCAAAGCCCCCCAGCTAAGCTCTGGGTCACTGATTGACTGCATCAGAGCACTGTATTACAAAGCGAGCTCACTTAAGGGGGCGGGGCTGCATCTGAACTCCTGCGTTAATGGCAGATCGTTGAAATGAAAGTGAAAGTGTCTCTGTGAGCGCGATATTCACTGATTCACCGATTCACCGATTCACTGATTCACTGATTCACTGATTCACTGATTCACTTCGACCAAAAACTTCTGCTAAGGATACTGGAGACCAAAAGCACAGCGTTGGGTTTTGCCCAATGCCAAGAGTCTACTGGGACTTGGGGCACAGATTAGCGGTAATCCTCTTTCCTGATGATATTTTGCTGTACTTCTCGCTAGACTCAGCGCTGGTACAGACTGGTTTGAATAGTTTGCAAGTAGAGGTACTGTTCCGGCAGCTGGGAAAGTGCGTACAGCTGCAGAAGCTCTTATGAAGTGAGAGAGAGAGAGAGAGAGGGAGAGAATGAGAGTGAGTAAGTACAGATGCAGGAAACAGACCATCTACACGAACCAGACAAGATCTATTTCTTAGCCAAGCCTCCAGAAGGGGAGGATTGTCTCCTGTCGGACCGGGACGCTCCTGGATAAATGGAGGCCTTTCAGCATGCAAACAGAAAAAAATTGCTGAGGGAAATATAGGAAATGACGGGAAAGGACTTGAAGGACGAAGGAAATGAACTGAAGATGCTCTGGGCAACAAGGGAGGGCAAAGTAAGCAGGGATGGCCATGAAAGAGGACCTTGGGAAGAGCACCACTCCTCCAAACACTGTCAATAATTAATGAATGCCAAAAATGGTTTTAGGGACAGTTTCATCAGGTTTCTCTGAAAAGGCTGTGGGACTAATCAAACATCCTCTAAAAGCCCATTGCTAAAAGAAAGTTTCTTTTTTAGGCCAATGCGAAATCCTGTTAAGATTCAAGAACAGAAGGTGAATAATGCCTTCAAGTTATTGTGCCGATTGCACCAAACGGGGGTAATTAGTGGGATTTGTACCACTAACAGCCAGGTCTCAGACTTTGTGGGGATTTGAAAGGTGTCGGTAGCGGTGGCCAGGCACCTCTGATACGACAAGGTGCCGTTGTTGTTGTTGTTGTTGTTGTTGTTGTTGCAGAAAACACTTCAGAGGACGCCGCTTCCATAACTGTGAGCCGAAGCAAATATTGACCCTTGGCTAAACCTTCTGAGCTGTCAAGAGTTCAAAGAGCTTAATGGATTGATCAATACCCATTAACGTACGCTCAGTCAGTCTTGGTTCAGGCGTTGGACTGCTCGTCTCGGGGATGTTAGACAGATCGGTTTGTAGTTGTCTTGAGTTGACACGTGGACATGCGAACCAGAACCCTAACGTCAGGCAGGCTTGTAGGTCGTTTGTGGAGGTATCCCAGACGTATCAAGCCTCGATCTGAAACAAAACTCATTTTTTAGTGGAAAAGTTTCATTCTAGATTGCTGCAAATTGTCTTAAGGGTTAATTCCTGTCAGTGGAAACAGCCTTTAGAGTTCAGAAGGACACAGGTGAGACTGAACAGGATGTGTGAGCGCACAGTACATTGCTCAGATAAGGTACTTCCTTGTCTCCACTATTTCTACCTACCCGTTTTCTCCTTGTCCCTTCATGATGAACCTTTCCCAACGTACTCTCTCTCTCTCTCTCTCTCTCTCTTGGTCTGTTGCTAGTTTGATTCCTCCCCAGTTCCTAGTTCCTGAGATTACCTCCGAGTCGAGTCGAAAAGATGTTCCACATGTGGGGCCCCTTTGAAACACGGCAATATTTCTGTAATTGTAACATCTGGGTTTATGTCGCTCCGATGTTTTGCAACTGTAATGGATTTGCCGTGCAGTCGCTTTGTAGTCGCCGTCCCCGGAGGTTTTGCTGCAGCTGGACGCATGGCTACTTGCGCTTTGCGTGTGTTCCCCTCTTGTACTTGACGTGCTGCAAAATGCTGAATGGCGTCCTCTGCGCCTCTCACAGCATAAAGGGAAGTTTAACCCCTTGCTCAGTTGATTTATGAGAGTTGTGAATCTTTGTGTAACCTCCCACCCCCTTTAGTCCCCGAAGAGACCCCGGCTTTCTGCATGCTTCACTGGGCACATTGCCCTTAATCCTACCATGGCCTTCCTGTTCACCCGGGAGGGAGTTTCAGGATTCAGAAAGGTTTTGATCTCCCCGTTCTGTTCTTCCTGACACAGGGACGTAGTGGAGGGTAGACTCAAGTAAAGTCAGTTTGCCCACCTTTTCATTTGTGGTTAAGGGTTTTACCCAACGTTTTCAGCTGAAATGCATCCTAACACTCTCCCAACTGAGCAACACAACTGCTGTTCTCTACTCATACCACCCAGCATCCATCCATACCCCGCCAGCTTGGGCCCTGAAAGTGCAGCTCAACCTCTTACCCCACTATAGCAGCACCCTGTTTATGTCAGGTCTGTCACATGTCATGTCTGAAAAGGGGTGGGACTTGAGACCACAAGGATACGTTATACTTGGATCGATATAAAAAAAACACATGGCATCCACAGTATACTGCACCGTGCCAATGAGATATTAACTTAGTGGTTTGGTTTCATTCCTCATGCCATGCCTTTTATCCATATTTTATTGTGGATATGAGCCATGTATGGAGGGCTGACACACAGAACATGTGCGGTAAAGTGGACATGAAGAGCTCTAACAAGCCAAGAGGTACAGTAGAGTTGTAATTACCCCTTCACTCTATATTACATAGAACACAGTGTGAATGGTTGGTAGATCAAGGTACATGTTGCTTTACAAGACCATAGTGGTTAACCTAATAAGTATTAATACCCTTAACAGAAGCCATCTCTAAAACGAGTTCACTTCTCTGCTCTGATTCAACCGTTAAATTCCACTGTGGTGCACGGTGCTTGTGCTGGGCAGACTGCAGGTGACACCGCTCAAGAAAAGGGTTGGATCGACTCTGAGAACATGGTAGGTCAAAGGTCACTATGCAGGAAGTGAAACGATTGTGGGGATTGGCTCAGTCTGGGGAGGTGTTTGGACCTGGTAATGATTATGATTGCAACGCTAACAGGAAGCTCGTTGTGGGGTCTGCCCCGCCCCCCCCCCCCCCGGTGCCGGGGCCATGACAGAGCAAAACACATTTGTGCCGACTTGGCTGTGCAGCAGAAAACAATACAGAACAGATACAGAACATGAAGAGAGATACTCAGATTTGGAAAAATGTGTTTTTAGGCATCATTTCAAAAAATGGTTTACTCTTATACTGTTGCATTTTGCTATTCTTCCTTCACTGTTCATTGCCAGAGTAAAAATAAAAGGAGAAGCCTGACAGCCCTCTCTGGTTTAATATAAACAGTTGATGCGTGATTTCTATTTCAAGGTTTAATGCCTTCTTTTATCAACCCTATTTTCGGTACTCAACACAGAACAAGCCACCTTATATGGCCATGCTTCTCCTCTGATGTGTGCTGATGTGCAACACAGTAAATATAAGTTTTACAGTCGGCCAAAAAACATCCTTACATCTAGACTCAAACTCTGTCCTTCTAAACTGAAGGCACAGAGTGGTCAAGTCAAATGTATTTAAAAGTACTCGGCTGTCACTAAGTGCTTTACACAGCACATCATTATTTTAAGATATGATGCCATGTCACCATATGTCACCATTCCTCTGATATGTCAGTCAAGGCCCCTTACTGAAGAGACCAGAACACCAGTTAAAGACATGATAACCTGTAACTCTGACTGTGGATAGATAGATAGATAGATAGATAGATAGATAAATAGATAGATAGATAGATAGATAGACAGATAGATAGATAGATAGATAGATAAGTGGATGGATGGATGGATGGATGGATAGGTAGGTAGGTAGATAGATAGATAGATAGATAGATAGATAGATAGATAGATAGATAGACAGACATTTACTGATTCAATACCATTTTCAATTCACTTTATCGATATGATTCTTTATCGATTCCCTTATCGATTCCCATTTGATAACTTATCAAGAGGACAAGACAACCTACAGCTACCTCGAAATACATCATTTACAATAAATGGCAACCCGAAAGGCCCAGAAGTCTGTTGTGCAGCTGTTGGCACAAACAGAATCCAGGTGAGCAACAGCCTCTTGGCACCAATAAGAGTAATCAATAGGTGCTTATCGGTTCTGAGTAATTGGGCAATTTGGAAGTGGGACTAAATTGGACCCGGTTCTCCGTAGCCAGCCCCGGTCCAGAAGGGATCGGCATTTTGTTTGCTTCATGACCTCATGGGATCTAAACATGCAACCTGTAAGGGAAAGATACCCACAAATAAATGGCTGTAAATAACGTGTCGCCCCTCCTGCCCCCGACACCACATATATGGTGTATGGTTTGAGTTTCACCAAGCCTCTTCAGATGCCTCGCGCCAAAAGACAGCAATAGGGAACACGTGTGTCATCTCCTGGCAGTCGGCTCTGATCATGAACTTTGGCCGTCTTTGAGTAAACCATTTTTATCCTCCTGAATAGACGCCATTGGCAGGAGCCTTCCTTCTAGCTTTGATTCAGGGCTTGTTGCCATCATTGTTCTGTACTGTATGTCATTTATTTTCTCAGGCTGCTGTGTCACAACACCCCGAGAGATCGGCCATGCTTTGGTTTTCATGAAACAGAAATCTCATCTGAGGAGATTTTGAGATTCTTAGTGAAAACAACTTTCATGAGTTGCTTAATATGGATTTGTTGTAAGAATTCAAAACCCTTTTCCATCCAATCCATGCCAGGAAATGACAATACAAGTGTGTCATAACAATAATAAATAATTCATCTTACATTTCTAATATATACAGCAACGCTCAACATATCAACACTGAGCAAAGCAGAACATGAAATGGTGTTGCTCCCTCCCTCCTCTCTTCTCTTCTTTTCTTCTTTTAATCCTTGAGGAATGTGACTTGATGAGACTGAATTGCAGTATAATTTTCTGGGGGGAGATCAGTTGGACTAACCCCGTCTTCCTGGATACATCGTCTTACAAAGCAAATTACGAGAGAGAGAGACAGAGAGAGAGAGAGAGAGAGAGAGAGAGAGACAGAGAGAGAGAGATTGGTGATGACATAGGTTTCCTCCAGGTTTAGTAGAGGCTGATCGTGTACACAGGATGCTGCTGTGTACAAGATGGTGTTTTCAAGGTGTTTTCAGAAATGTCCTCTTGAAATAGAAAAGAGTCATCCCTAATAACCCAATAAGATAGATCCAAACTACAGACCTCTGCAGGCTTACTGGGAGAGACTTGGGGAATGAGTTGCTGAAAGGGTTTTGGTGTAACTCCTGTCAAAATCACAGTTTTTTCACAGTTAGTTTCATGTGGCTTAACTTTTGGGCAATAATTATTACATTTTCACAAGAGATACAACAACGTCGTAATTGCACTTACATATATGTCAAAAGTAATGAATGACATCGTTACACAAAGGAAATTGAAAGCAATAATGGGTGAAATAGTATTAATAAGATAAGTATTATTATAAGTATTATAGGACAGCACAGCTACCAGAAACAAACAAAACCAAACACAAAACCAAAAAAAAAACTTTTGGGCAATAATACAAATAATATTTGGCATGGTATCATGTGGCTAAAATTCAGGTGATATCACTAAACTAGACAGTTGTGCACCCATAGCTATACTGTAGCTGTAGATGACAATACTAAAGACAGTGATACACAGGGCGGTTTTTGGGCAACGGTGATGGCTGACAGTGCTCCGGGAGTCCCCTCAGCCCTGATGCTTTCACGGCTCAGGAACATCTTTGCCAGGAAACAGTGAATCGAGTCTTGACGGTCTCTCTTGTTTCTGCACCGCACCCCCAAAAAAACTCCTTTTGTCCATCGCCGCCCCTGCTACTCAGAAAGTCGACCCGGAGTACCAAAGCATGACAACTATGACAAGACGGACCACTCTCTCTGCTACTCTCTCTCCAGTTGCAGTTGACGGTCTGTGAAAAAAAGAAGGGATTTTTTTCCCCTTCACTTCTGGATGACTGAGTAATTTCCTCCCTGGGATCCACCTCACTGAGATGAAATGCATGTCGAGAGGGGAGGTCGAGAGGGAGGGCAGGAGGGAGGAAAGAGAGCCTGGAATGCCTGGGGTGCATTTCTTCCCCCAAATGAAAAGCAGGTGACTATTCATTGTAAGGCCAGTTGGTTGGAGGGACTTGGAGAGCGGAAGAAAAGGGAGGAAGGAGAGGTTGAGAAAAAAACAAAAACTCTCCCTTTTTCCTGCTAGCGGTGTATTGTTGCAGCTGAGTCTTGCACTTGTTTTATAGCAGGCTGCTTGCAATTATAGCATTCACAGACACTTCCCTGCTCTACTGTGGCATCTACTGTAAGTCCTTCTGGATAAGTCAACTCAACGCCTTAATTGCAGCGGGGCTCGTTCTTGTGTACGTGCCTGCGTGCTGCACCTTTGTAGTTGATCGAAAACAAATCAAGCAACTGCGTAACCTCCTGGAGGAGTTCTCAACAAGCTTTACCGGTGAGAAAGTCCTAACCACATGCATACAGAGTTGGTTTCAACCCAGCCTCAGCCCTCAACCTCAATGATTTTGGATCTATACAGGAAGTAAAACTAGTGTCGAGATTCTCACAGTGACCTGATTGCAAAAAGGTGTATGTTGTTTTCCCTCTGCTGAGCATGTGTAGTGGGACCCCCCCACTTATTGGCAGATACAGCAGGCTTCACATGTGTGCACTCGACGCCACTCATTCAATATCCAGATACACTGAGTTTGACGTTTCAGTACTGAGTTTGTCAATCTCATCCTCAATTGACTCTGAGCCTTAAGACCGATGATGGCTCCATCATTTGTGCACATGGAGCGTTAGTGTTGAGTAACATTACGTTACATGTCTTGAACGTAGCTGACGCTGTTATGGAGAGGAACTTCAGCATTTGGACGTGAGAGTTTGTTCAGGGTATTTTAACAGCTAGTGGGAGACAGGCTTGGGCCTGCCGCCTGGGTCTGGGAGGATCCTATCGGGTCCCTGATCCCGAGTAAACATGTTAGTCATAATGAATTTGGTTCACTTGGGGTGAGACTGTCTAAACCAGGGAACAACGGTGATACCAGCGATGAAAGACATCGGGATCAGTGAGGGGGTCAAAAGTAAAGAGTGAAGTTTGGGGATCAGCAAGAAATGGAAGCGTAGGCGTTCGTGTTTGTCAAGGGAAGAAGCCCTGAATACAAATCCTCCTTTTGTGGGTTTTTTGTTGTTGATGGGAGCTTCTGTTTTCTCACACTCTGAACTCAGCGGCGTGGGATAAATAATTCAGTCATTTCACTGTATGGCAGATGACTCATCCGCCGTAGAAGTGATTTACTTCACACGCGTTCCTCTCACCGGCAGTAAAGTGAAATTGTGAAACTGTCAACAATGTGGATGAAAGACAAGCCACCTTAATAGCTTGATAGATTTACTGGAGTGACATTTGGATGGATGTCCAAAAGTGGACGTCTTAAACAAAGGAAATGGCATGGTGAAATTCAGATGACCGTTTAATAGGGCAGTAGAAGGAGTGTTTTAGGAGATTATTTTAAGGCGTTTCTTCTTTATATACAGTGGGAAGATGGGAAAGAGACGATACAACATTGATACCTCAGTGTGGTGGCCACCCCTCCTCTGCCTCCCATCTGCCCCGTCTATCTGCACCGTGCTGTGCTGCTGTCTCATAAAGCAGATAGGATGTTTTACTTATTTATTATACTCTTATGTTGCATGATTTTAAAGATCTCAACAGGGTTGGACAGAAAGTGAAGGGACAATATTTCAATTCTAAACAGCAGCCAGTTGATGGCACCTGGCCTTTCTAGTTTGTGTGTGTGTGTGTGTGTGTGTTTCCAAAACGCAACCATGTGTCCTCGTCCTCAACGCTGTGATTGCAGACCGATCAAAACAAGGATTTCATTGACTTCCTTTCAGAGTGAGACAACCTCGCTGCCCCATTCCCATGGACCTCCAGTACAAGCCTGCAAAGAAACTCGCCAAGTTGGGGTTCTTTGTACTCACGTGACACTACGAGAGAGAGAGAGTGAGAGAGAGAGAGAGAGAGAGAGAGAGAGAGAGAGAGAGGGAGAGAGATGGGGGGAGAGAGAATGAAGGTTTTGGGAGAACGAGGGGCTCGCGAGGATGAAAAGGAGAAGAGGAGGACGAGTGGGAAGGAAGGCTGGAGTGGGGAAGGTCTTGACTAGATAAGGGCTGTGTGTCGAGGAAGGAGGTCAGGCAGAGGGGAAGAAGAGAAGCGGGGATAGGTCAAAGGTCACACGGCCTTTGCTAGCTCACGTTTAGCCGAGGGAGACGAAGAATAGCCGCCTTGTGAATAGGGAACATACCCCAGTGGGAGGAGGAGGAGGAGGAGGAGGAGGGGGAATAGAAGAAGAGGGCTGTGTTGTGAGGATTTTGGGAAGTGGAGACAAGAAAATACGCCGTGCACTCAATTAATACTTACATGTACTGCAATACTCTTTGCACACATACAAAATGTGTCTCTCACTTGCTTGAACGCTCAGTGAGTCAGTCAGTCTCACACACACACACACACACACACACACACACACACACACTCATACACCAACATGAACACAGATGGGGACATGCGGCAGTGACCCCAGTGTGTCTTGTTAAAATGTCCAGTCGTGCATATGGCGTCCCATACGAGAGACGACAGCATGCTAACTCTCCGATTATCCCAGTTGACTGGAGAGGTCTCGTTACGCGATCTGGCTCCACCACGACAGGAGCAACGGCCTCTGATTGGCCGGCTGAGGATGGCCGTCCACTGATACCGTCTGCTGTTGGTGTTATTGATTCCGTTCGGACTGTAGGTGGAGGCTAAGGCCAGCCTGGTCTATGCTGGGGGGGTTTGAACACAGAACCAGCGAATAAAGGAATCAAACAGGTTTGAAGAAATTAAGCAAAAGTCTCTCTGTAAGCTAAACTCTAGTAGAATAATTTTAATTTGATTTGACTTTTTGAGGGTGGGAGACAGACAATCTGAGGTCGGTTATGATTTGGTCAGGCCAGAGGCAGGGAACATAACTACATCTGGTCCCTTCCAACTGTTTTCAATGTGTAACTTAATAGAAACATCCCTCTTCAGTCTCTACTTGTTTACTCAACAAGCAGCATGTTGTAGCGACGCTGTTTGAATTAGAGACTTCTGTTTTTTTTTCTTGTTGGATCCTATCTCAACCTGGAGCCCCAAGAGGTTCAAGTTGAGCATTTTCACTTTCTATAAGTTAACAGTCTCCCATCTACTGGGGGGGATTCAGCCTGAGATGTAATACATTACAGGTAACTGATTACCTGCTTAGAATTCGATAGAGAATGATGTAATCTGATTACTCAGACTCAGATGTGATGCCACTGGGCTCTTCAGTCACCAGACCTGAACTTCATACAGACTGATTACTCAGAAAAGACAGAAGACTTAAGTCTTTTGTGGACCTTGACCTTGAATATGATGCTGCTCCAGTGGTATATGGGTATATTGGTATATTGATATATTGGTGTACTGGTATATTGTATATAATGTAATATTTCACTTGAACGTCATCGGTTTTCATCGCATATACCTCTATAGGAGTTCATGAATGGACAACCATCAAAACTGGGCATCCTTTGGACTTGTACTCAGCACCACATGCTTTTAGTTTGAAAGACTAGTGCAAAATTCACATTTCTACATATCTGCAAACAAGGAAAAGCAGGAAATGACTTTTGTCTGTGTCTGTAAATGTCTGTAGTATTGTTTGATCTATACTGAGAGCCGGGGGGAAAAGATCCCCAGGGTAGCTCAGGCTGTGGGTGGACTCTTCTCAAACATCTATGGAGGTGTTTTTTCACCAAAGTGAAAATGTTGGTTTAAGATATGAAATATAACTCACCGGCTGAACTGCTTGTTCATCAGCCGAGTGGGAGGTGGCGTTAACATGAGTGGAGTCTGCCTGGTCAGAGGCCAGAGGACTGCAGAAAGCAGGAGCACCCAACAAATGGTTTGTCTCTCTGTCTGTTGCCAGCGTAGCTTGATGGTGTCTGTAGTTTCCTGAGGTCTTGACTACTCTGGGATAAACACATCTGTGTGTGTGTGTGTGGGGGGGGTGCTCTACGTCTGTTTTTTGTATGCATGTGTGGTTTGCATTTGTTAATGATTTGAGGGAAGAAGCCCTGAAAGTGAGCGCTGGTGAAATCAGTGTGTGAGTCACACTTTACTCTTAACGTTGAGGAGGAAAACAGCCTCTCGGTTACCTTATCCAGCTGGAATGTCTGTAGCAAAGCTGAGTCTGGAAGGACTTAGTCCATAGCATAGCATTACCTAACTCACACTGAGGGGAGAGGGCTTTCATTCCAAAGCACCATGTATATACCTTCAGTGTGACTCAGCGTTTCACCAACACAGTACCATCCTCAGCAGGGTGAGTGTTTACTAGAGGACTGTCTTAACACGTCTCTAGTGTTAAGTGTTTTCTAAACGCTGGGTTGGAATCAGTGATGGATGCAAACCAAGGGTGTCAGTTACGTGGACTGAAGGTTCAGCTTTGTTTTCCCCATCAGACAACCTTTCAATTCATTTCTGTTTTTTTAGAAATCCCTAATGCAGCATGTAATCGAGTTAGCTTCAACAACAACAACAACACACAAGTCAGTCCGTCTGCTGAACTGGAAGCACATGATAGGTCTGGGCCAAATCCTGTGTGGGTGGGTGTGTGTCTGTGTGCGTGTGCATGCCTCGATGCGCGAGTGGGTTTGAGACGTGTGCGTGTGCATTTTTACGTTTTATTTGTGTGTGTGTGTGTGTGTGTGTGTGTGTGTGTGTGTGTGTGTCTCTCGGGGGAACGGGAGTCTGTTCCCAGGAGGCTGTGTGTACACCCTGACCCCGGCTCCTGGGGGTCCCCCGGGTGCCTGTCTGAAACCATTTCCTCCCTTTGTGCCCCGTCGGAGGGACCGGAGTGTGAAGGGAATGCGAAGCACCGAGGACATTTGCATGGTTCTGCAACACTTTCAAACAGAAAAAAAACAATTAGAGAGGGTTGCCATACTCACAGGATTGCCTTCAACTCTTCAGTGCTTTGCTGCCACCGCCGCCAACCCCCCCCCCCCCCTCCTCCCCATCCCTCGCCCCTTCACCCCTATATCCCCAAGCAACACCCCCTATACTCTAGACAGCCCGCAAACAATAAACAAACTGAGAGCGCCGGGTGCATGGCTAATGATCGGAAACAATTAAGGGCCTACAAAAGAGAGCGTCCCGCTATATCGCTCCGCGTCATTTATTTCCATAGTATCTGGGGTTAAACGACGGAGGCTGTTGTGTTGTTGTGTCGGGGGAGAGAGGGGGGGGCCAAACCAGACGGGCCAGTTGAGAGGATCTTTGTTGGTTGGCTTTGTAAAGACGGTTGCAATAGACTACCAGCCTCACTAGTACTTTTGGGACTCCTCACCTCCTCTTACCCGTCTTACACCGCTAAATAAGGAATGGGAAATGTGTAAACATGACAAGTGGCATACCAGCAGACAACTGGACCCCCCACCACCCCCCCACCCAAACCCCCCCAGTGTCTGTCCTGCTGCTTAAGCCATGGTTTGTGAATAGGTAGAGGAGAGAGGAGGAGAGGGGAGGGTGTGAAAATGCTCAGGACTGGTCAAAGAGGCCGCTGAATAGACAGATTGAGACATTCTGCCTGTTGAAAATGCATGTGTGTGTGTGTGTGTGTGTGTGTGCGTGTGTGTGTGTGTGTGAGAGAGAGCGAGAGAGAACGTGAAAGTTAACTCCTCCTGCAGTGTTGTGCTTGAGCATACTGTGTGTACGATGTATACCAGATTGAGAATGTATTTCCCCCGCTTCGGTGCATGGTCACTAATGTAATGTTCCAGACTCACGACAACATCTTCTTACTCTTTTTTTTTTTTTTCTTAAATCTATTTTGAGCAAATGAGAAACAACTTAATCCAGTTAGCGTGAATCATAATGACAATTTTGGAGGTTTTTTTGGAGGTCTGTTGGATCCGTGTTTCCAAAGCAACTATGTAAACCGACTCACTGCGATGCCTGGGGTAGGGAGGCGAGGGGGAAAGGTTAAATCGCATCAACAGTGGCAACACTCACCGATGATTAAATTGGTACCCCGACCCCCCGCTCCCTCCCGCGTTGTAGAAGTAATTTGATGTGGAATCTGAAAAATGTGTTCAATCATCAGATAGAAGTACAGCAGCGTGTGTACAGTTGATCCGCATGCTTTTCATCTTTAAGTCACGCTGCACACAACGAACCAACGACGACTTGATTTCATCACACGAGGAGTAACGAGTTTCCTACTGGAAGGAACCGGCAATCACATCCCAAGCCGATTCAGCTTCACTGCCGACTGATGAAGTGGGCGATGTGGTTCGTTTCTTCTCTGACACCTGTGGCTCGCTTGTGTTGCTTCCTCTGACAGTATTGACTCCTTTTCATGTTGACAGTCGAATCCCGAA
Organism: Hoplostethus mediterraneus; assembly: GCA_034670385.1. Classification (NCBI taxonomy): domain Eukaryota; kingdom Metazoa; phylum Chordata; class Actinopteri; order Trachichthyiformes; family Trachichthyidae; genus Hoplostethus; species Hoplostethus mediterraneus. The sequence continues at coordinate 5,346,706 of JAXDDW010000018.1, read as the reverse complement.
CAGTCGTGGACGTGAAACCGGAGATTTGTTTTTTGCGGGTCACAACACAGTTTGCGCGCCGTCTCGTTCCAGGGGTATCCGTTTCCACGTCGCCTGGCGAAACGAAACACTTCAGGACTTAAAGGTCGCATATTAGTCGTAATCCATCATTGTTTAAAACTCAGGCTCAGGATGAGAAGAATGTTTACATGGTGTTTTGTACTTAAATGTAGTTTCGTTAAAAGGGAATTTATTGAATGAAATTGAAGACTAAGCCCTCATAGGTAGAGCGGTCACAATACTGGACCTTGATGAGCTGAGTGGAGGCTTTCCAGTTCAAACAGACACACACACACACACACACACACACACACACACACACACTAAACACACTCAGAAGCCCACTCAACCACTTATTACCCCTCGCCGCCCCGCCCACCCAATCCCTCATCCCCCTCAGAATCCCTGTCACCCACAGATTCCCGACCTAGCTTGCGGGTGCCAGCCGGAGCCTTGGCATGCCCGGCGCCTCGGGTAACGCCGCGTAGGGATGCCAGGCGGAGGCCTCCGCCCCTGCCCCCCCTTGCCAACATGGCGGGCCCTGCACAGCCTCGGCCATTGTTTCAGCCTAACTAGATTAAGCTAATCGCGTTATGTAGCGGTGAGGCGTAGCCGGGAGAAGGAATGAGGGGGTCGCCTGTCCTGTTGGTGCCATGTGGCTCAGGAAGACAAACACTGGACTGGATGTTAGCACCAGGGGCAAAACCAGTCAGCTAGGGCATACACTTCTAGATGCTTCATGCATTGTGGACAACCACCATTTTTTTGGGGCCTTTTTTAGGGACCTGTAGTTCACCGATCACTTTAAGTCTGAAAACAAGGAATTCTACAAACAAGGATAATAATGTTATTTCATCTTGTGGTCTGGGTTTATTTTGCCTGTTTCCCAATACAGATAGCGATAATTACCTTTAGTAATGCTGCTGGTTGCAGTGGATGCCCAGAGGTCAGAGGTCAGAGGTTAGACACATCTCTAGTCTTCACACCTGGAGCCACAGGAGTGTTTCAGTCTGAATGCTAGCTACGTGCTAACAGGGTCAGCAGGAATGTCTGGGAATGAAGTAGATCAAGTAGACAAGGTGCTTTCCCTTCCACGGCACTGCAAATCCACCTTTCTGTTCACTGGCGTACCTCAGGACGGGAGAGACCGGTATCAGAGCTGAACAAAGGACGCCCTGGAAAAGAAACCAGAAGAAGAAAAGAGATGAAGTGAGAAAGGATGAAGTGTGAAAGACCAAAGAGGGGTTGGGAAGGAGAGAGAGAGATGGGGAGCGAGTCGACGTATAGCGGGTCTGGTGGATCACTCAAGTCGTAGGTCTCCAGCGTGGTGAGACTCCCTGAGCTGCTTTTCCAATACGTTGCCTTTCAGGATCGAGGAGGGAAAAAAAAAAGAGGCCGTTAGCGGTTAGAAGGTTAGCGTGGCCGGGCTGGGAATCCTCTCAGGCTGGGTACTTTCTTCTTCCCATGCCATATGCAAGTTCCCGCGTTACGTCCCCCCAATGTGCCAACCACATGGCCACGTTGAGCCCTGCACACACACACACACACACACACACACACACACACACTGGCTTAATGGAGACCTCATGGCTTTGACTGGCACGTCCTGCCTTGGAAACACATCCAATGAAACTGTCACTTTTTCTGTTTAATCCCTGTATAGAACATATGCTTTCTCTCTCTACACACACACACACACACACACACACACACACACACACACACACAGATCCAGACGTACATCTCCTCTCATCATCATTATGTTTTCTCTCACAGCAGGAGCTCATCTAAACTGCTCTTGGCAGGGAAGTCGTTCTGAATACGGAAATGTTCAGATAACTGAAACACTTTGAGATACTGGAGGAAACTTGGAACCTAAAACTTGAGATGTGCACGTACAGACGAGACGTGCTGCAGTTCACTCAGCACAACCTCGCTGGCAGCAGCAATGTTGTTCAATGAAATAGTAGAACTTTGTGTGTTTATTTGTATTGAACTCTGTTTTGTTGCCCCAACCTCGTGTGGTGTTTGTAGCCTGTTTAATGAATCTTGTTTTTAACTCTACTACAGTGAAACCAAAGGCAGATTTTCTATTCTATTCTATTCTTTTCTGCTCTGTTAACTGGTTAGTGTTGGATATTGTGTGTCAGGTTAAATGTCCTTCCACTGCATGATGCTACATGGTGACTATACTACAAAGACTTGTCTGGTCTTACAGGGTTATCCAAGGGACCGTGATCCCCATGGAGCTGAACCACACTTTACTTTATTTTTTTACTTCGTAAAAAATTGGGTCCAGCTGAGCAAACACACACAGAGGAAATGATGTCACATCTCCCCGCGATCGAAGGGGCAAATGGAAACACGATGCGGGTTTCTAGTAAAACACGCCACAGGAGACGGTCAAAAGTTTGACTGTTCGGTTTGCTCTCCTATGTCGCTGAACGCCAGGGTGAGAAAGCAGACAGGAAACGGACTGGTGGTGGGGGGGGGGGAGTTAAAACTAGGACCCACAGACAGACAGACAGACAGACAGGGAGGGAGGGAGGGTTTAATTTGGGGTGGAAGACACACTGTTGGAAAGGAATTGTCTCCAAAGCCTTGCATAACACACCTGTAGAGAGTGAGTGTGTGAGTGTGGGTGTGGGTGGGGGGGGGGAGGGGGGGTGACAGGAGAGTGAAGACAGACACAGAGAGAGAGAGAGAGAGAGTGATGGGAGGAGATGGGGGTCGTCCTTTTCCCAGCTTCATCCTGTTTTTTTCTGTCAACACACGGCGTCAACCGAGAGGTTACCTGCTGCACCCTCACTTCCTGGACAGATCTTAACTGTACCTGATAGACACTTGATGTTCAGAGGGCCCATCTGAACGAGTGACCGGTTGGATGTGTGTAGTAGCAGGAAGGATAAATGTTTGTGTGTTTTGAGGCTGTCCGGAAAGAGACAGAGACGCCCTGCAGAAGAGACGTCGCTGAAATACGAACCCGGTGGTGACATTTCAACACTAACATTCCTCCCGTCTTTGTCTTCTGTTGTTGTTGTTGTCTCTTCCCCTCCAGCCAGAGGAGTTGGAGGCTCTCCATTCCCACACCTTCCGGGTGAAGACGTTCAAGAAGGCCAAGCACTGCGGCGTTTGCAAACAGACCGTCATCCAGGAGGGACTCATCTGCCGAGGTCAGTTTGAGCCTGAGATCCTCTAAGCCAGGTGACCCCGTGTTGAGGTCGAAGGAGTCATGTGACCCCCAACACTAACCTTTGTCCAGGTTTCTGCTGTGACTTTTCAGCTGAAAAACCTATTACATTCTTCTAGTTTTACAGGGATTATATCATGTTCATAAAGGTAATCTGTCATAGAAAATGTGGAAAGCTAGTGCCATAATCTACTGGAATACTCTGTAATTTGATTACTTAAAAGTCCCCAAGAGATAATTTGAGGAAAGTTTGTAGTAGAGTAACCAAAGCAAGTTGAAGGGTCCCTGAGCAGAAGGGTTGTCAGTGACTGCTCTAACCCACCGGGAAGATGAAGGCGAGATCTGTTACGCCACCCATCAGTGGTCTGAGTGAGGGGTCATCTGAGGTCACCCGGGGTCATCTTTGTGTCGGGGCTTGGTCAATCAAGTGACGGGGGAAGGTTAAAAGGAGCCTCAGGAAGGGTGAGGGTTAACAGGATCTCAGTTTCCTCAATGGTATTTGCTAAAGAGGCAATGTGTTCTGATCATTGAGTGATTTGATTGGTTGGATGGATGCGATTAATGGTTAGCGGTTAACGATTAACGATCAATAATAGCGGTTGTCTTTCATATTGGGACAGACGAGAATCATGGGAAATAACTAAAGCGTATTTCTGAGTCTGTTGTTGTTTTTAGTTAAAACAAAACCTCTTTGACTCTGGATCCTGATGAACTCTTCCTTCCTCTATTATGATTTATCAGGAGCCTCCATATCTGCTGGTCATCACCAGAGTTTGGTCAAACAGTATTTGCAGATGCTTTTATGTTTTTTATTTTTTCTTCTACTTTCTACTCTCTATAGATGCCAGCTGGGTGGAGTTTTCCACATAATATGATACAGTGAGAAACTTTAAACAGTCACAGGAAAGAAACTGAAAGTCACAATGAAATGAAAACTGACCTTTTCACCTTTTTAGCCAATTCTCCATATCATACCATACAAATTACAATTACTATTTACCAAAAAAAACCAACCCAAATTATTATTGTTGTTACATATTTTTATATCAGAATCACCTTTACTTCCTGGTAAATTTCATATTTTCAGTAGTTACTTAATGGCGTACCAGAAGGTTTAAATGCTCTTATATTTCTTTTTCTTTTTAAATATTTTTTGCGCATTTCTGCCTTTATGTGATAGTTAGTAGAGAGAGACAGGAGAGATTCGTTGAGAGAAGGGCTGACATGCGACCCAGGACAGTTATGTGGTATGTGCCGTAGACCACTCCTTTCTTGTACCAACTTACCTCCATCAGATTCACCCTGCTGGAAACCCCACCCGTCTGCTGCTCCGAGCAAACGGCAAGAAGATCTGACCCAGGTCTGCTCACCACATCATGAGCTAGTGGAAATGTCTGTTTTCTGACAGATAATGTCAGATGAAGCCGTGTGGAAATGGCTGGATGTTTGGCTTGGCAGCCGGGGGGGGGGGCACGTGGCTTGCTGCTTCCCTCACATGACACAGGATGGGTAGACTGTCGACGGGCACAGCTTAGAAAAAAACAACAGACGTGTTGTATTTGTGGTGTATACTCTGCATGTTTTACTGCAGGAAAGTGGCCATTTTGAGGTTTGGAAAAACGTTGGTATGATTTTTCTTTGATATGAACCACAATTAAATGATTGCGTAATAATAATAATGGTAGTATAAAATGTAAGTATTGTATTTGGATAGCTTGAAGGTTTATTATCATAGTATATCATAGTATATCGTGAGATCAAAATGGGTTTAATCTGTTTAATTGAGAAATTGATTAAACTGACAAAGTTGGCTCCATGCCGATTGTAAAAACAGTGTTGAACGCAGCTCAGTGCTCAATCAGCCCTCCCTCGATCAATAGAGGTTAAAATAGAAAAGCAGCTCTGCATCTTCCCGACTGACTGAGCTGGTGAGAGCAGATGTTGGGACACTTTGAGGGACGTCCAGTTGGATTGGGTCTTTAGACGGCCTCGGTTTCGATGCAGAACTGTGTTGCAGGAGTCAGAAGTTTCTCTCTGACCTCTGAGAAAAGCTTATCGTGACACTTCATCGGTGCGGCGCTCGCCGATCGGCATCTCAGCCAACAGAAACAGATTTAGACACACACTCTGCCAGATTTTCTGACTATCCACCATAAATTAAGTAACGTGAAACAAACGCTCTTCCTTATCAGCAGGAAGTGTTGATGACCGTCCGTATAAGGCAGAGAAACCCAACCTAACCTAAACCCAGTAAATAATTGAGGGGCTGGCGCCGCTCCCGACCCTGAAACCGAGAGAAACTCTTCATCGGACGACCATCAAGAGGATGAGATACTAAACAAACTCTTAGAAACTGATTGCGATAAAATCACTTCCATTCAGCAGAGATCTAAACACCCTTACTTACAGAACGAGAGATACTGAGCGGTGGACTTTAGGTAACAGAAGGTTTCAAACATTGTTTATAGCTCAGTACAGTTTCCATGCGTTGCACAGGCCTGCCGTCGTCTCCCTTTTTTTCCCGGACAGAATAACAGTCGCTGTCGTCTTTTCAGGGACAGGCTCTTAAAAACGCGCTCGTAAAATGACAGGAAAGCACCTGGGGCCGCCGCCGCCACCGGCTGATTCATGGGCTGAATGAACCCGCACGGCAACACGCATTTATTCTCTCTTCTAATTGAATTGAACCTCCGTTGAAGAAGTCTCTTTCTCTCTGTCATATCTGGGGCTTGGCTGTGTGTGTGTGTGTGTGTGTGTGTGTGTGTGTGTGTGTGTACGTGTGTGGTTGGGTCTCAGAGGAGAACACAAAGTGAACAATAGGACTCAGACAGCAGACTCCAACCTCTCTCTGACTCTCTCTCTCTGTCGTCTCCGTCTGCCTTCACTTCCCGTATCGCCGGCATGAGAAGCCAGTAGTGTGGAGTAACTGGGTCCAAACCACAGCTCCCAGTCACTAGATGCACTGGGACAAATATTACCACCCCCCTTGAACATCATCTCACCCGGAGACATGCCGGTTTAGGCGAACGCCTGCCAAGCTCAGCGTTCCCGGTTAGCTCCTCTCGCCGCTCCCTCCCTCCCTCCTGCCTTCTGCCGGGCCGTGTTTACAAACACCCACCGGTCACATGGCCTCCCTCCTAACGACACAGGCACGTGGACTTCCGCTTCCCCTTCTGCCGGTTGCCAGGATACGCGGTGTTAGTTGCCGTGACGATAGCGCGGTGACGCAGGTCAGGACCAGTGTTTTCCAGTAAAAAAAACAAAAAAAACTCAGTGGCAGGATATTTCTGGAGGGCAAGAAGTGGCTTTTACATGTGGGGGGAGCATGTGTAGACCCAGATATCTGGCCTGAAAAAACTAAAGTAACAATTTGATGAAACATGCTTCAGTATTTTCTATGTTTCTTATAGTTTCTATGACACCTTATTTATCTTGTGTAGAAACTTTGATTGTAGTTTGTTCCCCCAAATGTTTTAAAGTTGTAATGTCAGTAATTGCAACAACAGAAGGGCAACAGGATTCAGAGTCTTTTCTTAGTGGCGCTACTCACAGTAACCAAAACCAGAGAACATGGGAAACACAAAGCAGCTTCAGAGGAATCTCACAGGATGGTTTGGGAACGCTTCTCTCTCTGAAAAGGGCACTCCTGCTTCTTAGGTTGTCCTTGTTCCAAAGAACGACAGACTTAGCGTCCACTAGGGATCCACTGATCTTCAAAGTCTGAAGGTGTGTGTGTGTGTGTGTGTGTGAGAGAGAGAGAGAGAGAGTGAAGGTTATCATAGCTCTGTTCCTGACTACTGAGCTCATACAATTGGTATGCCCCAAATCCCAATGAGGGTTACAACACACACACACACACACACACACACACACACACACACACACACACACATAATTGGCTGCGTTTGTACTTCAGTGGGTGTGTGTTGGTTTGAGACAGACCTTATTAGCTTGTGTAAACATTGTGTAATGCTGCAGTAAAACAGTCTGCGCTCCATGTTAGCATGGGCCCTTAACATTTGGTAGAGGTCACATTGTCATTCAATACATTGGCAGGCATCGGTGCACGCACACACACACACACACACACACACACACACACACTCACAAACAGACCTGCAGCCTTTTACTTAATTTCGATTAGCGCTCTCCCTGTCTGAGCCGCTCCCTGAAGTCATTAGGCTAACGAGTAGAGCAGATGGATGAAGATGACCGTTGCTTCAGATGATGGATGGGCACCGTCGCCCCGTCTGATATCATTATCTTAATCCACTGAAATGACCGGCCAACGGCTTTCCATGAACAAACTCTCATGGTGCAGCCTGCAAGTAGATGGTAGACCAAGGAGTGGAAGAGATCTGGGATTCAACTTCTTTTCCCTGGATGGGTCTGAGCGTTGACACCCTGTCTGTCTGTTTGCTGAGCTGTCTTACTCTCTGTAAGACACACACACACACACGCGCACACACACACACACACACACACACACACACACACACACACACACACACACACACACTGTATACTATAATGGCAACTCCAGAAGCCGTGCTTGCTGAGGCAGCTGTGCCGTTAGAGTGCCACCTGTTGGATAACATGAAACATTACACGTGAAATGAGGCTGATTGTTTTGTATGTATGTATTGTATATTGAAAAAGGCAAATTCTTATGATTTTTTAAATTAATACATTTAAATATATATATATATATATATTTAAAGTAATTGGCTTTAAATAGGTTTGATGGATGGATCATGAAAGGGTCATGAAACAAACGACAGTGCAGTTCTGAAAAATTAAAACAAATGATGATAAAAACAAATGATGCAGAACAGCATCAATGTTGTACAGAGCAGAAGCATTAAATTGCCCTCAAGTGTATCAAGTATAACCCAAGCTGCAACTCATTCAGGATCCGTCTGTTTCCTTCCTGTAGCTTCTGTTACAGCCACCGGGAGGCAGTAGAGTCTTGTTTTCAAATGGCATACCTCCACCCTTTCAGTTGAGCTCCCCTTCCCATCTACTGCTGACCAGTAGCTTGGACAGCCTGAAGCTGTGCAGATTGTGCTGATGCAACAGTACTATCATGCTTTTCCATCTCTAATACAAAACAAATAGTGCAGCAATATTATTGTTGTCACATTGACGCTCCCTGGTATATATTTGTGTCTCAACATGCTGGTAGCCCAGCCAGTAGTGCGTATCGAGGGAAACAGCTGTTTCAACCAAACAAGTTCACAGTGAAGAAAAACAAAACCAAGCCAAAAGGTAAATAAACACAAATTATGTTTTGCCCAAAAGATAAAACACACAGAAACACTCTGAATCTTTTGGTTTGCTCTGCTCCAAACTGTTTTACGGAAACCTCCCACATCAAAAAACGCCTCGTTCAGTCGTCGCTCACCAGCTGAAGGTGGAGCTTCAGCCACAGAAACCCAACACCTCCAGGGGTTTAGCCGGGGGAAGATGATGAAATATGAGGAAGATCTCAAATGATGGGCTGAGTGTAGTAAACACACACAGAGCCTGTCTGAGGTAGAGCACATGGGCCCATACACACATGATGCACACGGGACCTCTTGATGACACCCATCCCCTGACCCCTCACCCTCACCCTCACCCTTACCTCAATACAATCCTAATCTAATCTTAACTCTAAAATTGCCCCTAGAAGAACTGAAACCAGCTAAAACGACCTCAAACTGGTTCTCACACACACACACACACACACACACACACACACACACACACACACACACGCACACGCACACGCACACACACACACACACACACACACATAATATTCCTCTCTTTTGTATCCTTGACCGAGCAGAAAAAGGAAAGCTACTCTTCTTATTGGCATGTCAGGTATTTAACTTAAGTCATTCTCCAATACGTGGCTGTCGTACACACCAAGACATCCACTTGCTCACTTCTGCGGTTCCTCCGAGTGTTTACGACCGCGGCAGGAAATAACTTCTTTTGTCCGCCAGCCACAGCAGCTGGTGCATCACAAAGTGCTGCTCTACCAGCCAGGCAGGAAAGAACAGGACCGGGATGACGCTCAGTCACCTGCCAGAGAGGACAAACCAACCAGCTGCAGTCTGTCTGGTAGTTTTGGAGCATATGGGAATCTTGTTTCAGCAGCAGTACATGGGGTGTTGTAACGTGTACTAGTGTGCGTATCGTGTAATGTCATCGGTTTAAATCCCGCTATGAACCTCTCATGCACGTCTTTCCGTCTTTACCCATCTGTGCTGTTGTTGAGATGAAAGTAAATGCAGCAGCGTGGGCTTTGAAGCTCAACATGTGGTGAGATGTTTTCAAGGAGCCGAGCAAGATAAGCATCCGTCTGATGCCAGCCTATAGCTTCCAGTCACAGAGCTGCACTGTGTCCTGCTGTGTACTTCGATGAATACATGTGAAGTACGAGCTGTAGGGGAGGGAAAACCCACCTGAGATCAGTTTACCCACCTTTTTAATAGACCATGTTTTTGGACTCAGTATACATCATTAAGTAGCATTAAACTGAGGTAAGATATATAAGATCTTTTAAGGGGAGAAAGGAAAACATATCATAACATAACATATAACATGACATATCATAACATACCATATCATAACATACCATATATCATATCATAACATAACATATATCATAACATATAACGTATCATAACATAACATATAACATAACATATGACATAACATATCAAAATAACATATATCATAACATATAATGTATCATAACATATCATAACATAACATATAACATAACATATCATGACATAACATATCATAACATAACAAATCATAACATATAACATGACATAACATATCATAACATAACATATAACATAACATATGACATTACATATCATAATATAACATAACAACATATGACATAACATAACATATGACATAACATATAACATATCATAACATAACAGCATAACATATCATAACATATGCCATAACATATCATAACATAACAAATCATAACATATAACATATGACATAACATATCATAACATAACATAACATAACATATGACATTACATATCATAATATAACATATAACAACATATTGCATTACATATAACATATAACATATGACATAACATATAACATATAACATAACAGCATAACATATAACATATGACATATCATAACATAACATCATAACATATAACATATGACATAACATCATAACATATAACATAACATCATAACATAACATCATGACATAACATATAACATAACATATCATGACATAACATAACATATCAACATATCATGACATAACATAACATAATAACATATCATAATATGACAACATTTCATGACATAGCATGACATAACACAACATAACATATGATGAAACATGACATAACAACATAATAACATCATATCATAACATATAACATATCATAACATGACATGACATGACATGACTGATTTTGATCTAAATCGATAATTGATCACTAGAGAGGAAAATCACTTTAGGTGCGACGAACAAGTGTGTTGTGCATGTACACACTGCCTTGGATGTACTACCCTGCATGTGTGAGCACACTGTATGTGCACGTGTTTATGTGCACGTGTTTGTGTGAGTGTGTGTATGCGAAAGTAAGAGGGGGAGAAAGAGGGAGAGAGGGAGAGAGAGAGAGAGGGGAGGGGGGGGAGGAAGAGGAAATCTTTCAGCCCTGCCCTCTGATTGTGTTCGGTGTTGTAAGTGGGTTCAGCCCATCCCTGTGGGAGCGCAGAAGGAAATCGCCCCAGCCTCAGTCACCCCCCTCCCGCCTCCCCCCTCTCCCCTCCTCCCCCCTTCCCCCTATACTGCGGAGCATTCCATAGACCCAGAGTCAGATAGCAACTCCACACTCTTCATCATCTCCTCGTTCTGACCAACTCCATTGCTTGCTGTCGTTTCATTTTGTCACTGATTTATGCCTGCAGGCGCTGCTCCTCCTCCTCCTCCTCCTCCTCCTCCTCCTCCTCCTCCTCCTCCCTTCCTTTACTGTTCACTGCTTTCCTCTTCTCTTCTCTTCTCTCCTCCTCTCCTCTCCTTTCTCTGGCATCTTCCTCGTCTTTGCTCATCCTTCCCTTCCCTCCTCGTCTCCCCCCCTCTTCTTCCTCTCCTCCACCGGGGAACATTTCTGCTCTGTTTATCCTCCAAAGCCCAGACTTCCTAACAAGGTAAAGCCTAACCCGGGCTCTCTGGGCTCGGCGGCTTTCACACCCAATATGGAAGTCCTCCTCCTCCTTCCCCACGTGGACCGGGGAGTGTTGTTTACCGGGCGCTCACGTGCTGGGAACGGCACTGGACATCGTCTTGACGGACGGGCACATGGCTTATCAAGAAAACAAGCTCAGTGTTTTGTTTTTTAGATCACATCCATAAAAAATATGTTACTCCAATACTAAGGGAATGTGTCTCTTTTCCTTCAAAGCTGCAACAAATCTTGCAGGAAAAAAATTTTTGCTTGAGGACATCAGGACCTCACATACAGACACATAAAGACTATTTGGTATCACCCTACATAGACTTTCAGTGACTAACGCTTGCCTAGTTCAAAACACAGTTTCAGCTTGAGGATGATGTAACCTGTTCGTCTTGTGGCTGCTGTTTCATAGACGTTGCCTCGTTGTGGAGTGGATCCCTGAGAGATCCATTCAGTTTGACCCTGGGAACCCAAGCCTTCATGGGACTGTGTAGCCCGGCAGGATTTTTCACGGTGCCACCCACTTTTTGAAGGCCTCTAATTAAGAAGTCAAACTGACTTCCAAATGTTACCCCCCAAGTGCAAATATAGTCCCGAGAGTGCCTAAATAGAAACTAAATATACCATGAAGTAATTACACTCGTGACTCTGTGTTTAAAAGCTGCTTCTCACTTTCCCTGCCCTCCGCTCCCAGACTCTGTTTGCACTGGAATTTACTACACATTTCTAGGCTGAACTTGGTGATTCACAGTAAAAATTATATATAAAACTGATGCAAGTTACATTTTTTTTTGTTTGTATGGTCAACCACGTTTTTGACCATCACCACTCCCCCACCCACATATCAGAGCATGTTCATGAATGAATGCCACTATGGTATATGTTGAAAAGTTCCATTGTAAAGCAAATAGGTATATGATGAAAATAATAATAAATAACACTGTGCTGGGGCAGCCAAGGGTCAACCGGTCAACAGGTCCAAGGCTTTAACTACCTGGTTTGACCCTGAACACTTGACCTCTGACCCTGAACCAGGCTAAAGCCATTTAAGGGTTGTGTTACTAGCTTGTGCAATGATATCCACACATGTTCACCTAATGGCGTCCATGGCTTATTTAGTCTACATTTTTACTCTCCAATAATAATAATAATCTCTAATAATAATAATAATACTAATAATAATCTCTATTTTTATAGATTTGTTTTTATCAAAACACAGTTAAAATGTGTTTTTACAAAGGAGTAAATTAAAAACACAAAGATAAAATCAGCACTAAATGAGCAAAGCAAGAACATAAGTGCAAAACAATAAAAGAGAGGTCAAGAACAGTGAAAAACAGGATCATTACGTAAAAGCAAGTCGAGAAAAATGAGTTTCAAGAAGTGATTTAAAAGCTTTAGCCGTCCGAAGCTCCTCAGACAGGTCGCCCTAGGTGAAGGATGGATTGAAAAGACTTCGATGATAAACACAGAACACAGGGACAAGTGCAGTATTACTACAGTATTACTACAGTATTACTACAGACGTGAACCTGAAATCTACTGCAAATATCAACATTTCTCGCCATCACGTGAGTGGATTCCTCATGTTAGCACGGTTGCTAACTAGCCCCTTGCAGAGCTAGTCTTGGCTCCTGGCACTGGTTGTGAACTCCAACATGGTATGAAAGATATTGCTCTCAGTCAAAGTTATCCAAACATCAACACTGAAGTCTCCTTTTTTTTTAATGCCTTGAAAATATTTATTCAGACAGCCCGGTGAAGAAAAGCGAGGGAACACAGAGTTTCAGGAACACAGAGCTGATTTATTAGGCTTTGGAGGACATCGAGGTAAAGGTGCGTTGAGCTGAGACAGGTCGGGGTTTAGGAAACACACTAGGACACATATGGTTTACAGAACAAAGGCTTTAAGGAAAGAGAAGAAACACATGATTAAAGGAGCAGATCAGAGGGAACATGCTGAAGATTACAGGGAGTGTAGGATTCAACACACTGTAGCGCTAAGGGACAGACTGGCCTCCACTCCTACACAGTGCTGGCCGTCTTCCAAACCTCCAATGAATGACTTAACACCTAATCACAATAGATATTACACTTTCTTTGAAAAATGTGTCTCGGGCCAGGGAGAATAACCCGTTACGTAAGGTGCGGCGTGTTCCAGTAAAAGCAACGCCGTCCTCTGCTGTGTTTGGAGAGCCGGTGCCCCAGCACCCTGCGCTGTGTTTTCACTCTCAGTCCTTTCAGGGGATCTGCCGTGGCCGACAATTTATGAGCCGCCGGTCCAGGTGCTCTCCCCTATTGACCCTTATTTGTAGACCCAGTGGGAGTCCAGAGAGAGGGCTAGAGAAGCGGGTGGGAGGGGGAGGGATGGGGGTTGGAGGGTGAGTATAAAATGTACTATTTCTCTCCTCTCTTACCGCCTGATAGCATTGCTCCCTTTAAATGAATGTAGACTTTTGACTTTAGCTTCTTTAAATCTACTCACTTCCTGTACTGTGTTTTTCAAAGTATAGTTTAGGGACAAATTATGTCCGACAAAAGTTTAAAATGGTGCCCAACTTATTCTGGAGCCATAGGGGTCTGTTGAAAAGCTGAAGGTATGTAGTTCTATTGTCTTCATTTTCAAGTCCTTGCAACTGTAGGATAGAAAATGATTTGTTTAAAGGCAAGGTGATTATTTTCATTGTAGCCTCACCAATATTCTCCAGTATCAGTTGGATCTTTTGAAACTGTAAATCACTGCGTCTGACGGGATATTGTGTCCAGGTAGGAGTAACAAGGTGGACTGGAGATCACAACATGAGTTAGTCACCGTCTTCAGTGTTGTTTTGTCTGGGTAACAAGCTGCTGGGTAAGTGATGTGGTTTCCTGTGAAGATGAGTTTGGTCTCCGTCCTTCCGATAAGCATCTCTCTGAACCGTCCCCCGTACACATCAGGTGGGCGTCATGTTTAAGTCATCGTTCCCTCAGAGCGGTCTAGACAGAAAGACCTTGACACGTCGTGAGCTGAGTTTACCGGTTTTATGTTGGCAAGTGTAGCGATGTGTGAAAGACGAGATGAGAACATCCACGGCAATTAAACCAAAGACACTGAGGTTAGACGTCTTCGATGCTCCTCGAGGAGCATCTGAACGCCCCGCACCCCAACACAACGGTGGATTAAGCCTTTGATACCGAGCCAGTTTCCCAAGAGCACCAACCTGACATGGGACGGCGTCAGCCCGCGAACACCAGATCATATTTGACTTTGACCGCTGAACAAACTGTGCTGTGGAATTTGAATTAACCTCTTGCATTTTCAGACCTGCTTGTCAGCTGCTCAGTGTCAAGGCTCGTACTGCAGGACACATTTAATATCTCAGAAAATGTTTGGGAGACTTTTATGAATTGTGACCTTACTTCAATTTTCTCTTTTTCCCCCTCGTCTCTAGTGTGCCGGATAGCTTGCCACAAGAAATGTGAAGTGAAGGTAAGAGTCTCACATTTTCTGAAAGAAAGTTACACACATTTGTCATGACTGAATGGTATTTGCAGGGTTGTGTTTTTTTGGGTGGGGTTTTCCACGTGAACAGTATTTGATGCTCAGTTCCTCAACACCTACCTGTGTTGTCCTGATGCAGTACTCCTCTGGTATTGTCAGCAGGTTCATACAGTTGCAAGGATTATTTGCAAATCATTTCCACCCAGGTCTGGACGGTAATTAATGTTTTTTTGAGAATATCAACAAATTATTTTTTTTTTTGAGAAATTGTCAGCAGCTGTTTGTTAGAAATGGGACCTACAACAATTTCTATCCAATTCAACTGAAACTCTTTTCAGGTTGTATTATTTTTACTCATTTATAGATTATGGGAGATTAAGATTATGGTCAATGGGGCTGTAACTAACTTCTCAAAAACGTGCACATCTTTTTGGATGTCCTGAAGGAGTCTTGGTTAGCAATCAATAAGACAGATCCCTAGAAGATGTGAACTTGCCCTTTAAAACTCCATGTCAGCTTATCAGGAGGAAATATTATGATTAGGTGGAGTTGGAGCTGGACTTCTTCATGTGTGTGTGGGCGTGCACATGTCGGAGTGGGTGGCGGCTTGTGCTCTGCAAAAAAATCCGAGGAATCTCTAAACAAGTGCATGTTGTCCCAGAATGTGTTTAGATTGGACGATCTCGTGCTAAAAATAAAAGACCTCTGGAAGGAGTTGTGGCTTGATGAGCATCTTCTTCTGGAAGGGCAAGGGGGGTTAGAAGAAGATGGGGAGGAAAAGAGAGAGTGGGGTTGAATTTCCTACGGGGGTGTTGAAGAAGGAAAGGAGTAAAGGGACAATTTGAAGGATTTACAGGAGGATTACAACACTCTTTTTTCCCCCCGAAAGACACACAGACCTATACATACACACCCTTCATCTGTTAGCCATTATTGAAGCGGTCTTGGGTTGCCAGCTTTGCCCACACCCCTCCTGTACTCACTGCTCAGGAAATGCCAGGGGTGCAGGGCAGGCTAGCCATGCTAAATACGAGGTGGGGGCTTTGGCCAGCCGCGTCGGGCAAGCCCTCTACTGGGACGTTTTCAAGCAACTTGTTTAGGATTGTGCACAGTTCACATGATCAGGTCTCTCTGCACAGGAATATTGTTATTTTTAACATTAGAAACATTAGAAAACTTTGGGTGTCTAAGAGAAAGCCAGCAAGGCCAAATAGGAGCAGAACTGCTGTTTCCTTGCATGGTTTTGAAACTGTTTGTACAGGAAGTGTGTCTCGGAGATATTTCAGTTGTATAATTCAAAACAGCTTTCTAGTGTACATGCACCTGTCATGTAATGTGAAAAGGGCTGGTACTGAAGTTCACCAACAATTGTCATGTCGCCGTTGTTTGTCTGTCTCTCTATTTTCACAACAAACCACTCAAACTGTTGATCTCGATGTACTGTAGTAACAGAGTGTGATGAGTGAACACATGAACCACACGAAAGGTGAATTTCAGCGAGACCAGGGTCAGATTCTGGTCTGGAATATACTCTCAATTTCTATTCATAAAAGGGTGAAACCTCCCTTTTTGTACAATCACAGCAGCATTTCCGTTCCCAAACATTTCTTCTCAACATGTCATAATTTTGGCAGGAAGCAATTAGCAAAAAAAATCCCGACAAAAAAAAAAAAAAAAAAGCAGGGAGTGAATGCTGCCAGGGCAAGCTTGATCACTATCGGCACTCAATCAGGCCTGCCTGGCCGCCGGGTTTGGTGTTATGAATTATTTATTGTAGATATCAGACGAAGCCACCCCCCCCCGTCCCCCTCAACGTTGTGTTCAGTCAGATTCATATATGATCTTGCATGTTAGGAATCCAACTCTTGGTAATAATTCAAGCTGGGACAGTTTCCACAAAGACTCGCCACAGTTATAAATCTCTGTCTCTATCTAGATAGGACTAATACTTGGCCCCTGTTTAACCCAGCCACTGCAAACAAATGGTCAGGTCTGTGGCTAACGTCTCTGTGTGCATGTGTGTGTGTGTGTGTGTGTTACATGCATACATGTGTACAGCTGGTAAGGCTGTGTGTGTGTGTGTGCGTGCATGCGTTCTCCCTGCTTACGTGTGTTTGCTCACAGCTGGTTGAGGAAAAAGGCCTCAAATCTTGTCTGTGAAATTTCACTACCGGACGACGACGGCGCAGAGCCAACGGCGCTAAGACATCACCCAGGACTGTAGCTGAAAGTAGAGACGAGGAGCGGTTTGAAAGCGAGTTCACCACGTATTACCTCTAACTTCCCCATCCCTTTCACATCTCCACCTCGCTCAAATTGCAACACCCTCCTAGAGAGGAAGAGGCAGTATATTTGGGACTCTCCCGTCTACGGCTGTGAAAACACTCTGGAAAGGTAAAACCACCGGTCTGGCCAAGAGCCCTCTGTCTTCTCAACGTAGCTTCAGTCTCACACATGTAGCCACGGTGCGAGTTCCCATCCTGCGTCTATCACGCATTAGTGCTTAGTAGGCACGATACAAGTTCCCCTTCCTGTGTCTGTCCTGCAGGAGAGGACTGCAGTGGCCACTACAGTCTATTCCAGAAGTGAGGAGTCATACTGTAACACACAATCTGTGTCTCTCAGATGCTCTTTCTAACCGCCTCTGTCCATGCCCACTCAAGGTGCATTCATGCTTCCCAGCGAAGTCATCAGTCAGGACAACAATAGCACTTGTTTGTTTTCATTGCTTTCGCTGAGTGAATTTGGGATTCGTCGGCAAACAATCACACGCTTGTCCAAACACACCGGGGAAATGGGTGAGGTTCGAGAACAGAAGGGCCCTTCCTCCTTGCAAGACGAATGGGCTTTCATGTGAACATATTTGAACCATATTTGTTTCTTGTCTCAAATATGGCACCGTGCTGTCACTGTCAATTTTAGCAAAATGTAGCCAGACCTTGGACGGTTGTGTACTTAATTTGTGCTAACCGATAAATGAAGGTGTGGTTTTTCCCGCCTGTGGTCTAGAACAGGTATGGCGACTGACAAGAGTTCTTTGACAATTTGACTTAATATTTTATTTTACATCTTGGCAGGTTTCGTCCACAACTGTTTCTTGTAGTCAGCAATCATTTAGTACCGTTGATCCTTTTGGCAGTTCGCTGGCATTGCTCTGGACTCAACCAGTGCCAGTTCGCCTGGCCCAGACTACCGTGTATTGGTGCTGAGTAGAAACCATTGGGCGTCACTGATCCTCGTGATGAATGAGAAGGGAGGCCTGGGAAAGTCACAGAACATGAACACCACCCCACTTCCATCTGCTCTTACCAGTGTTTCCTTCTCCCCTCCAAAATGAAGTATTTGTTTTCATTTTCCACGACCCCTGAAATTCTTGTAGCGTACATATTTTGAAGAAAAATCATGTATTTCTTTGGCCACTTTTTGTGACTCCTCACTTCATTTCTCTTGGCACAAATGGTCTCAGCTTAAGAGTTTTTTTCCTCACTATTGCTGCAGATTGCTTCTACATATTTCTAAAAGTGGCTATACATCTAATAGTTTCATGCTTGTCATTCAAATATGAAACATGAAACAGAGATAATCAAAGTTCAGATGTCTTGTAGTGTAACTGACATCGTGCTGCTTCTCTTCAACAACGTTCCTCATCTCTTCCTTCATGGAAATAAATTGACACTGTCATGCTAACGTAGGCTGGATTTCACGATGGACTTTGGCTAATGCAACTTGTGTTCACATGCTGTCTACAGATGGTTGCCATGGTAATGGACAGAAAGGCAAAAACAAGTAGCCTCATCCCTAAAATTGAATTATTCCTTTGGGAGACATCAACATTTATGCCAAAGGTCATTCAGAATGAAGACAAAAAACATGTGTTCTGGTGTAGAAAAGGAATCAGTAAGTGGAAACCAAAACCATTTCAGAACGCTTTTGCTCACTTTGCAGCAGTTTGATGTATCTACCTTTAAGACGGCCAATTCTTGAATTTGTAAACCGGCTCCATGAATTATTACAATAACATCAAAATTAATGTGTTAAGTGTTTTTATAGCGCTCCACGGACAGCCAAAACTCTGGTCAAAACTGAAGAGGCACAATGCAGTACACAACACCGCTTTTGAGTTTTTGTCTAAATAAACATTTCAAGGTAGCAGTAGGGTGACGGATGTTGCCGTTCTCCACTTCTGGATATGGATGTGAAGACCGTCCGTGATTCAAACGTACTCCCCTCCGTCCTGGCAGGAAGTTTTTGGATGAAACTACGTACGGCTAACTTCAAAACAAGCGGTCATTCTGGCGCTGCGTACTCGTGAGAGGGCTACTGTTACACATTTTTAACATTTCTGAGCGAACATCGAGAGATTGAAAACACTTGGTGGGCCTAAGAATAAGGCATACCATCCCTGCCTTATTATTTACTGCCTCCGTATCTCTCCCACGTCCAAACACCTGTAACCACACATGAGGTGAGGTGCTTTTTTTGAGAGAGTGCATTGGGTTCATAGCCGGGCCTCCTACTCACCTGGTGAGCAGAGCTTGGATTTATTCTGTCTGTGGCCGGCTATGGGAGCTGTCAGGTAGCCGTCGCTAGCTTGTTGCACAGAGCCAGAGAGTTAACCCACTTAACCCAGGTGCTTCAGAGTACAGAGACCATCCTTCAACTGGAAGACCTGGGTTCAAGCCCCCATGTGGTTTTGAGCAAGATGCTGAAACCCTACCAGCTTCAGGGGTGCTGATCTGTAGCGGACTTCCTGTCGAGGCAAAAAGCAAATTTCCCTTTGAGGATGATGAATAGTTTAGAGTGTCACAAAACACATCATCAACAGAGATGCTTGGTCAATGTTGTCTATGACCTGGTTCCAGTGGTGTTGGAGTAGTAGGGTATTGACTTGTGCTCTGTACTTCTGGAACATGACCCGGGAAAAGTCTTTCTCGCTCTCAGACTCTCTTCTGTCTGGTGTAGCCTTTACCCTCGGCAGTAGCAGCAGCTGTCAGGATGATTTGGCATGCCCTCCCCTTGCCTCCTGTTCCACTGACTTCCCTCAGATACCATACTTTGCCATCGGGGGCTGATTTATCGCGCGGGCAGTAATTGGAAAGCTGTGTCGTCACTGTGCAGCACCAGCAAAGCTCTTCGTGATCCTACAGAGTATGCCCGAGTAATGGCTTTGGCATGGGAGCGAGGGCGGACATAAGGGATTTCAGTTTTCTGCTTACAATGGCAGAGCAAACGAAGGACGGGTGCCAGAGGCTCTGATTTCTACTTTCTTTCCTGTGGATATTCGTTTGCTCTTTCTTTCTCAACAATTTGCAGGACCTAATAACGTGCCCTTGACTTTGGCTCCGAACATCAGTTTGTGTTCTCCCATGACCATGAGTCACTCCTAAAATTGCCTCTCAGGGCTTTTCTCATTCAACTGACTGGTGCATTCAAACCTTCGACTCTAGTAGCTACGTTTCAAGGTATCTTTACTACTACTATCATCCCATTTCATTGAAAAAACAGAATCTCAGTAATCAAACGTCTTTGCTGTCGCAGACTGATATTGATGACGTTGTCGACTGAAGGCTTTGCTGGTCCCTACCTTTGTTGAGTGTGCAAAGGTCAGCAATCAACCAGAGCCCTCCCAATGTAGTTTTTATGACTTTATCATAAGTAAATCAACATTATTGTGTCGTGTGAGGTGGTACACTAACTTTCTGAGCATGGACTGTGAAGTAAAGACTAGAGATGGAGACAAACTACCCATTAACAGTGAGCTACACAGCAGGCGGCAGTCTTGTCTTCTAATGTACAGGAGGCATTACATAACCCCAACCTATGAAGTTTCAACGATGTCAGCGTGGGATTGGATCCCTGTAACAACATTAATAACTTCCTTCCTTTTCCATGTGGTGGTGACCCAGCAGAGAGCGAGGAATGGGAGTTAGGAGGGGGGAGGGGAGGGTGAACTTCTGTGGAGAAAACCTGCAGGAAATGATGTCTACTAAGTAAGTCATAGCCCTGTGACGGGTGGAGGGCGGGGACTACCAAGGCCAAACATGAGCTGGGTGGGGTGGGGTCGTAAGTAAAAGTTTCCACTGGGTCTTTGCCATAATATCTGGATGTATTTTCAAGTCACCGGCTCCTAGTTTGATCACGGAAACACTGAACTGGCCAATAGCTCTGAAGCCAATTGAATTAGCAGTCACAGGATCGGACACATGCCGGCTGCTTTCCCCCCCTCCTCCCCATGGCAACGTGCACTCGCCTGAACACGGCAACAACATAAGCACGGGACGAGTCATACGGCCTGTGTTTTGAGGCTCGCTATCGAATCGGGAACGGTGTCTTTTCTCAATTAGAGCATCGTGAGGATGACGGAGCCTCGCTGTGATGAATGGTGTGCAGCCAGAGACATCATCTGTGGAGATCTGTTTAATGTAATGATCTGGTCATTGGGCTTCATTTAGTAGTAGCAGTGCTGGTTTTCACTTTGACCTTCCAAACAACAGAGCCTGCTCCACTGATCTGCCGATGTGTGAGAGTGTAACATCTCCCGAAGTAGTTTCTGGCTATCTGAAGTTCAAAAACAATGATCATCTCTCAGCTGTCCTCGTTTTTCCCTCCCCGTTTTCTCCTGACTGAGCATGTGGCTTACACAAGGGACGATGGCTCGTGGCCATGTACTCAGTCGTTGCATGGTGGTGCCACAGTGCATAGATACAGTGCAGAAAACAAACAGGAACGCCCAACCTTTAACATGATGGAGTAATCAAGAGTCACTGGAAAGAATGTCAGCAATGGGCCAAGTGTGGAAGAGGGAGATGGGAGAAGCCAGCGGGGGGGCCAGGCAGTGATACAACATACAATCAAACAGCTCACATGCCATTTCATTTCCCGGCAAAACATGTTTTTAAAACCTCCATTTATCCACGGAGGTTTTGCTGAGCAAGCCACCCAGCTTCATGTCCATACAGCGGACCTGCCCAGCGCAACCGCAGTGCTGCTCGTCGCTGCTCAGGTCGCTGGTTGAAATGCCTTGCTCAAGGGGCACCTCCACAGTACTTGCTGAGGGAGGGGAGAGTATCATTTATTAACTTCCCCCAGCCCAGATTTTTCCAGCTGGTGCTTGGATTCGAACTGGCAACTTCCCAAAAGGTCTCAAGCCTGCTTCCAAAACCTTTGGGCTACCGCAGGCTGATCGCGATCGTCCAGCTGAAAGCCCGGTGTTGTCTCCGGCCCGCTGGCCTGAATCCGACATGGGCGTTGGTGAAACGTTCCACTGGGCCGCCGGGGGACGGCGATCTGTTCCGCTGCCGTTGGGAAAGCCTGAGTCAGACCTCACCCAGACGACTCTCTCTCTCTTTCCCTCTCCCTCTCTTCATTTGTCTGTCTCTTGCTCTCTATTTTTTTTATATCTCCTTCTATCTCTGTCATTGTCCTCCACAATAAAAGCCTTCTGTTCCGTTTGTCCTTCTGTCTGTCACGCACGCCCTCTCAGACGATGCTGATCTGGTTTTCATGATGCATCTCACCGCCGTGTTGCGACGTTTTACAAATTGCACTGATCGGTCCAAGGGGGGGTGCAGCAATTACAGGTCAAAACAAGGTGACGTATTTGTTACTGATCGGCTGTAAAAGGGGGAATGTGTGATTCACAGGGGATGACATGTTAACTGTTAACTGTGAGGATCTGCAGGAGTGCTTCGGCTCTCTCCTCCATCCCTCCCCCCTTCTCTCTCTCTCTTTCTTTCTTTCTCTCTATTCTTTCTCTCCCAGTCTCTTTTAGTCTTCCTCTAAGCCAGTAGGTCAACGGTAGGACACACAGTCCCCACAGGCAAACTGCCACACAAACTCACCTGCACACCTACGCACTGTTGTGTTTGGGTGAGAGATGGATGGGCAAGTTTAGTTTTGTCCCTGACACATCTGATCCTTTCTTATTTGTTCACGTACTTCCAGTGAAGAGATTCAAACCAGCAGTGCTCCCCCCCCCCACAATGGTAGCGTCCAGATGCTGGAAAATTGCCCCTAATACTAGAAAAATGTAATGAGGAAATTCATCATCCTGCCTGAAGTCCAAAACAAACAAATATGGAACAATTACAGCACAATGAGTCCATATATCATTGTATTGTTGTATGAATATGATCCACTTCCAAACACTTACTGCAGCTGATACTGAGAGTAGGACCAGGACTCCCAAGACTTCTAGGGGAAACACTGACTGGTGACTACATGGTATGTATGTTAGCAAATTGAGCCACCAGGATGCTCCTTAACCCCCCCACCCCCCCACCCCCCCGCTGTCAGTGTTGATTACAGGCAGCAGCCCTGGTATCTAGAAGGTAATAAAAGCCAGGACACAGGAAATACGCCAGACTAGGAGAACATATTAGCAGATATTTTCCCACCCTACCTAAGCCCCGACACGCAGAGATGAAACTGTCGGTGTGCACATTTGCATTGTTGTGAGTTTCCACACACACACACACACACACACACACACATTATACTCTTGCACACACACACACACACCAAGCAGCAAGGGAAATTCCTGGTGCAGCCTGGGCCCTGCCGTTAAAGGTGTGCATGCACCGACATAAACAACCGTGTTGTTTTGCTACCATAAACCATATGTCGCCTTTCTGGCAGCCCTTCCCTTCCTTCCTGGCCTCTGTCATTAATAGAGAATTAAATAACGCTTACCGAGCCGACATCTGGCGAACACGACTTGGGCTGAGGTGTTGCTTTCGGAGCTACCTCCCGTGTAATTACCTCAGGGCATCAAAGAGAACGGCCATTCTTTCCACGTTGAGGCGTAATAAATAACACGCTTCACATTTGTACCGAGCTTCGGTAAAGTCCCTTTGTCTTGACGGTGAGGTGATGGAAACGACCTTCATCGTCACGATGCCTGTCTTCCTTTAATAGCTTAAACTGATGCTGATACTCTTGGATTGAAGGAGGAAACAGACAATATCAGGTGCTGATATTCAACAAGTTTCAATTTGAAGAAATGAGAAGTATTCAGCATTTACAACACGGAGACTAAAACTCTCCATTGAAACCAGTGATAATAACAACAACAACAACAACAATAATACGTGTGGAAATCAGTCAAAATGTTGCGTAACAACCAGTCCAGGTTGAGGGCTTCCCATAGACCAGTGTAATATTGATCAATCATACAATAACTGTGTAATCAAACGAGCTGCATCGCATCCATCACGCTGAAGGTTGATGACAGAGGCTGGACGATATCCAATATTTAATAAAGCTGACTCTTTATTTACTGCACGTCTGCCCGTCATGTTTCATAACAAGTCCACTCAGAGTGATTTAGTGTCGCAGCGAGTTATTAGATGTTAGTCTGGTGATGAGCAGCTAACAGGACAACAAGGAGGCGATGTTGTACATTTTTTCTTTATTTTCTCTCGTCTTATTAGTGTATTGAAACAGAGCAGTAAGTGAGTAATAACAGCTGTCAGAGGAAGATACAGTAGAGGCTAGTAGAGACTAATAGAGACGAGGAGAGACTAGAGTGAGAGACTTGGTGACTGATGAGTTTGTATCTCCGTTGACACTGTTTGACTTTTGAGTTACCACAAACTCAATGGATTCATTCATGGTACTCTCTCTCTCTCTCTCTATCTCTCTCTTTTTGTGGCTGTAGAGTGTGTGTGTGTGTGTGTGTGTGTGGTGTGTGAGGGGAGAGAGAGAGAGAGAGAGAGAGAGAGAGTTAACTCATATTTAACCTGTAACTTGAGAACCTGATAAAAAGGAAGAGAATGAAAAATGAGGGAGGAAGGAGACACACACACACCCACACCCACACACACACACACACACATGGGAGAGAGAGAGAGAGAGGGAGTGAGAATGAACAGAGGAAGAAAGGAGCTGTGCTATTGTTTCCCCGAGTCCCATTCCTCCTGATCTCCTTGGGAAATTCAGTTCAATATATATTTTTTTTCTTCTTCTTTCTCGTTCCCTCTTGTGTCTCGTTGCTTAGGAGGAGGGTGGAGATTGACTGAATAAGAGGGAGGAGAAAGAGCAAGAATGAGGCAGAGAGAGAGAGAGTGAGAGTGTGAGAGAGAGAGAGAGAGTGAGAGGGAGAGAGAGAGAGAGAGAGCAATAGCCTGTAGCCAGACTTTCCCAGCTTATTCTTTGCTGAGTGCTGCACTGCGCTGTTTCCAGTTGCGGGGTGTTAAGATTTGCCTTTGGCTGCACTTCTCCTCACTCTCTCGCTCACAGAAAGACTGAAGACATTTTTATGCCCATTTTCTTGCAGCAGGGGAGAGAGAGAGAGAGGGGGAAGGAGAAAGTGAAGAGAGAGAGGGAAGGAGAGAGTGAGTAAGTGAGTGAGAGAGAGTATCCAGACCTATTAGCCTGGAGCCCAGTGAAGCCTGAAACACACACACACACACACACCAACTCTCTCTCGCTCTCTCTCTCTCTCTCACACACACACACACACACACACTCCTCCTGCTTTTCGCTCTGCGCTGCACCAAGGTAACAGTGAGTGGATTTAGCTTTAGCCGTCTGGACGGGGTGCAGGGAAGAAGCTGCCTCTCTGCTGCACGGAGGGGAAGGAAAAAAAAAACGGGACGATGCAGCATTAAAAACACAGCTAGACGGAGACCAGACCAGAGAGCCAAGACAACCGAGAGACGAAGAAAAAGAAGAAGACAGGATGGCCACCGCTGTGTTTCAGGTGAGGAGTGTGGGGGGGGCTCGGGGGGTCTGCCGGTCCGGCTCCCGGCGGTCCCGAGTGCTCCGCCGGAGGATTTAACGGCAACCCCTCCGCATGGATACGCTCGTTGTCCGAGGGAGGAACAGAAAGGTTTAAGTGCTCTCAGATGTGTGTGTGTGTGTGTGTGTGTGTGTGTGTGTGTGTGTGTGTGTGTGTGTGAGAGCTGCTGGGTTACAGTGTGTTATCCACTAGGATGTATAGCATTCTGCCTGGCATATGTAGCTACTGTACTAGTGTGTGTGTGTGTGTGAGAGAGAGAGAGAGAGAGAGAGAGAGAGAGAGAGAGAGATTACAGTCATCATATAGCGGTTGGACAATACATTGTGCTGCCTACAGCTAGTATGTGTGTGTGTGTGTGTGTCATTATGTGCTCTGTATTAGTGCAGACTTGCTTGTGAATGTGTGTTTGTCTAATACAGAGCGCTGCTTGTATGTGCGTGTGTGTGTGTGTGTGTGTGTGTGTGTGTGTGGTCTCCTCGGCTGACCATGTTTTGTGGTCCGTGGCCCAAGGCAGCGGCTGGAAACGACAGCGGTGGCGCGTGTCTTCTCTCTCTCTTCTCGTGTGTGTGTGTGTGTGTGTGTGTGTGTGTGTGTGTGTGTGTGTGTGTGTGTGTGTGTTTGCACGAAACATGCCTGTATGTCGTCTGTACCGTAGCTCTCGGTCAAAGCAGTGAAAACAAGAGTTTGGGTTACATGGTTCAGTCATCACCTGTCAGCTGTTCAAGGCATCCCAAGCCGTTGTGTGTTAGAAGCGTTGAGGAACCTATCCCAACACCTCAACATCACATACGTGGTAATGAATCTGCTACGACGTGGTATGAAATGTTGAGAACCAAACAGTCGCATACAGAAATGATTCGGCTGTACAGTTTTCTTTCTGTATTGTGCTTGGAATAGAAAGTAATTGTACGTGTGCATGTGTGTGGTTTGCCTGAAAGAGAGAATGTGTGTGTGTGTGTGTGTGTGTGTGTGTGTGTGTGTGTGTGTGTGTGTGTATGTGTGTGTGTGTGTGTGCGCAGCCGTGACCCCA